>OX451738.1:470260750-470555750 GCA_948472305.1 Vicia faba
ACGTTGTTGTTGTTGTTTATTTGACGGTGTTGTTGTTGTTGTTTATTTGACGTTGTTGCTGTTGTTGTTATTTATTTGACGTTGTTGTTGTTGTTGTTGTTGATGATGTTGTTGTTGTTGTTGTTGTTTATTTGACGTTGTTGTTGTTGTTGACATAGTTGTTGTTGTTGTTTATTTGACGGTGTTGTTACTATTGACGTTGTTGTTGTTTATTTGACGTTGTTGTTGTTCTTGTTGTTGTTTATTTGACGTTGTTGTTGTTGACGTTGTTGTTGTTGTTGTTTAATTGACGTTGTTGTTGTTGTTGACGTTATTGTTGTTGTTGTTGTTTATTTAACTTTGTTGTTGTTGTTGACGTTGTTGTTGTTGTTGTTTATTTAACGTTGTTATTGTTGACGTTGTTGTTGTTGTTGTTTATTTGACATTGTTGTTGTTGTTGTTGACATTGTTGTTGTTGTTTATTTGACTTTGTTGTTATTGTTGACACTGTTGTTGTTGACGTTGTTGTTGTTGTTTATTTGACGTTGTTGTTGTTGTTGACGTTGTTATTGTTGTTGTTGTTATTTATTTGACAATTTTGTTATTGTTGACGGTGTTGTTGTTGTTGTTGATGTTGTTGTATTTATTTATTTGACGTTGTTGTTGTTGTTGTTGTTTATTTGACGTTGTTGTTGTTGACGTTGTTGTTGTTGTTTATTTGACGTTGTTGTTGTTGATGTTGTTGTTGTTGTTGATTATTTGACGTTGTTGTTGCTTATTTGACGTTGTTGTTGTTGTTGACGTTGTTGTTGTTGTTGTTGTTGTTTATTTGACATTGTTGTTGTTGTTGTTGACGTTGTTGTTGTTGTTGACGTTGTTGTTGTTGTTGTTTATTTGACGTTGTTGTTGTTGTTGTTGTTTATTTGACGTTGTTGTTGTTGTTGTTGTTGTTGTTGTTTATTTGACGTTGTTATTGTTGTTGTTTATTTGACGTTGTTGTTGACGTTGTTGTTGTTGTTGTTTATTTGACGTTGTTGTTGTTGTTTATTTGACATTGTTGTTGTTGTTGACGTTGTTGTTGTTGTTGTTTATTTGACATTATTGTTGTTGTTGACGTTGTTGTTGTTGTTGTTGTTTATTTGACGTCGTTGTTGTTGTTGTTTATTTGACGTTGTTGTTGTTGTTTTTGTTTTTTATTTGACGTTGTTGTTGTTGTTGTTGTTTTTGTTGTTTATTTGACGTAGATGTTGTTGTTGACGTTGTTGTTGTTGTTTATTTGACGTTGTTTTTGTTGTTTATTTGACGTAGATGTTGTTGTTGACGTTGTTGTTGTTGTTTATTTGACGTTGTTTTTGTTGTTTATTTGACGTTGTTGTTGTTGTTGTTGTTTATTTGACGTTGTTGTTGTTGTTTATTTGACGGTGTTGTTGTTGTTGTTTATTTGACGTCGTTGTTGTTGTTGTTGTTGTTTACTTGACGTTGTTGTTGTTGTTGATGTTGTTGTTGATGTTATTGTTGTTGTTGTTTATTTGACGTTGTTGTTGTTGACATAGTTGTTGTTGTTGTTTATTTGACGTTGTTGTTATTGTTGACGTTGTTGTTGTTTATTTGACGTTGTTGTTGTTGTTCTTATTGTTGTTTATTTGACGTTGTTGTTGTTGACGTTGTTGTTGTTGTTGTTGTTTAATAGACGTTGTTGTTGTTGTTGTTGACGTTGTTGTTGTTGTTGTTGTTTATGTAACTTTGTTGTTGTTGTTGACGTTGTTGTTGTTGTTGACGTTGTTGTTGTTGTCATTTATTTGACGTTGGTGTTGTTAACGTTGTTGTTGTTGTTGTTTATTTGACATTGTTGTTGTTGTTGCCGGTGTTGTTGATGTTATTGTTGTTGACATTGTTGTTGTTGTTTATTTGACTTTGTTGTTGTTGTTGACGTTGTTGTTGTTGTTGACGTTGTTGTTGTTGTTTATTTGACGTTGTTGTTGTTGTTGTTGTTGTTGTTGTTGTTGACGTTGTTGCTGTTGTTGTTTGTTTGACAATTTTGTTGTTGTTGACGGTGTTGTTGTTGTTGATGATGTTGTTGTTTATATTTATTTGACTTTGCTGTTGTTGTTGTTGTTGTTTATTTGACGTTGTTATTGTTATTTATTTGACATTGTTGTTGTTGTTTATTTGATGTTGCTGTTGTTGACGTTGTTGTTGTTGTTGTTGTTTATTTGACGTTGTTATTGTTTTTTGACGTTGTTGTTGTTGATTATTTGACGTTGTTGTTGTTGTTGTTTATTTGACGTTGTTGTTGTTGTTGACGTTGTTATTGTTGTTGTTGTTGTTATTTATTTGACAATTTTGTTGTTGTTGACGGTGTTGTTGTTGTTGTTGATGTTGTCGTTGTTATTTATTTGACGTTGTTGTTGTTGTTGTTTATTTGACGTTGTTGTTGTTGACGTTGTTGTTGTTGGTTATTTGACGTTGTTGTTATTGATGTTGTTGTTGTTGTTGTTGTTGTTGTTTATTTGACGTTGTTGTTGCTTATTTGACGTTGTTGTTGTTGTTGACGTTGTTGTTGTTGTTGTTGTTTATTTGACATTGTTGTTGTTGTTGTTGACGTTGTTGTTATTGTTGACTTTGTTGTTGTTGTTGTTTATTTGACGTTGTTGTTGTTGTTTATTTGACATTGTTGTTGTTGTTGACGTTGTTGTTGTTGTTGTTTATTTGACGTTGTTGTTGTTGTTGACGTTGTTGTTGATGTTATTGTTGTTGTTGTTTATTTGATGTTGTTGTTGTTGACATAGTTGTTGTTGTTGTTTATTTGACGTTGTTGTTATTGTTGACGTTGTTGTTGTTTATTTGACGTTGTTGTTGTTGTTCTTATTGTTGTTTATTTGACGTTGTTGTTGTTGACGTTGTTGTTGTTGTTGTTGTTTAATAGACGTTGTTGTTGTTGTTGTTGACGTTGTTGTTGTTGTTGTTGTTTATGTAACTTTGTTGTTGTTGTTGACGTTGTTGTTGTTGTTGACGTTGTTGTTGTTGTCATTTATTTGACGTTGGTGTTGTTAACGTTGTTGTTGTTGTTGTTTATTTGACATTGTTGTTGTTGTTGCCGGTGTTGTTGTTGTTGTTGACATTGTTGTTGTTGTTTATTTGACTTTGTTGTTGTTGTTGACGTTGTTGTTGTTGTTGACGTTGTTGTTGTTGTTTATTTGACGTTGTTGTTGTTGTTGTTGTTGTTGTTGACGTTGTTGCTGTTGTTGTTTATTTGACAATTTTGTTGTTGTTGACGGTGTTGTTGTTGTTGATGATGTTGTTGTTTATATTTATTTGACTTTGCTGTTGTTGTTGTTGTTTATTTGACGTTGTTATTGTTATTTATTTGACATTGTTGTTGTTGTTTATTTGACGTTGCTGTTGTTGACGTTGTTGTTGTTGTTGTTGTTTATTTGACGTTGTTATTGTTTTTTTGACGTTGTTGTTGTTGTTGATTATTTGACGTTGTTGTTGTTGTTGTTTATTTGACGTTGTTGTTGTTGTTGACGTTGTTATTGTTGTTGTTGTTGTTATTTATTTGACAATTTTGTTGTTGTTGACGGTGTTGTTGTTGTTGTTGTTGTTGATGTTGTTGTTGTTATTTATTTGACGTTGTTGTTGTTGTTGTTTATTTGACGTTGTTGTTGTGGACGTTGTTGTTGTTGGTTATTTGACGTTGTTGTTGTTGATGTTGTTGTTGTTGTTGTTGTTGTTGTTGTTTATTTCACGTTGTTGTTGCTTATTTGACGTTGTTGTTGTTGACGTTGTTGTTGTTGTTGTTTATTTGACATTGTTGTTGTTGTTGTTGACGTTGTTGTTATTGTTGACGTTGTTGTTATTGTTGACGTTGTTGTTGTTGTTGTTTATTTGACGTTGTTGTTGTTGTTTATTTGACATTGTTGTTGTTGTTGACGTTGTTGTTGTTGTTGTTTATTTGACGTTGTTGTTGTTGACGTTGTTGTTGTTGTTTATTTTTACGTCGTTGTTGTTGTTGTTTATTTGACGTTGTTGTTGTTGTTTTTGTTTTTTATTTGACGTTGTCGTTGTTGTTGTTGTTTTTGTTGTTTATTTGACGTAGATGTTGTTGTTGACGTTGTTGTTGTTGTTTATTTGACGTTGTTGTTGTTGTTTTTGTTGTTTATTTGACGTTGTTGTTGTTGTTGTTTATTTGACGTTGTTGTTGTTGTTGTTGTTGTTTATTTGACGTTGTTGTTGTTGTTTATTTGACGGTGTTGTTGTTGTTGTTTATTTGACGTCGTTGCTGTTGTTGTTGTTTATTTGACGTTGTTGTTGTTGACGTTGTTGTTGACGTTGTTGTTGTTGTTGTTTATTTGACGTTGTTGTTGTTGACATAGTTGTTGTTGTTGTTTATTTGACGTTGTTGTTATTGTTGACGTTGTTGTTATTTATTTGACGTTGTTGTTGTTGTTCTTATTGTTGTTTATTTGACGTTGTTGTTGTTGACGTTGTTGTTGTTGTTGTTTTTTAATAGACGTTGTTGTTATTGTTGTTGTTGTTGTTGTTTAATAGACGTTGTTATTGTTGTTGTTGACGTTGTTGTTGTTGTTGTTTATGTAACTTTGTTGTTGTTGTTGACATTGTTGTTGTTGTTGACGTTGTTGTTGTTGTCATTTATTTGACGTTGGTGTTGTTAACGTTGTTGTTGTTGTTGTTTATTTGACATTGTTGTTGTTGTTGACGGTGTTGTTGTTGTTGTTGACATTGTTGTTGTTGTTGTTTATTTGACTTTGTTGTTGTTGTTGAAGGTGTTGTTTTTGTTGACGTTGTTGTTGTTGTTGTTGTTTATTTGACGTTGTTGTTGTTGTTGTTGACGTTGTTGTTGTTGTTGTTTATTTGACAATTTTGTTGTTGTTGACGGTGTTGTTGTTGTTGATGATGTTGTTGTTTATATTTATTTGACTTTGCTGTTGTTGTTGTTGTTTATTTGACGTTGTTATTGTTATTTATTTGACATTGTTGTTGTTGTTTATTTGACGTTGCTGTTGTTGACGTTGTTGTTGTTGTTATTGTTGTTGTTTATTTGACGTTGTTATTGTTTATTTGACGTTGTTGTTGTTGTTTATTTGACGTTGTTGTTGTTATTATTTATTTGATGTTGTTGTTGTTGATTATTTGACGTTGTTGTTGTTGTTGTTTATTTGACGTTGTTGTTGTTGTTGACGTTGTTATTGTTGTTGTTGTTGTTATTTATTTGACAATTTTGTTGTTGTTGACGGTGTTGTTGTTGTTGTTGATGTTGTTGTTGTTATTTATTTGACGTTGTTGTTGTTGTTGTTTATTTGACGTTGTTGTTGTTGACGTTGTTGTTGTTGGTTATTTGACGTTGTTTTTGATGTTGTTGTTGTTGTTGTTGTTGTTTATTTGACGTTGTTGTTGCTTATTTGACGTTGTTGTTGTTGTTGACGTTGTTGTTGTTGTTGTTGTTGTTTATTTGACATTGTTGTTGTTGTTGACGTTGTTGTTGTTGTTGTTGTTGATGTTGTTGTTGTTATTTATTTGACGTTGTTGTTGTTGTTTATTTGACGTTGTTGTTGTTGACGTTGTTGTTGTTGGTTATTTGACGTTGTTGTTGTTGATGTTGTTGTTGTTGTTGTTGTTGTTGTTTATTTGACGTTGTTGTTGCTTATTTGACGTTGTTGTTGTTGTTGACGTTGTTGTTGTTGTTGTTTATTTGACATTGTTGTTGTTGTTGTTGACGTTGTTGTTATTGTTGACGTTGTTGTTGTTGTTGTTTATTTGACGTTGTTGTTGTTGTTTATTTGACATTGTTGTTGTTGTTGACGTTGTTGTTGTTGTTGTTTATTTGACGTTGTTGTTGTTGTTGACGTTGTTGTTGATGTTATTGTTGTTGTTGTTTATTTGATGTTGTTGTTGTTGACATAGTTGTTGTTGTTGTTTATTTGACGTTGTTGTTATTGTTGACGTTGTTGTTGTTTATTTGACGTTGTTGTTGTTGTTCTTATTGTTGTTTATTTGACGTTGTTGTTGTTGACGTTGTTGTTGTTGTTGTTGTTTAATAGACGTTGTTGTTGTTGTTGACGTTGTTGTTGTTGTTGTTGTTGTTTATGTAACTTTGTTGTTGTTGTTGACGTTGTTGTTGTTGTTGACGTTGTTGTTGTTGTCATTTATTTGACGTTGGTGTTGTTAACGTTGTTGTTGTTGTTGTTTATTTGACATTGTTGTTGTTGTTGCCGGTGTTGTTGTTGTTGTTGACATTGTTGTTGTTGTTTATTTGACTTTGTTGTTGTTGTTGACGTTGTTGTTGTTGACGTTGTTGTTGTTGTTTATTTGACGTTGTTGTTGTTGTTGTTGACGTTGTTGCTGTTGTTGTTTATTTGACAATTTTGTTGTTGTTGACGGTGTTGTTGTTGTTGATGATGTTGTTGTTTATATTTATTTGACTTTGCTGTTGTTGTTGTTGTTTATTTGACGTTGTTATTGTTATTTATTTGACATTGTTGTTGTTGTTTATTTGACGTTGCTGTTGTTGTTGTTGTTGTTGTTTATTTGACAATGTTATTGTTTTTCTGACGTTGTTGTTGTTGTTGATTATTTGACGTTGTTGTTGTTGTTGTTTATTTGATGTTGTTGTTGTTGTTGACGTTGTTATTGTTGTTGTTGTTGTTATTTATTTGACAATTTTGTTGTTGTTGACGGTGTTGTTGTTGTTGTTGTTGATGTTGTTGTTGTTATTTATTTGACGTTGTTGTTGTTGTTGTTTATTTGACGTTGTTGTTGTTGACGTTGTTGTTGTTGGTTATTTGACGTTGTTGTTGTTGATGTTGTTGTTGTTGTTGTTGTTGTTGTTTATTTGACGTTGTTGTTGCTTATTTGACGTTGTTGTTGTTGTTGACGTTGTTGTTGTTGTTGTTGTTTATTTGACATTGTTGTTGTTGTTGTTGACGTTGTTGTTATTGTTGACGTTGTTGTTGTTGTTGTTTATTTGACGTTGTTGTTGTTGTTTATTTGACATTGTTGTTGTTGTTGACGTTGTTGTTGTTGTTGTTTATTTGACGTTGTTGTTGTTGTTGACGTTGTTGTTGTTGTTGTTTATTTTTACGTCGTTGTTGTTGTTGTTTATTTGACGTTGTTGTTGTTGTTTTTGTTTTTTATTTGACGTTGTCGTTGTTGTTGTTGTTTTTGTTGTTTATTTGACGTAGATGTTGTTGTTGACGTTGTTGTTGTTGTTTATTTGACGTTGTTGTTGTTGTTTTTGTTGTTTATTTGACGTTGTTGTTGTTGTTGTTTATTTGACGTTGTTGTTGTTGTTGTTGTTGTTTATTTGACGTTGTTGTTGTTGTTTATTTGACGGTGTTGTTGTTGTTGTTTATTTGACGTTGTTGCTGTTGTTGTTGTTTATTTGACGTTGTTGTTGTTGACGTTGTTGTTGACGTTGTTGTTGTTGTTGTTTATTTGACGTTGTTGTTGTTGACATAGTTGTTGTTATTGTTGTTTATTTGACGTTGTTGTTATTGTTGACGTTGTTGTTGTTTATTTGACGTTGTTGTTGTTGTTCTTATTGTTGTTTATTTGACGTTGTTGTTGTTGACGTTGTTGTTGTTGTTGTTTTTTAATAGACGTTGTTGTTGTTGTTGTTGTTGACGTTGTTGTTGTTGTTGTTGTTGTTTAATAGACGTTGTTGTTGTTGTTGTTGACGTTGTTGTTGTTGTTGTTTATGTAACTTTGTTGTTGTTGTTGACGTTGTTGTTGTTGTTGACGTTGTTGTTGTTGTCATTTATTTGACGTTGGTGTTGTTAACGTTGTTGTTGTTGTTGTTTATTTGACATTGTTGTTGTTGTTGCCGGTGTTGTTGTTGTTGTTGACATTGTTGTTGTTGTTTATTTGACTTTGTTGTTGTTGTTGACGTTGTTGTTGTTGACGTTGTTGTTGTTGTTTATTTGACGTTGTTGTTGTTGTTGTTGTTGACGTTGTTGCTGTTGTTGTTTATTTGACAATTTTGTTGTTGTTGACGGTGTTGTTGTTGTCATTTATTTGACGTTGGTGTTGTTAACGTTGTTGTTGTTGTTGTTTATTTGACATTGTTGTTGTTGTTGACGGTGTTGTTGTTGTTGACATTGTTGTTGTTGTTGTTTATTTGACTTTGTTGTTGTTGTTGACGTTGTTGTTTTTGTTGACGTTGTTGTTGTTGTTGTTGTTTATTTGACGTTGTTGTTGTTGTTGTTGACGTTGTTGTTGTTGTTGTTTATTTGACAATTTTGTTGTTGTTGACGGTGTTGTTGTTGTTGATGATGTTGTTGTTTATATTTATTTGACTTTGCTGTTGTTGTTGTTGTCTATTTGACGTTGTTATTGTTATTTATTTGACATTGTTGTTGTTGTTTATTTGACGTTGCTGTTGTTGACGTTGTTGTTGTTGTTATTGTTGTTGTTTATTTGACGTTGTTATTGTTTATTTGACGTTGTTGTTGTTGTTTATTTGACGTTGTTGTTGTTATTGTTTATTTGATTTTATTGTTGTTGATTATTTGACGTTGTTGTTGTTGTTGTTTATTTGACGTTGTTGTTGTTGTTGACGTTGTTATTGTTGTTGTTGTTGTTATTTATTTGACAATTTTGTTGTTGTTGACGGTGTTGTTGTTGTTGTTGATGTTGTTGTTGTTATTTATTTGACGTTGTTGTTGTTGTTGTTTATTTGACGTTGTTGTTGTTGACGTTGTTGTTGTTGGTTATTTGACGTTGTTGTTGTTGATGTTGTTGTTGTTGTTGTTGTTTATTTGACGTTGTTGTTGCTTATTTGACGTTGTTGTTCTTGTTGACGTTGTTGTTGTTGTTGTTGTTGTTGTTTATTTGACATTGTTGTTGTTGTTGACGTTGTTGTTGTTGTTGACGTTGTTGTTGTTGTTGTTTATTTGACGTTGTTGTTGTTGTTGTTGTTTATTTGACGTTGTTGTTGTTGTTGTTGTTTATTTGACGTTGTTATTGTTGTTGTTTATTTGACGTTGTTGTTGTTGACGTTGTTGTTGTTGTTGTTGTTTATTTGACGTTGTTGTTGTTGTTTATTTGACATTGTTGTTGTTGTTGACGTTGTTGTTGTTGTTTTTTATTTGACGTTGTTGTTGTTGTTGACGTTGTTGTCGTTGTTGTTGTTTATTTGACGTCGTTGTTGTTGTTGTTTATTTGACGTTGTAGTTGTTGTTTTTGTTTTTTATTTGGCGTTGTTGTTGTTGTTGTTTTTGTTGTTTATTTGACGTAGATGTTGTTGTTGACGTTGTTGTTGTTGTTTATTTGACGTTGTTGTTGTTGTTTTTGTTGTTTATTTGACGTTGTTGTTGTTGTTTATTTGACGTTGTTGTTGTTGTTGTTTATCTGACGTTGTTGTTGTTGTTTATTTGACGGTGTTGTTGTTGTTGTTTATTTGACGTCGTTGTTGTTGTTGTTGTTTATTTGACGTTGTTGTTGTTGTTGACGTTGTTGTTGACGTTGTTGTTGTTGTTGTTTATTTGACGTTGTTGTTGTTGTTGACATAGTTGTTGTTGTTGTTTATTTGACGTTGCTGTTATTGTTGACGTTGTTGTTGTTTATTTGACGTTGTTGTTGTTGTTCTTATTGTTGTTTATTTGACGTTGTTGTTGTTGACGTTGTTGTTGTTGTTTAATAGACGTTGTTGTTGTTGTTGACGTTGTTGTTGTTGTTGTTTATGTAACTTTGTTGTTGTTGTTGACGTTGTTGTTGTTGTTGACGTTGTTGTTGTTGTCATTTATTTGACGTTGTTGTTGTTAACGTTGTTGTTGTTGTTGTTTATTTGACATTGTTGTTGTTGTTGACGGTGTTGTTGTTGTTGTTGACATTGTTGTTGTTGTTGTTTATTTGACTTTGTTGTTGTTGTTGACGTTGTTGTTGTTGTTGTTGACGTTGTTGTTGTTGTTTATTTGACGTTGTTGTTGTTGTTGACGTTGTTGTTGTTGTTGTTTATTTGACAATTTTGTTGTTGTTGACGGTGTTGTTGTTGTTGATGATGTTGTTGTTTATATTTATTTAACTTTGCTGTTGTTGTTGTTGTTTATTTGACGTTGTTATGGTTAGTTATTTGACATTGTTGTTGTTGTTTATTTGACGTTGCTGTTGTTGACGTTGTTGTTGTTGTTGTTTATATGACGTTGTTATTGTTTATTTGACGTTGTTGTTGTTGTTGTTTATTTGACGTTGTTGTTGTTGTTTATTTGACGTTGTTGTTGTGTTTTTTTTGACATTGTTGTTCTTGTTGACGTTGTTGTTGTTGTTGTTTATTTGGCGTTGTTGTTCTTGTTGACGTTGTTGTTGTTTTTGTTTATTTGACATTGTTGTTGTTGTTGTTGACGTTATTGTTGTTGTTGTTTATTTGACAATTTTGTTGTTGTTGACGGTGTTGTTATTGTTGATGATGTTGTTGTTTATATTTATTTGACTTTGCTGTTGTTGTTGTTGTTTATTTGACGTTGTTATTGTTATTTATTTGACATTGTTGTTGTTGTTTATTTGACGTTGCTGTTGTTGACGTTGTTGTTGTTGTTGTTGTTGTTGTTTATATGACGTTGTTATTGTTTATTTGACGTTGTTGTTGTTGTTTATTTGACGTTGTTGTTGTTGTTTATTTGACGTTGTTGTTGTGGTTTTTTTGACATTGTTGTTCTTGTTGAAGTTGTTGTTGTTGTTGTTTATTTGGCGTTGTTGTTGTTGTTGACGTTGTTGTTGTTGTTGTTGTTTATTTGACATTGTTGTTGTTGTTGTTGACGTTGTTGTTATTTATTTGACATTGTTGTTGTTGTTGACGTTGTTGTTGTTGTTATTTATTTGACGTTGTTGTTGTTGTTGTTTATTTGACGTTGTTGTTGTTGTTTATTTGACATTGTTGTTGTTGTTGTTTATTTGACGTTGTTGTTGTTGTTATTGTTTTTGTTGTTTATTTGACGATGTTGTTTTTGTTGACGTTGTTGTTGTTGTTGTTGTTTATTTGACGTTGTTGTTGTTGTTGTTTATTTGACGTTGTTTTTATTGTTGTTTATTTGACGTTGTTGTTGTTGTTGTTGTTTATTTGACGTTGTTGTTGTTGTTGTTGTTTATTTGACGGTGTTGTTGTTGTTGTTGTTTATTTGACGTTGTTGTTGTTGTTGTTTATTTGACGTTGTTGTTGTTTACGTTGTTGTTGTTGTTTATTTGACGTTGTGGTTGCTTATTTGACGTTGTTGTTGTTGACATTGTTGTTGTTGTTGTTTATTTGACATTGTTGTTGTTGTTGTTGACTTTGTTGTTGTTGTTTATTTGACGTTGTTGTTGTTGTTGACGTTGTTGTTGTTGTTGTTTATTTGACATTGTTGTTGTTGTTGTTGACGTGGTTGTTGTTGTTGTTTATTTGACGTTGTTTTTGTTATTGTTGTTTATTTGACGCTGTTGTTGTTGTTGATGATGTTTATTTGACATTGTAATTGGTGTTGTTTATTTGACGTTGTTGTTGTTGTTGACGTTGTTGTTGTTGTTGTTGTTTATTTGACGTTGTTGTTGTTGTTGTTGTTATTTATTTGACATTGTTGTTGTTGTTGACGTTGTTGTTGTTGTTGACGTTGTTGTTGTTGTTGTTTATTTGACGTTGTTGTTGTTGTTGTTGTTTATTTGACGTTGTTGTTGTTGTTTATTTGACGTTGTTATTGTTGTTGTTTATTTGACGTTGTTATTGTTGTTGTTTATTTGACGTTGTTGTTGTTGACGTTGTTGTTGTTGTTGTTTATTTGACGTTGTTGTTGTTGTTTATTTGACATTGTTGTTGTTGTTGACGTTGTTGTTGTTGTTGTTTATTTGATGTTGTTGTTGTTGACATTGTTGTTGTTGTTGTTTATTTGACGTCGTCGTTGTTGTTGTTTATTTGACATTGTTGTTGTTGTTTTTGTTTTTTATTTGACGTTGTTGTTGTTGTTGTTGTTGTTTTTGTTGTTTATTTGACGTAGATGTTGTTGTTGACGTTGTTGTTGTTGTTTATTTGACGTTGTTGTTGTTGTTTTTGTTGTTTATTTGACGTTGTTGTAGTTGTTTATTTGACGTTGTTGTTGTTGTTGTTTATTTGACGTTGTTGTTGTTGTTTATTTGACGGTGTTGTTGTTGTTGTTTATTTGACGTCGTTGCTGTTGTTGTTGTCTATTTGACGTTGTTGTTGTTGTTGACGTTGTTGTTGTTGTTTATTTGACGTTGTTGTTGTTGTTGTTTATTTGACGTTGTTGTTATTGTTGACGTTGTTATTGTTTATTTGACGTTGTTGTTGTTGTTCTTGTTGTTGTTTATTTGACGTTGTTGTTGTTGTTGTTCTTGTTGTTGTTTATTTGACATTGTTGTTGTTGACGTTGTTGTTGTTGTTGTTGTTTAATAGACGTTGTTGTTGTTGTTGACGTTGTTGTTGTTGTTTATGTAACTTTATTGTTGTTGTTGACGTTGTTGTTGTTGTCATTTATTTGACGTTGTTGTTGTTAACGCTGTTGTTGTTATTGTTTATTTGACATTATTGTTGTTGTTGACGGTGTTGTTGTTGTTGTTGTTGACATTGTTGTTGTTGTTGTTTATTTGACGTTGTTATTGTTATTTATTTGACATTGTTGTTGTTGTTTATTTGACGTTGCTGTTGTTGACGTTGTTGTTGTTGTTGTTTATATGACGTTGTTATTGTTTATTTGACGTTGTTGTTGTTGTTTATTTGACGTTGTTGTTGTTGTTTATTTGACGTTGTTGTTGTGGTTTTTTTGACATTGTTGTTCTTGTTGACGTTGTTGTTGTTGTTGTTTATTTGGCGTTGTTGTTGTTGTTGACGTTGTTGTTGTTGTTGTTTATTTGACATTGTTGTTGTTGTTGACGTTGTTGTTATTTATTTGACGTTGTTGTTGTTGTTGACGTTGTTGTTGTTGTTTATTATTTAACGTTGTTGTTGTTGTTTATTTGACGTTGTTGTTGTTGTTGTTTATTTGACATTGTTGTTGTTGTTGTTTATTTGACGTTGTTGTTGTTGTTATTATTTTTGTTGTTTATTTGACGATGTTGTTTATGTTGACGTTGTTGTTGTTGTTTATTTGACGTTGTTGTTGTTGTTGTTGTTGTTTATTTGACGTTGTTTTTATTGTTGTTTATTTGACGTTGTTGTTGTTGTTTATTTGACGTTGTTGTTGTTGTTGTTTATTTGACGGTGTTGTTGTTGTTGTTGTTTATTTGACGTTGTTGTTGTTGTTGTTGTTTATTTGACGTTGTTGTTGTTGACGTTGTTGTTGTTGTTTATTTGACGTTGTTGTTGTTGACATTGTTGTTGTTGTTGTTGTTGTTTATTTGACATTGTTGTTGTTGTTGTTGACGTTGTTGTTGTTGTTGTTTATTTGACGTTGTTGTTATTGTTGACGTTGTTGTTGTTGTTGTTGTTGTTTATTTGACATTGTTGTTGTTGTTGTTGACGTGGTTGTTGTTGTTGTTTATTTGACGTTGTTGTTGTTGTTGTTTATTTGACGTTGTTGTTGTTGATGATGTTTATTTGACATTGTTATTGGTGTTGTTTATTTGACGTTGTTGTTGTTGTTGACGTTGTTGTGTTGTTGTTTATTTGACGTTGTTGTTGTTGTTGTTTATTTGACATTGTTGTTGTTGTTGACGTTGTTGTTGTTGTTGCTGTTCATTTGACGTTGTTGTTGTTGTTGACGTTGTTGTTGTTGTTTATTTGACGTTGTTGTTGTTGTTGTTGTTTATTTGACATTATTGTTGTTGTTGTTGACGTTGTTGTTGTTGTTGACGTTGTTGTTGTTGTTGTTGTTTATTTGACGTTGTTATTGTTGTTGTTTATTTGACGTTGTTGTTGTTGACGTTGTTGTTGTTGTTGTTGTTTATTTGACGTTGTTGTTGTTGTTGTTTATTTGACATTGTTGTTGTTGTTGACGTTGTTGTTGTTGTTTTTTATTTGACGTTGTTGTTGTTGTTGACGTTGTTGTCGTTGTTGTTGTTTATTTGACGTTGTTGTTGTTGTTGTTGTTTATTTGACGTTGTTGTTGTTATTTTTGTTTTTTATTTGGCGTTGTTGTTGTTGTTGTTTTTGTTGTTTATTTGACGTAGATGTTGTTGTTGACGTTGTTGTTGTTGTTTATTTGACGTTGTTGTTGTTGTTTTTGTTGTTTATTTGACGTTGTTGTTGTTGTTTACTTGACGTTGTTGTTGTTGTTTATTTGACGTTGTTGTTGTTGTTTATTTGACGGTGTTGTTGTTGTTGTTTATTTGACGTCGTTGCTGTTGTTGTTGTTTATTTGACGTTGTTGTTGTTGTTGACGTTGTTGTTGACGTTGTTGTTGTTGTTGTTTATTTGACGTTGTTGTTGTTGTTGACGTTGTTGTTGACGTTGTTGTTGTTGTTGTTTATTTGACGTTGTTGTTGTTGTTGACATAGTTGTTGTTGTTGTTTATTTGACGTTGCTGTTATTGTTGACGTTGTTGTTGTTTATTTGACGTTGTTGTTGTTGTTCTTGTTGTTGTTTATTTGACGTTGTTGTTGTTGACGTTGTTGTTGTTGTTGTTGTTTAATAGACGTTGTTGTTGTTGTTGTTGACGTTGTTGTTGTTGTTGTTTATGTAACTTTGTTGTTGTTGTTGACGTTGTTGTTGTTGTTGACGTTGTTGTTGTTGTCATTTATTTGACGTTGTTGTTGTTAACGTTGTTGTTGTTGTTGTTTATTTGACATTGTTGTTGTTGTTGACGGTGTTGTTGTTTTTGTTTATTTGACATTGTTGTTGTTGTTGACGTTATTGTTGTTGTTGTTTATTTGACAATTTTGTTGTTGTTGACGGTGTTGTTGTTGTTTTTGATGTTGTTGTTTATATTTATTTGACGTTGTTATTGTTATTTATTTGACATTGTTGTTGTTGTTTATTTGACGTTGCTGTTGTTGACGTTGTTGTTGTTGTTGTTTATATGACGTTGTTATTGTTTATTTGTCGTTGTTGTTGTTGTTTATTTGACGTTGTTGTTGTTGTTTATTTGACGTTGTTGTTGTTGTTGTTGTTTATTTGACGTTGTTGTTGTTGTTGTTGTTTATTTGACGGTGTTGTTGTTGTTGTTTATTTGACGTCGTTGCTGTTGTTGTTGTTGTTTATTTGACGTTGTTGTTGTTGTTGACGTTGTTGTTGACGTTGTTGTTGTTGTTGTTGTTTATTTGACGTTGTTGTTGTTGTTGACGTTGTTGTTGTTGTTGTTTATTTGACGTTGTTGTTGTTGTTGTCATAGTTGTTGTTGTTGTTTATTTGACGTTGCTGTTATTGTTGACGTTGTTGTTGTTTATTTGACGTTGTTGTTGTTGTTCTTGTTGTTGTTTATTTGACGTTGTTGTTGTTGACGTTGTTGTTGTTGTTGTTGTTTAATAGACGTTGTTGTTGTTGTTGTTGACGTTGTTGTTATTGTTGTTTATGTAACTTTGTTGTTGTTGTTGACGTTGTTGTTGTTGTTGACGTTGTTGTTGTTAACGTTGTTGTTGTTGTTGTTGTTTATTTGACATTGTTGTTGTTGTTGACGGTGTTGTTGTTGTTGTTGACATTGTTGTTGTTGTTGTTTATTTGACTTTGTTGTTGTTGTTGACGTTGTTGTTGTTGTTGACGTTGTTGTTGTTGTTTATTTGGCGTTGTTGTTGTTGTTGACGTTGTTGTTGTTGTTGTTTATTTGACAATTTTGTTGTTGTTGACGGTGTTGTTGTTGTTGATGATGTTGTTGTTTATATTTATTTGACTTTGCTGTTGTTGTTGTCGTTGTTTATTTGACGTTGTTATTGTTAGTTATTTGACATTGTTGTTGTTGTTTATTTGACGTTGTTGTTGTTGACGTTGTTGTTGTTGTTGTTGTTTATATGACGTTGTTATTGTTTATTTGACGTTGTTGTTGTTGTTTATTTGACGTTGTTGTTGTTGTTTATTTGACGTTGTTGTTGTGTTTTTTTTGACATTGTTGTTCTTGTTGACGTTGTTGTTGTTGTTGTTGTTTATTTGGCGTTGTTGTTCTTGTTGACATTGTTGTTGTTTTTGTTTATTTGACATTGTTGTTGTTGTTGTTGACGTTATTGTTGTTGTTGTTTATTTGACAATTTTGTTGTTGTTGACGGTGTTGTTGTTGTTGATGATGTTGTTGTTTATATTTATTTGACTTTGCTGTTGTTGTTGTTGTTTATTTGACGTTGTTATTGTTATTTATTTGACATTGTTGTTGTTGTTTATTTGACGTTGCTGTTGTTGACGTTGTTGTTGTTGTTGTTGTTGTTGTTGTTTATATGACGTTGTTATTGTTTATTTGACGTTGTTGTTGTTGTTTATTTGACGTTGTTGTTGTTGTTTATTTGACGTTGTTGTTGTTGTTGTTTATTTGACGTTGTTGTTGTTGTTTATTTGACGGTGTTGTTGTTGTTGTTTATTTGACGTCGTTGCTGTTGTTGTTGTTTATTTGACGTTGTTGTTGTTGTTGACGTTGTTGTTGACTTTGTTGTTGTTGTTTATTTGACGTTGTTGTTGTTGTTGACATAGTTGTTGTTGTTGTTTATTTGACGTTGCTGTTATTGTTGACGTTGTTGTTGTTTATTTGACGTTGTTGTTGTTGTTCTTGTTGTTGTTTATTTGACGTTGTTGTTGTTGACGTTGTTGTTGTTGTTGTTGTTGTTTAATAGACGTTGTTGTTGTTGTTGTTGACGTTGTTGTTGTTGTTGTTTATGTAACTTTGTTGTTGTTGTTGACGTTGTTGTTGTTGTCATTTATTTGACGTTGTTGTTGTTAACATTGTTGTTGTTGTTGTTTATTTGACATTGTTGTTGTTGTTGACGGTGTTGTTGTTGTTGTTGACATTGTTGTTGTTGTTGTTTATTTGACTTTGTTGTTGTTGTTGACGTTGTTGTTGTTGTTGACCTTGTTGTTGTTGTTTATTTGGCGTTGTTGTTGTTGTTGACGTTGTTGTTGTTGTTGTTTATTTGACAATTTTGTTGTTGTTGACGGTGTTGTTGTTGTTGATGATGTTGTTGTTTATATTTAATTGACTTTGCTGTTGTTGTTGTTGTTGTTTATTTGACGTTGTTATTGTTAGTTATTTGACATTGTTGTTGTTGTTTATTTGACGTTGCTGTTGTTGACGTTGTTGTTGTTGTTGTTTATATGACGTTGTTATTGTTTATTTGACGTTGTTGTTGTTGTTTATTTGACGTTGTTGTTGTTGTTTATTTGACGTTGTTGTTGTGTTTTTTTTGACATTGTTGTTCTTGTTGACGTTGTTGTTGTTGTTGTTTATTTGGCGTTGTTGTTCTTGTTGACGTTGTTGTTGTTTTTGTTTATTTGACATTGTTGTTGTTGTTGTTGACGTTATTGTTGTTGTTGTTTATTTGACAATTTTGTTGTTGTTGACGGTGTTGTTTTTGTTGATGATGTTGTTGTTTATATTTATTTGACTTTGCTGTTGTTGTTGTTGTTGTTTATTTGACGTTGTTATTGTTATTTATTTGACATTGTTGTTGTTGTTTATTTGACGTTGCTGTTGTTGACGTTGTTGTTGTTGTTGTTTATATGACGTTGTTATTGTTTATTTGACGTTGTTGTTGTTTATTTGACGTTGTTGTTGTTGTTGTTCTTGTTGTTGTTTATTTGACGTTGTTGTTGTTGACGTTGTTGTTGTTGTTGTTTAATAGACGTGGTTGTTGTTGTTGACGTTGTTGTTGTTGTTGTTTAATAGACGTTGTTGTTGTTGTTGACGTTGTTGTTGTTGTTTATGTAACTTTATTGTTGTTGTTCACGTTGTTCTTGTTGTTGACGATGTTGTTGTTGTCATTTATTTGACGTTGTTGTTGTTAACGTTGTTGTTGTTATTGTTTATTTGACATTGTTGTTGTTGTTGACGGTGTTGTTGTTGTTGTTGACATTGTTGTTGTTGTTGTTTATTTGACGTTGTTATTGTTATTTATTTGACATTGTTGTTGTTGTTTATTTGACGTTGCTGTTGTTGACGTTGTTGTTGTTGTTGTTGTTTATATGACATTGTTATTGTTTATTTGACGTTGTTGTTGTTGTTTATTTGACGTTGTTGTTGTGGTTTTTTTGACATTGTTGTTCTTGTTGACGTTGTTGTTGTTGTTGTTTATTTGGCGTTGTTGTTGTTGTTGACGTTGTTGTTGTTGTTGTTTATTTGACATTGTTGTTGTTGTTGTTGACGTTGTTGTTATTTATTTGACGTTGTTGTTGTTGTTGACGTTGTTGTTGTTGTTATTTATTTAACGTTGTTGTTGTTGTTGTTTATTTGACGTTGTTGTTGTTGTTTATTTGACATTGTTTTTGTTGACGTTGTTGTTGTTGTTTATTTGACGTTGTTGTTGTTGTTGTTTATTTGACGTTGTTTTTATTGTTGTTTATTTGACGTTGTTGTTGTTGTTTATTTGACGTTGTTGTTGTTGTTGTTTATTTGACGGTGTTGTTGTTGTTGTTGTTTATTTGACGTTGTTGTTGTTGTTGTTTATTTGACGTTGTTGTTGTTGACGTTGTTGTTGTTGTTTATTTGACGTTGTTGTTGTTGACATTGTTGTTGTTGTTGTTGTTTATTTGACATTGTTGTTGTTGTTGTTGACGTTGTTGTTGTTGTTGTTTATTTGACGTTGTTGTTGTTGTTGACGTTGTTGTTGTTGTTGTTGTTGTTTATTTGACATTGTTGTTGTTGTTGTTGACGTGGTTGTTGTTGTTGTTTATTTAACGTTGTTGTTGTTGTTGTTGTTGTTGTTTATTTGACGCTGTTGTTGTTGATGATGTTTATTTGACATTGTTATTGGTGTTGTTTATTTGACGTTGTTGTTGTTGTTGACGTTGTTATTGTTGTTGTTTATTTGACGTTGTTGTTGTTGTTGTTGTTTATTTGACATTGTTGTTGTTGTTGACGTTGTTGTTGTTGTTGTTGTTGTTCATTTGACGTTGTTGTTGTTGTTGACGTTGTTGTTGTTGTTTATTTGACGTTGTTGTTGTTGTTGTTGTTGTTTATTTGACATTGTTGTTGTTGTTGTTGACGTTGTTGTTGTTGTTGACGTTGTTGTTGTTGTTGTTTATTTGACGTTGTTATTGTTGTTGTTTATTTGACGTTGTTATTGTTGACGTTGTTGGTGTTGTTGTTGTTTATTTGACGTTGTTGTTGTTGTTTATTTGACATTGTTGTTGTTGTTGACGTTGTTGTTGTTGTTTTTTATTTGACGTTGTTGTTGTTGTTGACGTTGTTGTCGTTGTTGTTGTTTATTTGACGTCGTTGTTGTTGTTGTTTATTTGACGTTGTTGTTGTTGTTTTTGTTTTTTATTTGGCGTTGTTGTTGTTGTTGTTGTTTTTGTTGTTTATTTGACGTAGATGTTGTTGTTGACGTTGTTGTTGTTGTTTATTTGACGTTGTTTTTTTTGTTGTTTATTTGACATTGTTGTTGTTGTTTATTTGACGTTGTTGTTGTTGTTTATTTGACGTTGTTGTTGTTGTTTATTTGACGGTGTTGTTGTTGTTGTTTATTTGACGTCGTTGCTGTTGTTGTTGTTTATTTGACGTTGTTGTTGTTGTTGACGTTGTTCTTGACGTTGTTGTTGACGTTGTTGTTGTTGTTGTTTATTTGACGTTGTTGTTGTTGTTGTTGACATAGTTGTTGTTGTTGTTTATTTGACGTTGCTGTTATTGTTGACGTTGTTCTTGTTTATTTGACGTTGTTGTTGTTGTTCTTGTTGTTGTTTATTTGACGTTGTTGTTGTTGACGTTGTTGTTGTTGTTGTTGTTGTTTAATAGACGTTGTTGTTGTTGTTGTTGACGTTGTTGTTTTTGTTGTTTATGTAACTTTGTTGTTGTTGTTGACGTTGTTGTTGTTGTTGACGTTGTTGTTGTTGTCATTTATTTGACGTTGTTGTTGTTAACGTTGTTGTTGTTGTTTATTTGACATTGTTGTTGTTGTTGACGGTGTTGTTGTTGTTGTTGACATTGTTGTTGTTGTTGTTTATTTGACTTTGTTGTTGTTGTTGACGTTGTTGTTGTTGTTGACGTTGTTGTTGTTGTTTATTTGGCGTTGTTGTTGTTGTTGACGTTGTTGTTGTTATTGTTTATTTGACAATTTTGTTGTTGTTGACGGTGTTGTTGTTGTTGATGATGTTGTTGTTTATATTTATTTGACTTTGTTGTTGTTGTTGTTGTTGTTGTTGTTTATTTGACGTTGTTATTGTTAGTTATTTGACATTGTTGTTGTTGTTTATTTGACGTTGTTGTTGTTGACGTTGTTGTTGTTGTTGTTTATATGACGTTGTTATTGTTTATTTGACGTTGTTGTTGTTGTTTATTTGACGTTGTTGTTGTTGTTTATTTGACGTTGTTATTGTGTTTTTTTTGATATTGTTGTTCTTGTTGACGTTGTTGTTGTTGTTGTTTATTTGGCGTTGTTGTTCTTGTTGACGTTGTTGTTGTTTTTGTTTATTTGACATTGTTGTTGTTGTTGTTGACGTTATTGTTGTTGTTGTTTATTTGACAATTTTGTTGTTGTTGACGGTGTTGTTGTTGTTGATGATGTTGTTGTTTATATTTATTTGACTTTGCTGTTGTTGTTGTTGTTTATTTGACGTTGTTATTGTTATTTATTTGACATTGTTGTTGTTGTTTATTTGACGTTGCTGTTGTTGACGTTGTTGTTGTTGTTGTTGTTTATATGACGTTGTTATTTTTTATTTGACGTTGTTGTTGTTTATTTGACGTTGTTGTTGTTGTTTATTTGACGTTGTTGTTGTGGTTTTTTTGACATTGTTGTTCTTGTTGACGTTGTTGTTGTTGTTGTTTATTTGGCGTTGTTGTTGTTGTTGACGTTGTTGTTGTTGTTGTTGTTTATTTGACATTGTTGTTGTTGTTGTTGTTGACATTGTTGTTATTTATTTGACGTTGTTGTTGTTGTTGACGTTGTTGTTGTTGTTATTTATTTGACGTTGTTGTTGTTGTTGTTGTTTATTTGACGTTGTTGTTGTTGTTGTTTATTTGACATTGTTGTTGTTGTTGTTTATTTGACGTTGTTGTTGTTATTATTTTTGTTGTTTATTTGACGATGTTGTTTTTGTTGACGTTGTTGTTGTTGTTTATTTGACGTTGTTGTTGTTGTTGTTGTTGTTTATTTGACGTTGTTTTTATTGTTGTTTATTTGACGTTGTTGTTGTTGTTGTTTATTTGACGTTGTTGTTGTTGTTGTTGTTTATTTGACGGTGTTGTTGTTGTTGTTTATTTGACGTTGTTGTTGTTGTTTATTTGATATTGTTGTTGTTGACGTTGTTGTTGTTGTTTATTTGACGTTATGGTTGCTTATTTGACGTTGTTGTTGTTGACATTGTTGTTGTTGTTGTTGTTTATTTGATATTGTTGTTGTTGTTGTTGACGTTGTTGTTGTTGTTGTTTATTTGACGTTGTTGACGTTGTTGTTGTTGTTGTTGTTGTTGTTTATTTGACATTGTTGTTGTTGTTGTTGACGTGGTTGTTGTTGTTGTTTATTTGACGTTGTTGTTGTTGTTGTTGTTGTTGTTTATTTGACGCTGTTGTTGTTGTTGATGATGTTTATTTGACATTGTTATTGGTGTTGTTTATTTGACGTTGTTGTTGTTGTTGACGTTGTTGTTGTTGTTGACGTTGTTGTTGTTGTTGTTGTTTATTTGACGTTGTTGTTGTTGTTGTTGTTTATTTGACATTGTTGTTGTTGACGTTGTTGATGTTGTTGTTGTTCATTTGACGTTGTTGTTGTTGTTGACGTTGTTGTTGTTGTTTATTTGACGTTGTTGTTGTTGTTGTTGTTGTTGTTTATTTGACATTGTTGTTGTAGTTGTTGACGTTGTTGTTGTTGTTGACGTTGTTGTTGTTGTTGTTTATTTGACGTTGTTGTTGTTGTTGTTGTTGTTTATTTGACGTTGTTGTTGTTGTTTATTTGACGTTGTTATTGTTGTTGTTTATTTGACGTTGTTATTGTTGTTGTTTATTTGACGTTGTTGTTGTTGACGTTGTTGTTGTTGTTGTTTATTTGACGTTGTTGTTGTTGTTTATTTGACATTGTTGTTGTTGTTGACGTTGTTGTTGTTGTTGTTTATTTGACGTTGTTGTTGTTGTTGACGTTGTTGTTGTTGTTGTTTATTTGACGTCGTTGTTGTTGTTGTTTATTTGACGTTGTCGTTGTTGTTTTTGTTTTTTATTTGACGTTGTTGTTGTTGTTGTTGTTTTTGTTGTTTATTTGACGTAGATGTTGTTGTTGACGTTGTTGTTGTTGTTTATTTGACGTTGTTCTTGTTGTTTTTGTTGTTTATTTGACGTTGTTGTTGTTGTTGTTGTTTATTTGACGTTGTTGTTGTTGTTTATTTGACGGTGTTGTTGTTGTTGTTTATTTGACGTTGTTGCTGTTGTTGTTGTCTATTTGACGTTGTTGTTGTTGTTGACGTTGTTGTTGTTATTGTTTATTTGACGTTGTTGTTATTGTTGTTTATTTGACGTTGTTGTTAATGTTGACGTTGTTATTGTTTATTTGACGTTGTTGTTGTTGTTGACGTTGTTGTTGTTGTTGTTGTTTAATAGACGTTGTTGTTGTTGTTGACGTTGTTGTTGTTGTTTATGTAACTTTGTTGTTGTTGTTGACATTGTTGTTGTTGTTGACGTTGTTGTTGTTGTCATTTATTTGACGTTGTTGTTGTTAACGTTGTTGTTGTTATTGTTTATTTGACATTGTTGTTGTTGTTGACGGTGTTGTTGTTGTTGTTGACATTGTTGTTATTGTTGTTTATTTGACGTTGTTATTGTTATTTATTTGACATTGTTGTTGTTGTTTATTTGACGTTGCTGTTGTTGACGTTGTTGTTGTTGTTGTTGTTGTTTATATGACGTTGTTATTGTTTATTTGACGTTGTTGTTGTTGTTTATTTGACGTTGTTGTTGTTGTTTATTTGACGTTGTTGTTGTAGTTTTTTTGACATTGTTGTTCTTGTTGACGTTGTTGTTGTTGTTGTTTATTTGGCGTTGCTGTTGTTGTTGACGTTGTTGTTGTTGTTGTTGTTGTTTATTTGACATTGTTGTTGTTGTTGTTGACGTTGTTGTTATTTATTTGACGTTGTCATTGTTGTTGACGTTGTTGTTGTTGTTATTTATTTGACGTTGTTGTTGTTGTTGTTTATTTGACGTTGTTGTTGTTGTTGTTTATTTGACATTGTTGTTGTTGTTGTTTATTTGACTTTGTTGTTGTTGTTATTATTTTTGTTGTTTATTTGACGATGTTGTTTTTGTTGACGTTGTTGTTGTTGTTTATTTGACGTTGTTGTTGTTGTTGTTTATTTGACGTTGTTTTTATTGTTGTTTATTTGACGTTGTTGTTGTTGTTTATTTGACGTTGTTGTTGTTGTTGTTTATTTGACGATGTTGTTGTTGTTGTTGTTTATTTGACGTTGTTGTTGTTGTTGTTGTTTATTTGACGTTATTGTTGTTGACGTTGTTGTTGTTGTTTATTTGACGTTGTGGTTGCTTATTTGACGTTGTTGTTGTTGACATTGTTGTTGTTGTTGTTGTTTATTTGACATTGTTGTTGTTGTTGTTGACGTTGTTGTTGTTGTTGTTTATTTGACGTTGTTGTTGTTGTTGACGTTGTTGTTGTTGTTGTTTATTTGACATTGTTGTTGTTGTTGTTGACGTGGTTGTTGTTGTTGTTTATTTGACGTTGTTGTTGTTGTTGTTTATTTGACGCTGTTGTTGTTGTTGATGATGTTTATTTGACATTGTTATTGGTGTTGTTTATTTGACGTTGTTGTTGTTGTTAACGTTGTTGTTGTTGTTGACGTTGTTGTTGTTGTTGTTGTTTATTTGACGTTGTTGTTGTTGTTGTTGTTTATTTGACATTGTTGTTGTTGTTGACGTTGTTGTTGTATTTGTTGTTCATTTGACGTTGTTGTTGTTGTTGACGTTGTTGTTGTTGTTTATTTGACGTTGTTGTTGTTGTTGTTGTTGTTGTTGTTGTTTATTTGACATTGTTGTTGTTGTTGTTGACGTTGTTGTTGTTGTTCACGTTGTTGTTGTTATTGTTTATTTGACGTTGTTGTTGTTGTTGTTGTTGTTGTTTATTTGACGTTGTTGTTGTTGTTTATTTGACGTTGTTATTGTTGTTGTTTATTTGACGTTGTTATTGTTGTTGTTTATTTGACGTTGTTGTTGTTGACGTTGTTGTTGTTGTTGTTTATTTGACGTTGTTGTTGTTCTTTATTTGACATTGTTGTTGTTGTTGACGTTGTTGTTGTTGTTGTTTATTTGACGTTGTTGTTGTTGTTGACGTTGTTGTTGTTGTTGTTGTTTATTTGACGTCGTTGTTGTTGTTTATTTGACGTTGTTGTTGTTGTTTTTGTTTTTTATTTGACGTTGTTGTTGTTGTTCTTGTTTTTGTTGTTTATTTGACGTAGATGTTGTTGTTGACGTTGTTGTTGTTGTTGTTTATTTGACGTTGTTGTTGTTGTTTTTGTTGTTTATTTGACGTTGTTGTAGTTGTTTATTTGACGTTGTTGTTGTTGTTGTTGTTTATTTGACGTTGTTGTTGTTGTTTATTTGACGGTGTTGTTGTTGTTGTTTATTTGACGTCGTTGCTGTTGTTGTTGTCTATTTGACGTTGTTGTTGTATTTGTTGTTCATTTGACGTTGTTGTTGTTGTTGACGTTGTTGTTGTTGTTTATTTGACGTTGTTGTTGTTGTTGTTGTTGTTGTTGTTTATTTGACATTGTTGTTGTTGTTGTTGACGTTGTTGTTGTTGTTCACGTTGTTGTTGTTATTGTTTATTTGACGTTGTTGTTGTTGTTGTTGTTGTTGTTTATTTGACGTTGTTGTTGTTGTTTATTTGACGTTGTTATTGTTGTTGTTTATTTGACGTTGTTATTGTTGTTGTTTATTTGACGTTGTTGTTGTTGACGTTGTTGTTGTTGTTGTTTATTTGACGTTGTTGTTGTTCTTTATTTGACATTGTTGTTGTTGTTGACGTTGTTGTTGTTGTTGTTTATTTGACGTTGTTGTTGTTGTTGACGTTGTTGTTGTTGTTGTTGTTGTTTATTTGACGTCGTTGTTGTTGTTTATTTGACGTTGTTGTTGTTGCTTTTGTTTTTTATTTGACGTTGTTGTTGTTGTTCTTGTTTTTGTTGTTTATTTGACGTAGATGTTGTTGTTGACGTTGTTGTTGTTGTTGTTTATTTGACGTTGTTGTTGTTGTTTTTGTTGTTTATTTGACGTTGTTGTAGTTGTTTATTTGACGTTGTTGTTGTTGTTGTTTATTTGACGTTGTTGTTGTTGTTTATTTGACGGTGTTGTTGTTGTTGTTTATTTGACGTCGTTGCTGTTGTTGTTGTCTATTTGACGTTGTTGTTGTTGTTGACGTTGTTGTTGTTGTTGTTTATTTGACGTTGTTGTTGTTGTTGTTTATTTGACGTTGTTGTTATTGTTGACGTTGTTATTGTTTATTTGAAGTTGTTATTGTTGTTGTTCTTGTTGTTGTTTATTTGACGTTGTTGTTGTTGACGTTGTTGTTGTTGTTGTTGTTTAATAGACGTTGTTGTTGTTGTTGACGTTGTTGTTGTTGTTTATGTAACTTTGTTGTTGTTGTTGACGTTGTTGTTGTTGTTGACGTTGTTGTTGTTAACGTTGTTGTTGTTATTGTTTATTTGACATTGTTGTTGTTGTTGACGGTGTTGTTGTTGTTGTTGACATTGTTGTTGTTGTTGTTTATTTGACTTTGTTGTTGTTGTTGACGTTGTTGTTGTTGTTGACGTTGTTGTTGTTGTTTATTTGACATTGTTGTTGTTGTTGTTGACATTGTTGTTGTTGTTGTTGTTGTTTATTTGACAATTTTGTTGTTGTTGACGGTGTTGTTGTTGTTGATGATGTTGTTGTTTATATTTATTTGACTTTGCTGTTGTTGTTGTTGTTTATTTGACGTTGTTGTTGTGGTTTTTTTGACATTGTTGTTCTTGTTGACGTTGTTGTTGTTGTTGTTGTTGTTTATTTGGCGTTGTTGTTGTTGTTGACGTTGTTGTTGTTGTTGTTTATTTGACATTGTTGTTGTTGTTGTTGACGTTGTTGTTGTTTATTTGACGTTGTTGTTGTTGTTGACGTTGTTGTTGTTGTTGTTAATTATTTGATGTTGTTGTTGTTGTTGTTGTTTATTTGACGTTGTTGTTGTTGTTGTTTATTTGACATTGTCGTTGTTGTTGTTTATTTGACGTTGTTATTGTTGTTATTATTTTTGTTGTTTATTTGACGTTGTTGTTTTTGTTGACGTTGTTGTTGTTGTTGTTTATTTGACGTTGTTGTTGTTGTTGTTTATTTGACGTTGTTTTTATTGTTGACGTTGTTGTTGTTGTTGACGTTGTTGTTGTTGTTGTTTATTTGACGTTGTTGTTGTTGACGTCGTTGTTGTTGTTGTTGTTGTTGTTTATTTGACATTGTTGTTGTTGTTGTTGACATTGTTGTTGTTGTTTATTTGACTTTGTTGTTATTGTTGACATTGTTGTTGTTGACGTTGTTGTTGTTGTTTATTTGACGTTGTTGTTGTTGTTGTTGACGTTGTTGTTGTTGTTGTTATTTATTTGACAATTTTGTTGTTGTTGACGGTGTTGTTGTTGTTGTTGATGTTGTTGTTGTTATTTATTTGACGTTGTTGTTGTTGTTGTTTATTTGACGTTGTTGTTGTTGACATTGTTGTTGTTGTTGTTTATTTGACGTTGTTGTTGTTGACGTTGTTGTTTTTGTTTATTTGACGTTGTTGTTGTTGATGTTGTTGTTGTTGTTGTTGTTTATTTGACGTTGTTGTTGCTTATTTGACGTTGTTGTTGTTGTTGTTGTTGTTGTTGTTGTTTATTTGACATTGTTGTTGTTGTTGTTGACGTTGTTGTTTAATTGACGTTGTTGTTGTTGTTGTTTATTTGACGTTGTTGTTGTTGTTGTTGTTGTTTATTTGACGTTGTTATTGTTGTTGTTTATTTGACGTTGTTGTTGTTGAAGTTGTTATTGTTGTTGTTTATTTGACGTTGTTGTTGTTGTTTATTTGACATTGTTGTTGTTGTTGACGTTGTTGTTGTTGTTGTTGTTTATTTGACGTTGTTATTGTTGTTGACGTTGTTGTTGTTGTTGTTGTTTATTTGACGTTGTTGTTGTTGTTGTTTATTTGACGTTGTTGTTGTTGTTGACGTTGTTGTTGTTGTTGTTTATTTGACATTGTTGTTGTTGTTGACGTTGTTGTTGTTTATTTGACGTTGTTGTTGTTGTTGACGTTGTTGTTGTTGTAGTTATTTATTTGACGTTGTTGTTGTTGTTGTTGTTTATTTGACATTGTTTTTGTTGTTGTTGTTTATTTGACGTTGTTGTTTATTTCACGTTGTTGTTGTTGTTGTTGTTGTTGTTGTTTTTGTTGTTTATTTGACGTTGTTGTTGTTGTTGACGTTGTTGTTGTTGTTTATTTGACGTTGTTGTTGTTCTTGTTGTTTATTTGACGTTGTTTTTATTGTTGTTTATTTGACGTTGTTGTTGTTGTTGTTTATTTGACGTTGTTGTTGTTGTTGTTTATTTGACGGTGTGGTTGTTGTTGTTGTTTATTTGACGTTGTTGTTGTTGTTGTTGTTGTTGTTGTTTATTTGACGTTGTTGTTGTTGACGTTGTTGTTGTTGTTTATTTGACGTTGTTGTTGTTGACGTTGTAGTAGTAGTTGTTGTTTATTTGACGTTGTTGGTACTTATTTGACGTTGTTGTTGTTGTTGACGTTGTTGTTGTTGTTGTTGTTTATTTGACATTGTTGTTGTTGTTGTTGACGTGGTTGTTGTTGTTGTTTATTTGATGTTGTTGTTGTTGTTGTTATTGTTGTTGTTGTTTATATGACGTTGTTGTTGTTGTTGATGTTTATTTGACGTTGTTATTGTTGTTATTTATTTGACGTTGTTGTTATTGACGTTGTTGTTCTTGTTGTTGTTTATTTGACGTTGTTGTTGTTGTTGACGTTGTTGTTGTTGTTGTTGTTTATTTGACGTTGTTGTTGTTTATTTGACATTGTTGTTGTTGTTGTTGTTCATTTGACGTTGTTGTTGCTGTTGTTGACGTTGTTGTTGTTGTTGTTGTTTATTTGACGTCGTTGTTGTTGTTGTTTATTTGACGTTGTTGTTGTTGTTGTTTTTGTTGTTTTTTTGACGTTATTGTTGTTGTTGATGTTGTTGTTGTTGTTTATTTGACGTAGTTGTTGTTGTTTTTGTTGTTTATTTGACGTTGTTGTTGTTGTTGACGTTGTTGTTGTTGTTGTTTATTTGACATTGTTGTTGCTGTTGTTGACGTGGTTGTTGTTGTTGTTTATTTGACGTTGTTGTTGTTGTTGTTGTTGTTGTTTATTTGACGATGTTGTTGTTGTTGTTGATGTTTATTTGACATTGTTATTGTTGTTGTTTATTTGACGTTGTTGTTGTTGTTGACGTTGTTGTTGTTGTTGTTTATTTGACGTTGTTGTTGTTGACGTTGTTGTTGTTGTTGATGTTGTTGTTTATTTGACATTGTTGTTGTTGTTGTTGTTGACATTGTTGTTGTTGTTTATTTGACTTTGTTATTATTGTTGACACTGTTGTTGTTGACGTTGTTGTTGTTGTTTATTTGACGTTGTTGTTGTTGTTGTTGACGTTGTTGTTGTTGTTGTTGTTGTTGTTGTTATTTATTTGACAATTTTGTTGTTGTTGACGGTGTTGTTGTTGTTGTTGATGTTGTTATTGTTATTTATTTGACGTTGTTGTTGTTGTTGTTGTTGTTTATTTGACGTTGTTGTTGTTGACGTTGTTGTTGTTGTTGTTGTTTATTTGACGTTGTTGTTGTTGACGTTGTTGTTTTTGTTTATTTGACGTTGTTGTTGTTGATGTTGTTGTTGTTGTTGTTGTTTTTTTGACGTTGTTGTTGCTTATTTGACGTTGTTGTTGTTGTTGACGTTGTTGTTGTTGTTGTTTATTTGACATTGTTGTTGTTGTTGTTGACGTTGTAGTCGTTGTTGTTTATTTGACGTTGTTGTTGTTGTTGTTGTTTATTTGACGTTGTTGTTGTTGTTGTTTATTTGACGTTGTTATTGGTGTTGTTTATTTGACGTTGTTGTTGTTGAAGTTGTTGTTGTTGTTGTTTATTTGACGTTGTTGTTGTTGTTTATTTGACATTGTTGTTGTTGTTGACGTTGTTGTTGTTGTTGTTTATTTGACGTTGTTATTGTTGTTGACGTTGTTGTTGTTGTTGTTGTTGTTTATTTGACGTTGTTGTTGTTGTTGTTTATTTGACGTTGTTGTTGTTGTTGACGTTGTTGTTGTTGTTGTTTATTTGACATTGTTGTTGTTGTTGACGTTGTTGTTGTTTATTTGACGTTGTTGTTGTTGTTGACGTTGTTGTTGTTGTAGTTATTTATTTGACGTTGTTGTTGTTGTTGTTGTTTATTTGACATTGTTGTTGTTGTTGTTGTTGTTTATTTGACGTTGTTGTTTATTTCACGTTGTTGTTGTTGTTGTTGTTGTTTTTGTTGTTTATTTGACGTTGTTGTTGTTGTTGACGTTGTTGTTGTTGTTTATTTGACGTTGTTGTTGTTCTTGTTGTTTATTTGACATTGTTTTTATTGTTGTTTATTTGACGTTGTTGTTGTTGTTGTTTATTTGACGTTGTTGTTGTTGTTTATTTGACGGTGTTGTTGTTGTTGTTGTTTATTTGACGTTGTTGTTGTTGTTGTTTATTTGACGTTGTTGTTGTTGACGTTGTTGTTGTTGTTTATTTGACGTTGTTGTTGTTGACGTTGTAGTTGTTGTTGTTGTTTATTTGACGTTGTTGGTACTTATTTGACGTTGTTGTTGTTGTTGACGTTGTTGTTGTTGTTGTTTATTTGACATTGTTGTTGTTGTTGTTGACGTGGTTATTGTTGTTGTTTATTTGACGTTGTTGTTGTTGTTGTTGTTGTTTATTTGACGTTATTGTTGTTGTTGATGTTTATTTGACGTTGTTATTGTTGTTGTTTATTTGACGTTGTTGTTGTTGACATTGTTGTTGTTGACATTGTTGTTGTTGTTGTTGTTGTTTATTTGACGTTGTTGTTGTTGTTGACGTTGTTGTTGTTGTTGTTTATTTGACGTTGCTGTTGTTGTTTATTTGACATTGTTGTTGTTGTTGTTCATTTGACGTTGTTGTTGTTGACGTTGTTGTTGTTGTTGTTGTTGTTTATTTGACGTCGTTGTTGTTGTTGTTTATTTGACGTTGCTGTTGTTGTTGTTTTTGTTGTTTATTTGACGTTATTGTTGTTGTTGACGTTGTTGTTGTTGTTGTTTATTTGACGTTGTTGTTGTTGTTTTTGTTGTTTATTTGACGTTGTTGTTGTTGTTGACGTTGTTGTTGTTGTTGTTGTTGTTGTTTATTTGACATTGTTGTTGTTGTTGTTGACGTGGTTGTTGTTGTTGTTTATTTGACGTTTTTGTTGTTGTTGTTGTTGTTTATTTGACGATTTTGTTGTTGTTGTTGATGTTTATTTGACATTGTTATTGTTGTTGTTTATTTGACGTTGTTGTTGTTGTTGTCGTTGTTGTTGTTGTTGACGTTGTTGTTGTTGTTGTTTATTTGACGTTGTTGTTGTTGTTGTTGTTTATTTGACATTGTTGTTGTTGTTGACGTTGTTGTTGTTGTTGTTCATTTGACGTTGTTGTTGTTGTTGACGTTGTTGTTGTTGTTTATTTGACGTTGTTGTTGTTGTTGTTGTTGTTGTTTATTTGACATTGTTGTTGTTGTTGACGTTGTTGTTGTTGTTGGCGTTGTTGTTGTTGTTGTTGTTTATTTGACGTTGTTGTTGTTGTTGTTTATTTGACGTTGTTGCTGTTGTTGTTGTTGTTTATTTGACGTTGTTGTTGTTGTTGTTTATTTGACGTTGTTATTGTTGTTGTTTATTTGACATTGTTGTTGTTGATGTTGTTGTTTATTTGACGTTGTTGTTGTTGTTTATTTGACATTGTTGTTGTTGTTGACGTTGTTGTTGTTGTTGTTTATTTGACGTTGTTGTTGTTGTTGACGTTGTTGTTGTTGTTGTTGTTTATTTAACGTCGTTGTTGTTGTTGTTTATTTGACGTTGTTGTTGTTGTTTTTGTTTTTTATTTGACGTTGTTGTTGTTGTTGTTTTTGTTGTTTATTTGACGTAGATGTTGTTGTTGACGTTGTTGTTGTTGTTTATTTGACATTGTTGTTGTTGTTTTTGTTGTTTATTTGACGTTGTTGTTGTTGTTGTTTATTTGACGTTGTTGTTGTTGTTTATTTGACGTTGTTGTTGTTGTTTATTTGACGGTGTTGTTGTTGTTGTTTATTTGACATCGTTGCTGTTGTTGTTGTCTATTTGACGTTGTTGTTGTTGACGTTGTTGTTGACGTTGTTGTTGTTGTTTTTTATTTGACGTTGTTGTTGTTGTTGACATAGTTGTTGTTGTTGTTTATTTGACGTTGTTGTTATTGTTGACGTTGTTGTTATTGTTGACGTTGTTGTTGTTTATTTGACGTTGTTGATGTTGTTCTTGTTGTTGTTTATTTGACGTTTTTGTTGTTCTTGTTGTTGTTTATTTGACGTTGTTGTTATTGACGTTGTTGTTGTTGTTGTTTAATAGACGTTGTTGTGTTTGTTGACGTTGTTGTTGTTGTTGTTTATGTAACTTTGTTGTTGTTGTTGACGTTGTTGTTGTTGTTGACGTTGTTATTGTTGTCATTTATTTGACGTTGTTGTTGTTGTTTATTTGACATTGTTGTTGTTGTTGACGGTGTTGTTGTTGTTGTTGTTGACATTGTTGTTGTTGTTGTTTATTTGACTTTGTTGTTGTTGTTGACGTTGTTGTTGTTGTTGACGTTGTTGTTGTTGTTTATTTGACGTTGTTGTTGTTGTTGTTGACGTTGTTGTTGTTGTTGTTGTTGTTGTTTATTTGACATTGTTGTTGTTGTTGTTGACGTTGTTGTTGTTGTTGGCGTTGTTGTTGTTGTTGTTTATTTGACGTTGTTGTTGTTGTTGTTTATTTGACGTTGTTGCTGTAGTTGTTGTTGTTTATTTGACGTTGTTGTTGTTGTTGTTGTTGTTTATTTGACGTTGTTATTGTTGTTGTTTATTTGACATTGTTGTTGTTGATGTTGTTGTTGTTGTTGTTTATTTGACGTTGTTGTTGTTGTATATTTGACATTGTTGTTGTTGTTGACGTTGTTGTTGTTGTTGTTTATTTGACGTTGTTGTTGTTGTTGACGTTGTTGTTGTTGTTTATTTGACGTTGTTGTTGTTGTTTTTGTTTTTTATTTGACGTTGTTGTTGTTGTTGTTTTTGTTGTTTATTTGACGTAGATGTTGTTGTTGACGTTGTTGTTGTTGTTTATTTGACATTGTTGTTGTTGTTTTTGTTGTTTATTTGACGTTGTTGTTGTTGTTTATTTGACATTGTTGTTGTTGTTGTTTATTTGACGTTGTTGTTGTTGTTTATTTGACGGTGTTGTTGTTGTTGTTTATTTGACATCGTTGTTGTTGTTGTTGTCTATTTGACGTTGTTGTTGTTGACGTTGTTGTTGACGTTGTTGTTGTTGTTGTTTATTTGACGTTGTTGTTGTTGTTGACATAGTTGTTGTTGTTGTTTATTTGACGTTGTTGTTATTGTTGACGTTGTTGTTGTTTATTTGACGTTGTTGATGTTGTTCTTGTTGTTGTTTATTTGACGTTGTTGTTGTTCTTGTTGTTATTTATTTGACGTTGTTGTTGTTGACGTTGTTGTTGTTTTTGTTGTTTAATAAACGTTATTGTTGTTGTTGACGTTGTTGTTGTTGTTGTTTATGTAACTTTGTTGTTGTTGTTGACGTTGTTGTTGTTGTTGACGTTGTTGTTGTTGTCATTTATTTGACGTTGTTGTTGTTAACGTTGTTGTTGTTGTTGTTTATTTGACATTGTTGTTATTGTTGACGGTGTTGTTGTTGTTGTTGTTGACATTGTTGTTGTTGTTGTTTATTTGACTTTGTTGTTGTTGTTGACGTTGTTGTTGTTGTTGACGTTGTTGTTGTTGTTTATTTGACGTTGTTGTTGTTGTTGTTGACGTTGTTGTTGTTGTTGTTGTTTATTTGACAATATTGTTGTTGTTGTTGACGTGGTTGTTGTTGTTGTTTATTTGACGTTTTTGTTGTTGTTGTTGTTGTTTATTTGACGATGTTGTTGTTGTTGTTGATGTTTATTTGACATTGTTATTGTTGTTGTTTATTTGACGTTGTTGTTGTTGTTGTTGTCGTTGTTGTTGTTGTTGACGTTGTTGTTGTTGTTGTTTATTTGACGTTGTTGTTGTTGTTGTTTATTTGACATTGTTGTTGTTGTTGACGTTGTTGTTGTTGTTGTTGTTCATTTGACGTTGTTGTTGTTGTTGACGTTGTTGTTGTTGTTTATTTGACGTTGTTGTTGTTGTTGTTGTTGTTGTTGTTGTTGCTTATTTGACATTGTTGTTGTTGTTGACGTTGTTGTTGTTGTTGGCGTTGTTGTTGTTGTTGTTGTTTATTTGACGTTGTTGTTGTTATTGTTTATTTGACGTTGTTGCTGTTGTTGTTGTTGTTTATTTGACGTTGTTGTTGTTGTTGTTTATTTGACGTTGTTATTGTTGTTGTTTATTTGACATTGTTGTTGTTGATGTTGTTGTTTATTTGACGTTGTTGTTGTTGTTTATTTGACATTGTTGTTGTTGTTGACGTTGTTGTTGTTGTTGTTGTTTATTTGACATTGTTGTTGTTGTTGACGTTGTTGTTGTTGTTGTTGTTTATTTAACGTCGTTGTTGTTGTTGTTTATTTGACGTTGTTGTTGTTGTTTTTGTTTTTTATTTGACGTTGTTGTTGTTGTTGTTTTTGTTGTTTATTTGACGTAGATGTTGTTGTTGACGTTGTTGTTGTTGTTTATTTGACATTGTTGTTGTTGTTTTTGTTGTTTATTTGACGTTGTTGTTGTTGTTGTTTATTTGACGTTGTTGTTGTTGTTTATTTGACGTTGTTGTTGTTGTTTATTTGACGGTGTTGTTGTTGTTGTTTATTTGACATCGTTGCTGTTGTTGTTGTCTATTTGACGTTGTTGTTGTTGACGTTGTTGTTGACGTTGTTGTTGTTGTTGTTTATTTGACGTTGTTGTTGTTGTTGACATAGTTGTTGTTGTTGTTTATTTGACATTGTTGTTATTGTTGACGTTGTTGTTGTTTATTTGACGTTGTTGATGTTGTTCTTGTTGTTGTTTATTTGACGTTGTTGTTGTTCTTGTTGTTGTTTATTTGACGTTGTTGTTATTGACGTTGTTGTTGTTGTTGTTTAATAGACGTTGTTGTTTTTGTTGGCGTTGTTGTTGTTGTTGTTGTTTATGTAACTTTGTTGTTGTTGTTGACGTTGTTGTTGTTGTTGACGTTGTTATTGTTGTCATTTATTTGACGTTGTTGTTGTTGTTTATTTGACATTGTTGTTGTTGTTGACGGTGTTGTTGTTGTTGTTGACATTGTTGTTGTTGTTGTTTATTTGACTTTGTTGTTGTTGTTGACGTTGTTGTTGTTGTTGACGTTGTTGTTGTTGTTTATTTGACGTTGTTGTTGTTGTTGTTGACGTTGTTGTTGTTGTTGTTGTTGTTGTTTATTTGACATTGTTGTTGTTGTTGTTGACGTTGTTGTTGTTGTTGGCGTTGTTGTTGTTGTTGTTTATTTGACGTTGTTGTTGTTGTTGTTTATTTGACGTTGTTGCTGTTGTTGTTGTTTATTTGACGTTGTTGTTGTTGTTGTTGTTGTTGTTTATTTGACGTTGTTATTGTTGTTGTTTATTTGACATTGTTGTTGTTGATGTTGTTGTTGTTGTTGTTTATTTGACGTTGTTGTTGTTGTTTATTTGACATTGTTGTTGTTGTTGACGTTGTTGTTGTTGTTGTTGTTTATTTGACGTTGTTGTTGTTGTTGACGTTGTTGTTGTTGTTTATTTGACGTTGTTGTTGTTGTTTTTGTTTTTTATTTGACGTTGTTGTTGTTGTTGTTTTTGTTGTTTATTTGACGTAGATGTTGTTGTTGACGTTGTTGTTGTTGTTTATTTGACATTGTTGTTGTTGTTTTTGTTGTTTATTTGACGTTGTTGTTGTTGTTGTTTATTTGACGTTGTTGTTGTTGTTGTTTATTTGACGTTGTTGTTGTTGTTTATTTGACGGTGTTGTTGTTGTTGTTTATTTGACATCGTTGCTGTTGTTGTTGTCTATTTGACGTTGTTGTTGTTGACGTTGTTGTTGACGTTGTTGTTGTTGTTGTTTATTTGACGTTGTTGTTGTTGTTGTTGACATAGTTGTTGTTGTTGTTTATTTGACGTTGTTGTTATTGTTGACGTTGTTGTTGTTTATTTGACGTTGTTGATGTTGTTCTTGTTGTTGTTTATTTGACGTTGTTGTTGTTCTTGTTGTTATTTATTTGACGTTGTTGTTGTTGACGTTGTTGTTGTTTTTGTTGTTTAATAGACGTTATTGTTGTTGTTGACGTTGTTGTTGTTGTTGTTGTTGTTGTTGACGTTGTTGTTGTTGTTGACGCTGTTGTTGTTGTTGACGTTGTTGTTGTTGTCATTTATTTGACGTTGTTGTTGTTAACGTTGTTGTTGTTGTTGTTTATTTGACATTGTTGTTGTTGTTGACGGTGTTGTTGTTGTTGTTCTTGACATTGTTGTTGTTGTTGTTGTTTATTTGACTTTGTTGTTGTTGTTGACGTTGTTGTTGTTGTTGACGTTGTTGTTGTTGTTTATTTGACGTTGTTGTTGTTGTTGTTGACGTTGTTGTTGTTGTTGTTGTTTATTTGACAATTTTGTTGTTGTTGACGGTGTTGTTGTTGTTGATGATGTTGTTGTTTATATTTATTTGACTTTGCTGTTGTTGTTGTTGTTTATTTGACGTTGTTGTTGTGGTTTTTTTGACATTGTTGTTGTTGTTGACGTTGTTGTTGTTGTTGTTTATTTGGCGTTGTTGTTGTTGTTGACGTTGTTGTTGTTGTTGTTTATTTGACATTGTTGTTGTTGTTGTTGACGTTGTTGTTGTATATTTGACGTTGTTGTTGTTGTTGACGTTGTTGTTGTTGTTGTTATTTACTTGACGTTGTTGTTGTTGTTGTTTATTTGACGTTGTTGTTGTTGTTGTTTATTTGACATTGTTGTTGTTGACGTTATTGTTGACGTTGTTGTTGTTGTTGACATAGTTGTTGTTGTTGTTTATTTGACGTTGTTGTTATTGTTGACGTTGTTGTTGTTTATTTGACGTTGTTGATGTTGTTCTTGTTGTTGTTTATTTGACGTTGTTGTTGTTCTTGTTGTTATTTATTTGACGTTGTTGTTGTTGACGTTGTTGTTGTTTTTGTTGTTTAATAGACGTTATTGTTGTTGTTGACGTTGTTGTTGTTGTTGTTGTTTATGTAACTTTGTTGTTGTTGTTGACGTTGTTGTTGTTGTTGACGTTGTTGTTGTTGTCATTTATTTGACGTTGTTGTTGTTAACGTTGTTGTTGTTGTTGTTTATTTGACATTGTTGTTGTTGTTGACGGTGTTGTTGTTGTTGTTGTTGACATTGTTGTTGTTGTTGTTTATTTGACTTTGTTGTTGTTGTTGACGTTGTTGTTGTTGTTGACGTTGTTGTTGTTGTTTATTTGACGTTGTTGTTGTTGTTGTTGACGTTGTTGTTGTTGTTGTTGTTTATTTGACAATTTTGTTGTTGTTGACGGTGTTGTTGTTGTTGATGATGTTGTTGTTTATATTTATTTGACTTTGCTGTTGTTGTTGTTGTTTATTTGACGTTGTTGTTGTGGTTTTTTTGACATTGTTGTTGTTGTTGACGTTGTTGTTGTTGTTGTTTATTTGGCGTTGTTGTTGTTGTTGACGTTGTTGTTGTTGTTGTTTATTTGACGTTGTTGTTGTTCTTGTTGTTATTTATTTGACGTTGTTGTTGTTGACGTTGTTGTTGTTTTTGTTGTTTAATAGACGTTATTGTTGTTGTTGACGTTGTTGTTGTTGTTGTTTATGTAACTTTGTTGTTGTTGTTGACGTTGTTGTTGTTGTTGACGTTGTTGTTGTTGTCATTTATTTGACGTTGTTGTTGTTAACGTTGTTGTTGTTGTTGTTTATTTGACATTGTTGTTGTTGTTGACGGTGTTGTTGTTGTTGTTGTTGACATTGTTGTTGTTGTTGTTTATTTGACTTTGTTGTTGTTGTTGACGTTGTTGTTGTTGTTGACGTTGTTGTTGTTGTTTATTTGACGTTGTTGTTGTTGTTGTTGACGTTGTTGTTGTTGTTGTTGTTGTTTATTTGACAATTTTGTTGTTGTTGTTGACGTGGTTGTTGTTGTTGTTTATTTGACGTTTTTGTTGTTGTTGTTGTTGTTTATTTGACGATGTTGTTGTTGTTGTTGATGTTTATTTGACATTGTTATTGTTGTTGTTTATTTGACGTTGTTGTTGTTGTTGTCGTTGTTGTTGTTGTTGACGTTGTTGTTGTTGTTGTTTATTTGACGTTGTTGTTGTTGTTGTTGTTTATTTGACATTGTTGTTGTTGTTAACGTTGTTGTTGTTGTTGTTCATTTGACGTTGTTGTTGTTGTTGACGTTGTTGTTGTTGTTTATTTGACGTTGTTGTTGTTGTTGTTGTTGTTGTTGCTTATTTGACATTGTTGTTGTTGTTGACGTTGTTGTTGTTGTTGGCGTTGTTGTTGTTGTTGTTGTTTATTTGACGTTGTTGTTGTTGTTGTTTATTTGACGTTGTTGCTGTTGTTGTTGTTGTTTATTTGACGTTGTTGTTGTTGTTTATTTGACGTTGTTATTGTTGTTGTTTATTTGACATTGTTGTTGTTGATGTTGTTGTTTATTTGACGTTGTTGTTGTTGTTTATTTGACATTGTTGTTGTTGTTGACGTTGTTGTTGTTGTTGTTGTTTATTTGACGTTGTTGTTGTTGTTGACGTTGTTGTTGTTGTTGTTGTTGTTTATTTAACGTCGTTGTTGTTGTTGTTTATTTGACGTTGTTGTTGTTGTTTTTGTTTTTTATTTGACGTTGTTGTTGTTGTTGTTGTTTTTGTTGTTTATTTGACGTAGATGTTGTTGTTGACGTTGTTGTTGTTGTTGTTTTTGTTGTTTATTTGACGTAGATGTTGTTGTTGACGTTGTTGTTGTTGTTTATTTGACATTGTTGTTGTTGTTTTTGTTGTTTATTTGACGTTGTTGTTGTTGTTGTTTATTTGACGTTGTTGTTGTTGTTTATTTGACGTTGTTGTTGTTGTTTATTTGACGGTGTTGTTGTTGTTGTTTATTTGACATCGTTGCTGTTGTTGTTGTCTATTTGACGTTGTTGTTGTTGACGTTGTTGTTGACGTTGTTGTTGTTGTTGTTGTTGTTGTTTATTTGACGTTGTTGTTGACATAGTTGTTGTTGTTGTTTATTTGACGTTGTTGTTATTGTTGACGTTGTTGTTGTTTATTTGACGTTGTTGATGTTGTTCTTGTTGTTGTTTATTTGACGTTGTTGTTGTTCTTGTTGTTGTTTATTTGACGTTGTTGTTATTGACGTTGTTGTTGTTGTTGTTTAATAGACGTTGTTGTTTTTGTTGACGTTGTTGTTGTTGTTGTTTATGTAACTTTGTTGTTGTTGTTGACGTTGTTGTTGTTGTTGACGTTGTTATTGTTGTCATTTATTTGACGTTGTTGTTGTTGTTTATTTGACATTGTTGTTGTTGTTGACGGTGTTGTTGTTGTTGTTGACATTGTTGTTGTTGTTGTTTATTTGACTTTGTTGTTGTTGACGTTGTTGTTGTTGTTGACGTTGTTGTTGTTGTTTATTTGACGTTGTTGTTGTTGTTGTTGACGTTGTTGTTGTTGTTGTTGTTGTTTATTTGACATTGTTGTTGTTGTTGTTGACGTTGTTGTTGTTGTTGGCGTTGTTGTTGTTGTTGTTTATTTGACGTTGTTGTTGTTGTTGTTTATTTGACGTTGTTGCTGTTGTTGTTGTTGTTTATTTGACGTTGTTGTTGTTGTTGTTGTTGTTGTTGTTTATTTGACGTTGTTATTGTTGTTGTTTATTTGACATTGTTGTTGTTGATGTTGTTGTTGTTGTTGTTTATTTGACGTTGTTGTTGTTGTTTATTTGACATTGTTGTTGTTGTTGACGTTGTTGTTGTTGTTGTTTATTTGACGTTGTTGTTGTTGTTGACGTTGTTGTTGTTGTTTATTTGACGTTGTTGTTGTTGTTTTTGTTTTTTATTTGAGTTGTTGTTGTTGTTGTTTTTGTTGTTTATTTGACGTAGATGTTGTTGTTGACGTTGTTGTTGTTGTTGTTTATTTGACATTGTTGTTGTTGTTTTTGTTGTTTATTTGACGTTGTTGTTGTTGTTGTTTATTTGACGTTGTTGTTGTTGTTGTTTATTTGACGTTGTTGTTGTTGTTTATTTGACGGTGTTGTTGTTGTTGTTTATTTGACATCGTTGCTGTTGTTGTTGTCTATTTGACGTTGTTGTTGTTGACGTTGTTGTTGACGTTGTTGTTGTTGTTGTTTATTTGACGTTGTTGTTGTTGTTGACATAGTTGTTGTTGTTGTTTATTTGACGTTGTTGTTATTGTTGACGTTGTTGTTGTTTATTTGACGTTGTTGATGTTGTTCTTGTTGTTGTTTATTTGACGTTGTTGTTGTTCTTGTTGTTATTTATTTGACGTTGTTGTTGTTGACGTTGTTGTTGTTTTTGTTGTTTAATAGACGTTATTGTTGTTGTTGACGTTGTTGTTGTTGTTGTTGTTGTTGACGTTGTTGTTGTTGTTGACGTTGTTGTTGTTGTTGACGTTGTTGTTGTTGTCATTTATTTGACGTTGTTGTTGTTAACGTTGTTGTTGTTGTTGTTTATTTGACATTGTTGTTGTTGTTGACGGTGTTGTTGTTGTTGTTCTTGACATTGTTGTTGTTGTTGTTTATTTGACTTTGTTGTTGTTGTTGACGTTGTTGTTGTTGTTGACGTTGTTGTTGTTGTTTATTTGACGTTGTTGTTGTTGTTGTTGACGTTGTTGTTGTTGTTGTTGTTGTTTATTTGACAATTTTGTTGTTGTTGACGGTGTTGTTGTTGTTGATGATGTTGTTGTTTATATTTATTTGACTTTGCTGTTGTTGTTGTTGTTTATTTGACGTTGTTGTTGTGGTTTTTTTGACATTGTTGTTGTTGTTGACGTTGTTGTTGTTGTTGTTTATTTGGCGTTGTTGTTGTTGTTGACGTTGTTGTTGTTGTTGTTGTTTATTTGACATTGTTGTTGTTGTTGACGTTGTTGTTGTATATTTGACGTTGTTGTTGTTGTTGACGTTGTTGTTGTTGTTGTTATTTACTTGACGTTGTTGTTGTTGTTGTTTATTTGACGTTGTTGTTGTTGTTGTTTATTTGACATTGTTGTTGTTGACGTTGTTGTTGACGTTGTTGTTGTTGTTGACATAGTTGTTGTTGTTGTTTATTTGACGTTGTTGTTATTGTTGACGTTGTTGTTGTTTATTTGACGTTGTTGATGTTGTTCTTGTTGTTGTTTATTTGACGTTGTTGTTGTTCTTGTTGTTATTTATTTGACGTTGTTGTTGTTGACGTTGTTGTTGTTTTTGTTGTTTAATAGACGTTATTGTTGTTGTTGACGTTGTTGTTGTTGTTGTTTATGTAACTTTGTTGTTGTTGTTGACGTTGTTGTTGTTGTTGACGTTGTTGTTGTTGTCATTTATTTGACGTTGTTGTTGTTAACGTTGTTGTTGTTGTTGTTTATTTGACATTGTTGTTGTTGTTGACGGTGTTGTTGTTGTTGTTGTTGACATTGTTGTTGTTGTTGTTGTTTATTTGACTTTGTTGTTGTTGTTGACGTTGTTGTTGTTGTTGACGTTGTTGTTGTTGTTTATTTGACGTTGTTGTTGTTGTTGTTGACGTTGTTGTTGTTGTTGTTGTTTATTTGACAATTTTGTTGTTGTTGACGGTGTTGTTGTTGTTGATGATGTTGTTGTTTATATTTATTTGACTTTGCTGTTGTTGTTGTTGTTTATTTGACGTTGTTGTTGTGGTTTTTTTGACATTGTTGTTGTTGTTGTTTATTTGACATTGTTGTTGTTGTTGTTGACGTTGTTGTTGTTTATTTGACGTTGTTGTTGTTGTTGACGTTGTTGTTGTTGTTGTTATTTACTTGACGTTGTTGTTGTTGTTGTTTATTTGACGTTGTTGTTGTTGTTGTTTATTTGACATTGTTGTTGTTGTTGTTTATTTGACGTTGTTGTTGTTGTTATTATTTTTGTTGTTTATTTGACGTTGTTGTTTTTGTTGACGTTGTTGTTGTTGTTTATTTGATGTTGTTGTTGTTGTTGTTTATTTGACGTTATTTTTATTGTTGACGTTGTTGTTGTTGTTGTTGTTGACGTTGTTGTTGTTGTTGTTTATTTGACGTTGTTGTTGTTGTTGTTGTTGTTGTTGTTTATTTGATATTGTTGTTGTTGTTGACATTGTTGTTGTTGTTTATTTGACTTTGTTGTTATTGTTGACACTGTTGTTGTTGACGATGTTGTTGTTGTTTATTTGACGTTGTTGTTGTTGTTGTTGTTGACGTTGTTGTTGTTGTTGATGTTATTATTTATTTGACAATTTTGTTGTTGTGTACGGTGTTGTTGTTGTTGTTGATGTTGTTGTTGTTGTTTATTTGACGTTGTTGTTGTTGACGTTGTTGTTGTTGTTGTTTTTGTTGTTGACGTTGTTGTTTTTGTTTATTTGACGTTGTTGTTGTTGATGTTGTTGTTGTCGTTGTTGTTTATTTGACGTTGTTGTTGCTTATTTGACGTTGTTGTTGTTGTTGACGTTGTTGTTGTTGTTGTTGTTGTTTATTTGACATTGTTGTTGTTGTTGTTGACGTTGTTGTCGTTGTTGTTTATTTGACGTTGTTGTTGTTGTTGACGTTGTTGTTGTTGTTGTTGGTTATTTGACATTGTTGTTGTTGTTGTTGACGTTGTTGTCATTGTTGTTTATTTGACGTTGTTGTTGTTGTTGTTTATTTGACGTTGTTGTTGTTGTTGTTGTTGTTGTTTATTTGACGTTGTTATTGTTGTTGTTTATTTGACGTTGTTGTTGTTGAAGTTGTTGTTGTTGTTGTTGTTTATTTGACGTTGTTGTTGTTGTTTATTTGACATTGTTGTTGTTGTTGACGTTGTTGTTGTTGTTGTTTATTTGACGTTGTTGTTGTTGTTGACGTTGTTGTTGTTGTTGTGGTTTATTTGACGTTGTTGTTGTTGTTTATTTGACGTTGTTGTTGTTGTTGACGTTGTTGTTGTTGTTGTTTATTTGACGTTGTTGTTGTTGTTGTTTATTTGACGTTGTTGTTATTGTTGACGTTGTTATTGTTTATTTGACGTTGTTGTTGTTGTTGTTCTTGTTGTTGTTTATTTGACGTTGTTGTTGTTGACGTTGTTGTTGTTGTTGTTGTTGTTGTTTAATAGACGTTGTTGTTGTTGTTGACGTTGTAGTTGTTGTTTATGTAACTTTGTTGTTGTTGACGTTGTTGTTGTTGTTGACGTTGTTGTTGTTAACGTTGTTGTTGTTATTGTTTATTTGACATTGTTGTTGTTGTTGACGGTGTTGTTGTTGTTGTTGACATTGTTGTTGTTGTTGTTTATTTGACTTTGTTGTTGTTGTTGACGTTGTTGTTGTTGTTGACGTTGTTGTTGTTGTTTATTTGACGTTGTTGTTGTTGTTGACATTGTTGTTGTTGTTGTTGTTGTTTATTTGACAATTTTGTTGTTGTTGACGTTGTTGTTGTTGTTTATTTGACGTTGTTGTTGTTGTTGTTGACGTTGTTGTTGTTGTTGTTGTTTATTTGACAATTTTGTTGTTGTTGACGGTGTTGTTGTTGTTGATGATGTTGTTGTTTATATTTATTTGACTTTGCTGTTGTTGTTGTTGTTTATTTGACGTTGTTGTTGTGGTTTTTTTGACATTGTTGTTGTTGTTGACGTTGTTGTTGTTGTTGTTTATTTGGCGTTGTTATTGTTGTTGACGTTGTTGTTGTTATTGTTTATTTGACATTGTTGTTGTTGTTGTTGACGTTGTTGTTGTTTATTTGACGTTGTTGTTGTTGTTGACGTTGTTGTTGTTGTTGTTATTTACTTGACGTTGTTGTTGTTGTTGTTTATTTGACGTTGTTGTTGTTGTTGTTTATTTGACATTGTTGTTGTTGTTGTTTATTTGACGTTGTTGTTGTTGTTATTATTTTTGTTGTTTATTTGACGTTGTTGTTTTTGTTGACGTTGTTGTTGTTGTTTATTTGATGTTGTTGTTGTTGTTGTTTATTTGACGTTGTTTTTATTGTTGACGTTGTTGTTGTTGTTGTTGACGTTGTTGTTGTTGTTGTTTATTTGACGTTGTTGTTGTTGTTGTTGTTGTTTATTTGATATTGTTGTTGTTGTTGTTGACATTGTTGTTGTTGTTTATTTGACTTTGTTGTTATTGTTGACACTGTTGTTGTTGACGATGTTGTTGTTGTTTATTTGACGTTGTTGTTGTTGTTGTTGTTGACGTTGTTGTTGTTGTTGTTGTTATTATTTATTTGACAATTTTGTTGTTGTGTACGGTGTTGTTGTTGTTGTTGATGTTGTTGTTGTTGTTTATTTGACGTTGTTGTTGTTGACGTTGTTGTTGTTGTTGTTTTTGTTGTTGACGTTGTTGTTTTTGTTTATTTGACGTTGTTGTTGTTGATGTTGTTGTTGTCGTTGTTGTTTATTTGACGTTGTTGTTGCTTATTTGACGTTGTTGTTGTTGTTGACGTTGTTGTTGTTGTTGTTGTTGTTGTTTATTTAACATTGTTGTTGTTGTTGTTGACGTTGTTGTCGTTGTTGTTTATTTGACGTTGTTGTTGTTGTTGACGTTGTTGTTGTTGTTGTTGTTTATTTGACATTGTTGTTGTTGTTGTTGACGTTGTTGTCATTGTTGTTTATTTGACGTTGTTGTTGTTGTTGTTTATTTGACGTTGTTATTGTTGTTGTTGTTGTTTATTTGACGTTGTTATTGTTGTTGTTTATTTGACGTTGTTGTTGTTGAAGTTGTTGTTGTTGTTGTTTATTTGACGTTGTTGTTGTTGTTTATTTGACATTGTTGTTGTTGTTGACGTTGTTGTTGTTGTTGTTTATTTGACGTTGTTGTTGTTGTTGACGTTGTTGTTGTTGTTGTGGTTTATTTGACGTTGTTGTTGTTGTTTATTTGACGTTGTTGTTGTTGTTGACGTTGTTGTTGTTGTTGTTTATTTGACGTTGTTGTTGTTGTTGTTTATTTGACGTTGTTGTTATTGTTGACGTTGTTATTGTTTATTTGACGTTGTTGTTGTTGTTGTTCTTGTTGTTGTTTATTTGACGTTGTTGTTGTTGACGTTGTTGTTGTTGTTGTTGTTGTTTAATAGACGTTGTTGTTGTTGTTGACGTTGTAGTTGTTGTTTATGTAACTTTGTTGTTGTTGACGTTGTTGTTGTTGTTGACGTTGTTGTTGTTAACGTTGTTGTTGTTATTGTTTATTTGACATTGTTGTTGTTGTTGACGGTGTTGTTGTTGTTGTTGACATTGTTGTTGTTGTTGTTTATTTGACGTTGTTGTTGTTGTTTATTTGACGGTGTTGTTGTTGTTGACGTTGTTGTTGTTGTTTATTTGACGTTGTTGTTGTTGTTGACATTGTTGTTGTTGTTGTTGTTGTTGTTGTTTATTTGACAATTTTGTTGTTGTTGACGGTGTTGTTGTTGTTGATGATGTTGTTGTTTATATTTATTTGACTTTGCTGCTGTTGTTGTTGTTTATTTGACGTTGTTGTTGTGGTTTTTTTGACATTGTTGTTCTTGTTGACGTTGTTGTTGTTGTTTATTTGACATTGTTGTTGTTGTTGTTGACGTTGTTGTTGTTTATTTGACGTTGTTGTTGTTGTTGACGTTGTTGTTGTTGTTGTTATTTATTTGACGTTGTTGTTGTTGTTGTTTATTTGACGTTGTTGTTGTTGTTTATTTGACATTGTTGTTGTTGTTGTTGTTTATTTGACGTTGTTGTTGTTGTTATTATTTTTGTTGTTTATTTGACGTTGTTGTTTTTGTTGACGTTGTTGTTGTTGTTTATTTGACGTTGTTGTTGTTGTTGTTTATTTGACGTTGTTTTTATTGTTGACGTTGTTGTTGTTGTTGTTGACGTTGTTGTTGTTGTTGTTTATTTGACGTTGTTGTTGTTGACGTTGTTGTTGTTGTTGTTGTTGTTGTTTATTTGACATTGTTGTTGTTGTTGTTGTTGACATTGTTGTTGTTGTTTATTTGACTTTGTTGTTATTGTTGACACTGTTGTTGTTGACGTTGTTATTGTTGTTTATTTGACGTTGTTGTTTTTGTTGTTGACGTTGTTGTTGTTGTTGTTGTTGTTATTTATTTGACAATTTTGTTGTTGTTGACGGTGTTGTTGTTGTTGTTGATGTTGTTGTTGTTATTTATTTGACGTTGTTGTTGTTGTTGTTGTTGACGTTGTTGTTGTTGTTGTTGTTTATTTGACGTTGTTGTTGTTGACGTTGTTGGTTTTGTTTATTTGACGTTGTTGTTGTTGATGTTGTTGTTGTTGTTGTTGTTTATTTGACGTTGTTGTTGCTTATTTGACGTTGTTGTTGTTGTTGTTTATTTGACATTGTTGTTGTTGTTGACGTTGTTGTCGTTGTTGTTTATTTGACGTTGTTGTTGTTGTTGTTTATTTGACGTTGTTGTTGTTGTTGTTGTTATTTATTTGACGTTGTTATTGTTGTTGTTTATTTGACGTTGTTGTTGTTGAAGTTGTTATTGTTGTTGTTTATTTGACGTTGTTGTTGTTGTTGTTTATTTGACATTGTTGTTGTTGTTGACGTTGTTGTTGTTGTTGTTTATTTGACTTTGTTATTGTTGTTGACGTTGTTGTTGTTGTTGTTGTTGTTTATTTGACGTTGTTGTTGTTGTTGTTTATTTGACCTTGTTGTTGTTGACGTTGTTGTTGTTGTTGTTTATTTGACATTGTTGTTGTTGTTGACGTTGTTGTTGTTTATTTGACGTTGTTGTTGTTGTTGACGTTGTTGTTGTTGTAGTTATTTATTTGACGTTGTTGTTGTTGTTGTTTATTTGACATTGTTGTTGTTGTTGTTGTTTATTTGACGTTGTTGTTTATTTCACGTTGTTGTTGTTGTTGTTGTTGTTTTTGTTGTTTATTTGACGTTGTTGTTGTTGTTGACGTTGTTGTTGTTGTTTATTTGACGTTGTTGTTGTTCTTGTTGTTTATTTGACGTTGTTTTTATTGTTGTTTATTTGACGTTGTTGTTGTTGTTGTTTATTTGACGTTGTTGTTGTTGTTGTTGTTTATTTGACGGTGTTGTTGTTGTTGTTGTTTATTTGACGTTGTTGTTGTTGTTGTTGTTTATTTGACGTTGTTGTTGTTGACGTTGTTGTTGTTGTTTATTTGACGTTGTTGTTGTTGACGTTGTAGTAGTAGTTGTTGTTTATTTGACGTTGTTGGTACTTATTTGACGTTGTTGTTGTTGTTGACGTTGTTGTTGTTGTTGTTTATTTGACATTGTTGTTGTTGTTGTTGACGTGGTTGTTGTTGTTGTTTATTTGACGTTGTTGTTGTTGTTGTTGTTGTTGTTGTTTATATGACGTTGTTGTTGTTGTTGATGTTTATTTGACGTTGTTATTGTTGTTGTTTATTTGACGTTGTTGTTATTGACGTTGTTGTTGTTGTTGTTGTTGTTGTTTATTTGACGTTGTTGTTGTTGTTGTTGACGTTGTTGTTGTTGTTGTTGTTGTTTATTTGACGTTGTTGTTGTTTATTTGACATTGTTGTTGTTGTTGTTGTTGTTCATTTGACGTTGTTGTTGCTGTTGTTGACGTTGTTGTTGTTGTTGTTGTTGTTTATTTGACGTCGTTGTTGTTGTTGTTGTTTATTTGACGTTGTTGTTGTTGTTGTTTTTGTTGTTTATTTGACGTTATTGTTTTTGTTGTTGATGTTGTTGTTTTTGTTTATTTGACGTAGTAGTTGTTGTTTTTGTTGTTTATTTGACGTTGTTGTTGTTGTTGACATTGTTGTTGTTTATTTGACATTGTTGTTGTTGTTGTTGACGTGGTTGTTGTTGTTGTTTATTTGACGTTGTTGTTGTTGTTGTTGTTATTTATTTGACGATGTTGTTGTTGTTGTTGTTGATGTTTATTTGACATTGTTATTGTTGTTGTTTATTTGACGTTGTTGTTGTTGTTGACGTTGTTGTTGTTGTTGACGTTGTTGTTGTTGTTGTTTATTTGACGTTGTTGTTGTTGACGTTGTTGTTGTTGTTGATGTTGTCGTTTATTTGACATTGTTGTTGTTGTTGTTGTTGACATTGTTGTTGTTGTTTATTTGACTTTGTTATTATTGTTGACACTGTTGTTGTTGACGTTGTTGTTGTTGTTTATTTGACGCTGTTGTTGTTGTTGTTGACGTTGCTGTTGTTGTTGTTGTTGTTGTTATTTATTTGACAATTTTGTTGTTGTTGACGGTGTTGTTGTTGTTGTTGATGTTGTTATTGTTATTTATTTGACGTTGTTGTTGTTGTTGTTGTTTATTTGACGTTGTTGTTGTTGACGTTGTTGTTGTTGTTGTTTATTTGACGTTGTTGTTGTTGACGTTGTTGTTTTTGTTTATTTGACGTTGTTGTTGTTGATGTTGTTGTTGTTGTTGTTGTTTATTTGACGTTGTTGTTGTTGTTGACGTTGTTGTTGTTGTTGTTTATTTGACATTGTTGTTGTTATTGTTGACGTTGTAGTCGTTGTTGTTTATTTGACGTTGTTGTTGTTGTTGTTGTTTATTTGACGTTGTTGTTGTTGTTGTTTATTTGACGTTGTTATTGTTGTTGTTTATTTGACGTTGTTGTTGTTGAAGTTGTTGTTGTTGTTGTTTATTTGACGTTGTTGTTGTTGTTTATTTGACATTGTTGTTGTTGTTGACGTTGTTGTTGTTGTTGTTTATTTGACGTTGTTATTGTTGTTGACGTTGTTGTTGTTGTTGTTTTTGTTTATTTGACGTTGTTGTTGTTGTTGTTTATTTGACGTTGTTGTTGTTGTTGACGTTGTTGTTGTTTATTTGACATTGTTGTTGTTGTTGACGTTGTTGTTGTTTATTTGACGTTGTTGTTGTTGTTGACGTTGTTGTTGTTGTAGTTATTTATTTGACGTTGTTGTTGTTGTTGTTTATTTGACATTGTTGTTGTTGTTGTTGTTTATTTGACGTTGTTGTTTATTTCACGTTGTTGTTGTTGTTGTTGTTGTTTTTGTTGTTTATTTGACGTTGTTGTTGTTGTTGACGTTGTTGTTGTTGTTTATTTGACGTTGTTGTTGTTCTTGTTGTTTATTTGACATTGTTTTTATTGTTGTTTATTTGACGTTGTTGTTGTTGTTGTTTATTTGACGTTGTTGTTGTTGTTTATTTGACGGTGTTGTTGTTGTTGTTGTTTATTTGACGTTGTTGTTGTTGTTGTTTATTTGACGTTGTTGTTGTTGACGTTGTTGTTGTTGTTTATTTGACGTTGTTGTTGTTGACGTTGTAGTTGTTGTTGTTGTTTATTTGACGTTGTTGGTACTTATTTGACGTTGTTGTTGTTGTTGACGTTGTTGTTGTTGTTGTTTATTTGACATTGTTGTTGTTGTTGTTGACGTGGTTGTTGTTGTTGTTTATTTGACGTTGTTGTTGTTGTTGTTGTTGTTGTTGTTTATTTGACGTTGTTGTTGTTGTTGTTGATGTTTATTTGACGTTGTTATTGTTGTTGTTTATTTGACGTTGTTGTTGTTGACGTTGTTGTTGTTGTTGTTGTTTATTTGACGTTGTTGTTGTTGTTGACGTTGTTGTTGTTGTTGTTTATTTGACGTTGCTGTTGTTGTTTATTTGACATTGTTGTTGTTGTTGTTCATTTGACGTTGTTGTTGTTGACGTTGTTGTTGTTGTTGTTGTTGTTGTTTATTTGACGTCGTTGTTGTTGTTGTTTATTTGACGTTGTTGTTGTTGTTGTTTTTGTTGTTTATTTGACGTTATTGTTGTTGTTGACGTTGTTGTTGTTGTTGTTTATTTGACGTTGTTGTTGTTGTTTTTGTTGTTTATTTGACGTTGTTGTTGTTGTTGACGTTGTTGTTGTTGTTTATTTGACATTGTTGTTGTTGTTGTTGACGTGGTTGTTGTTGTTGTTTATTTGACGTTTTTGTTGTTGTTGTTGTTGTTTATTTGACGATGTTGTTGTTGTTGTTGATGTTTATTTGACATTGTTATTGTTGTTGTTTATTTGACGTTGTTGTTGTTGTTGTTGTTGTTGTTGTTGACGTTGTTGTTGTTGTTGTTTATTTGACGTTGTTGTTGTTGTTGTTGTTTATTTGACATTGTTGTTGTTGTTGACGTTGTTGTTGTTGTTGTTCATTTGACGTTGTTGTTGTTGTTGACGTTGTTGTTGTTGTTTATTTGACGTTGTTGTTGTTGTTGTTGTTGTTGTTGTTTATTCGACATTGTTGTTGTTGTTGTTGACGTTGTTATTGTTGTTGGCGTTGTTATTGTTGTTGTTGTTTATTTGACGTTGTTGTTGTTGTTGTTTATTTGACGTTGTTGCTGTTGTTGTTGTTGTTTATTTGACGTTGTTGTCGTTGTTGTTTATTTGACGTTGTTATTGTTGTTGTTTATTTGACATTGTTGTTGTTGATGTTGTTGTTGTTGTTGTTTATTTGACGTTGTTGTTGTTGTTTATTTGACATTGTTGTTGTTGTTGACGTTGTTGTTGTTGTTGTTTATTTGACGTTGTTGTTGTTGTTGACGTTGTTGTTGTTGTTGTTTATTTGACGTCGTTGTTGTTGTTGTTTATTTGACGTTGTTGTTGTTGTTTTTGTTTTTTATTTGACGTTGTTGTTGTTGTTGTTTTTGTTGTTTATTTGACGTAGATGTTGTTGTTGACGTTGTTGTTGTTGTTGTTTATTTGACATTGTTGTTGTTGTTTTTGTTGTTTATTTGACGTTGTTGTTGTTGTTTATTTGACGTTGTTGTTGTTGTTGTTTATTTGACGTTGTTGTTGTTGTTGTTTATTTGACGTTGTTGTTGTTGTTTATTTGACGGTGTTGTTGTTGTTGTTTATTTGACATCGTTGTTGTTGTTGTTGTCTATTTGACGTTGTTGTTGTTGACGTTGTTGTTGACGTTGTTGTTGTTGTTGACATAGTTGTTGTTGTTGTTTATTTGACGTTGTTGTTATTGTTGACGTTGTTGTTGTTTATTTGACGTTGTTGATGTTGTTCTTGTTGTTGTTTATTTGACGTTGTTGTTGTTCTTGTTGTTGTTTATTTGACGTTGTTGTTATTGACGTTGTTGTTGTTGTTGTTGTTTAATAGACGTTGTTGTTTTTGTTGACGTTGTTGTTGTTGTTGTTTATGTAACTTTGTTGTTGTTGTTGACGTTGTTGTTGTTGTTGACGTTGTTATTGTTGTCATTTATTTGACGTTGTTGTTGTTGTTGTTGTTGTTTATTTGACATTGTTGTTGTTGTTGACGGTGTTGTTGTTGTTGTTGACATTGTTGTTGTTGTTGTTTATTTGACTTTGTTGTTGTTGTTGACGTTGTTGTTGTTGTTGACGTTGTTGTTGTTGTTTATTTGACGTTGTTGTTGTTGTTGTTGACGTTGTTGTTGTTGTTGTTGTTGTTGTTTATTTGACATTGTTGTTGTTGTTGTTGACGTTGTTGTTGTTGTTGTTGGCGTTGTTGTTGTTATTGTTGTTTATTTGACGTTGTTGTTGTTGTTGTTTATTTGACGTTGTTGTTGTTGTTGTTGTTTATTTGACGTTGTTGTTGTTGTTGTTGTTTATTTGACGTTGTTATTGTTGTTGTTTATTTGACATTGTTGTTGTTGATGTTGTTGTTGTTGTTGTTTATTTGACGTTGTTGTTGTTGTTTATTTGACATTGTTGTTGTTGTTGACGTTGTTGTTGTTGTTGTTTATTTGACGTTGTTGTTGTTGTTGACGTTGTTGTTGTTGTTGTTTATTTGACGTTGTTGTTGTTGTTTTTGTTTTTTATTTGACGTTGTTGTTGTTGTTGTTTTTGTTGTTTATTTGACGTAGATGTTGTTGTTGACGTTGTTGTTGTTGTTGTTTATTTGACATTGTTGTTGTTGTTTTTGTTGTTTATTTGACGTTGTTGTTGTTGTTTATTTGACGTTGTTGTTGTTGTTGTTTATTTGACGTTGTTGTTGTTGTTTATTTGATGGTGTTGTTGTTGTTGTTTATTTGACATCGTTGCTGTTGTTGTTGTCTATTTGACGTTGTTGTTGTTGACGTTGTTGTTGACGTTGTTGTTGTTGTTGTTTATTTGACGTTGTTGTTATTGTTGACGTTGTTGTTGTTTATTTGACGTTGTTGATGTTGTTCTTGTTGTTGTTTATTTGACGTTGTTGATGTTGTTCTTGTTGTTGTTTATTTGACGTTGTTGTTGTTCTTGTTGTTATTTATTTGACGTTGTTGTTGTTGACGTTGTTGTTGTTTTTGTTGTTTAATAGACGTTATTGTTGTTGTTGACGTTGTTGTTGTTGTTGTTTATGTAACTTTGTTGTTGTTGTTGACGTTGTTGTTGTTGTTGACGTTGTTGTTGTTGTCATTTATTTGACGTTGTTGTTGTTAACGTTGTTGTTGTTGTTGTTTATTTGACATTGTTGTTGTTGTTGACGGTGTTGTTGTTGTTGTTGACATTGTTGTTGTTGTTGTTTATTTGACTTTTTTTGTTGTTGTTGTTGTTGTTGACGTTGTTGTTGTTGTTTATTTGACGTTGTTGTTGTTGTTGTTGACGTTGTTGTTGTTGTTGTTGTTTATTTGACAATTTTGTTGTTGTTGACGGTGTTGTTGTTGTTGATGATGTTGTTGTTTATATTTATTTGACTTTGCTGTTGTTGTTGTTGTTTATTTGACGTTGTTGTTGTGGTTTTTTTGACATTGTTGTTCTTGTTGACGTTGTTGTTGTTGTTGTTTATTTGGCGTTGTTGTTGTTGTTGACGTTGTTGTTGTTGTTGTTTATTTGACATTGTTGTTGTTGTTGTTGACGTTGTTGTTGTTTATTTGACGTTGTTGTTGTTGTTGACGTTGTTGTTGTTGTTGTTATTTATTTGACGTTGTTGTTGTTGTTTATTTGACGTTGTTGTTGTTGTTGTTTATTTGACATTGTTGTTGTTGTTGTTGACGTTGTTGTTGTTGTTGGCGTTGTTGTTGTTGTTGTTTATTTGACGTTGTTGTTGTTGTTGTTGTTGTTTATTTGACGTTGTTGTTGTTGTTGTTGTTGTTTATTTGACGTTGTTGTTGTTGTTGTTGTTTATTTGACGTTGTTATTGTTGTTGTTTATTTGACATTGTTGTTGTTGATGTTGTTGTTGTTGTTGTTTATTTGACGTTGTTGTTGTTGTTTATTTGACATTGTTGTTGTTGTTGACGTTGTTGTTGTTGTTGTTTATTTGACGTTGTTGTTGTTGTTGACGTTGTTGTTGTTGTTGTTTATTTGACGTTGTTGTTGTTGTTTTTGTTTTTTATTTGACGTTGTTGTTGTTGTTGTTTTTGTTGTTTATTTGACGTAGATGTTGTTGTTGACGTTGTTGTTGTTGTTTATTTGACATTGTTGTTGTTGTTTTTGTTGTTTATTTGACGTTGTTGTTGTTGTTTATTTGACGTTGTTGTTGTTGTTGTTTATTTGACGTTGTTGTTGTTGTTTATTTGACGGTGTTGTTGTTGTTGTTTATTTGACATCGTTGCTGTTGTTGTTGTCTATTTGACGTTGTTGTTGTTGACGTTGTTGTTGACGTTGTTGTTGTTGTTGTTTATTTGACGTTGTTGTTGTTGACATAGTTGTTGTTGTTGTTTATTTGACGTTGTTGTTATTGTTGACGTTGTTGTTGTTTATTTGACGTTGTTGATGTTGTTCTTGTTGTTGTTTATTTGACGTTGTTGTTGTTCTTGTTGTTATTTATTTGACGTTGTTGTTGTTGACGTTGTTGTTGTTTTTGTTGTTTAATAGACGTTATTGTTGTTGTTGACGTTGTTGTTGTTGTTGTTTATGTAACTTTGTTGTTGTTGTTGATGTTGTTGTTGTTGTTGACGTTGTTGTTGTTGTCATTTATTTGACGTTGTTGTTGTTAACGTTGTTGTTGTTGTTGTTTATTTGACATTGTTGTTGTTGTTGACGGTGTTGTTGTTGTTGTTGACATTGTTGTTGTTGTTGTTTATTTGACTTTTTTTGTTGTTGTTGACGTTGTTGTTGTTGTTGACGTTGTTGTTGTTGTTTATTTGACGTTGTTGTTGTTGTTGTTGTTGACGTTGTTGTTGTTGTTGTTGTTTATTTGACAATTTTGTTGTTGTTGACGGTGTTGTTGTTGTTGATGATGTTGTTGTTTATATTTATTTGACTTTGCTGTTGTTGTTGTTGTTTATTTGACGTTGTTGTTGTGGTTTTTTTGACATTGTTGTTCTTGGTGACGTTGTTGTTGTTGTTGTTGTTTATTTGGCGTTGTTGTTGTTGTTGACGTTGTTGTTGTTGTTGTTTATTTGACATTGTTGTTGTTGTTGTTGACGTTGTTGTTGTTTATTTGACGTTGTTGTTGTTGTTGACGTTGTTGTTGTTGTTGTTATTTATTTGACGTTGTTGTTGTTGTTGTTTATTTGACGTTGTTGTTGTTGTTGTTTATTTGACATTGTTGTTGTTGTTGTTGTTTATTTGACGTTGTTGTTGTTGTTATTATTTTTGTTGTTTATTTGACGTTGTTGTTTTTGTTGACGTTGTTGTTGTTGTTTATTTGATGTTGTTGTTGTTGTTGTTTATTTGACGTTGTTTTTATTGTTGACGTTGTTGTTGTTGTTGTTGTTGACGTTGTTGTTGTTGTTGTTTATTTGACGTTGTTGTTGTTGTTGTTGTTGTTTATTTGATATTGTTGTTGTTGTTGTTGTTGACATTGTTGTTGTTGTTTATTTGACTTTGTTGTTATTGTTGACACTGTTGTTGTTGACGTTGTTGTTGTTGTTTATTTGACGTTGTTGTTGTTGTTGTTGACGTTGTTGTTGTTGTTGTTGTTATTTATTTGACAATTTTGTTGTTGTTGACGGTGTTGTTGTTGTTGATGTTGTTGTTGTTGTTTATTTGACGTTGTTGTTGTTGACGTTGTTGTTGTTGTTGTTGTTGTTGTTGTTGACGTTGTTGTTTTTGTTTATTTGACGTTGTTGTTGTTGATGTTGTTGTTGTTGTTGTTGTTTATTTGACGTTGTTGTTGCTTATTTGACGTTGTTGTTGTTGTTGACGTTGTTGTTGTTGTTGTTGTTTATTTGACATTGTTATTGTTGTTGTTGACGTTGTTGTCGTTGTTGTTTATTTGACGTTGTTGTTGTTGTTGACGTTGTTGTTGTTGTTGTTGTTTATTTGACATTGTTGTTGTTGTTGTTGACGTTGTTGTCATTGTTGTTTATTTGACGTTGTTGTTGTTGTTGTTTATTTGACGTTGTTGTTGTTGTTGTTGTTGTTGTTTATTTGACGTTGTTATTGTTGTTGTTTATTTGACGTTGTTGTTGTTGAAGTTGTTGTTATTGTTGTTTATTTGACGTTGTTGTTGTTGTTTATTTGACATTGTTGTTGTTGTTGACGTTGTTGTTGTTGTTGTTTATTTGACGTTGTTGTTGTTGTTGACGTTGTTGTTGTTGTTGTTGTTTATTTGACGTTGTTGTTGTTGTTTATTTGACGTTGTTGTTGTTGTTGACGTTGTTGTTGTTGTTGTTTATTTGACATTGTTGTTGTTGTTGACGTTGTTGTTGTTTATTTGACGTTGTTGTTGTTATTTATTTGACGTTGTTGTTGTTGTTGTTGTTTATTTGACATTGTTGTTGTTGTTGTTGTTTATTTGACGTTGTTGTTGTTGTTGTTTATTTCACGTTGTTGTTGTTGTTGTTTTTGTTGTTTATTTGACGTTGTTGTTGTTGTTGACGTTGTTGTTGTTGTTTATTTGACGTTGTTGTTGTTATTGTTTATTTGACGTTGTTTTTATTGTTGTTTATTTGACGTTGTTGTTGTTGTTGTTTATTTGACGTTGTTTTTGTTGTTGTTTATTTGACGGTGTTGTTGTTGTTGTTTATTTGACGTTGTTGTTGTTGTTGTTTATTTGACGTTGTTGTTGCTGACGTTGTTTTTGTTGTTTATTTGACGTTATTGTTGTTGACGTTGTAGTTGTTGTTGTTGTTTATTTGACGTTGTTGTTGTTTATTTGACGTTGTTGTTGATGTTTATTTGACGTTGTTATTGTTGTTGTTTATTTGACGTTGTTGTTGTTGACGTTGTTGTTGTTGTTGTTTATTAGACGTTGTTGTTGTTGTTGACGTTGTTGTTGTTGTTGTTGTTGTTTATTTGATGTTGTTGTTGTTATTTATTTGACATTGTTGTTATTGTTCATTTGACGTTGTTGTTGTTGTTGTTGACGTTGTTGTTGTTGTTGTTGTTTATTTGACGTCGTTGTTGTTGTTGTTTATTTGACGTTGTTGTTGTTGTTGTTGTTGTTTTTGTTGTTTATTTGACGTTATTGTTGTTGTTGACGTTGTTGTTGTTGTTTATTTGACGTTGTTGTTGTTGTTTATTTGACGTTGTTGTTGTTGTTTTTGTTGTTTATTTGACGTTGTTGTTGTTGTTTATTTGACGTTGTTGTTGTTGTTTATTTGACGTTGTTGTTGTTGTTTATTTGACGGTGTTGTTGTTGTTGTTTATTTGACATTGTTGCTGTTGTTGTTGTTTATTTGACGTTGTTGTTGTTGTTGTTGATGTTGTTGTTGTTGTTGTTTATTTGACGTTGTTGTTGTTGTTGTTGACATAGTAGTTGTTGTTGTTTATTTGACGTTGTTGTTATTGTTGACGTTGTTGTTGTTTATTTGACGTTGTTGTTGTTGTTCTTGTTGTTGTTTATTTGACGTTGTTGTTGATGACGTTGTTGTTGTTGTTGTTTAATTGACGTTGTTGTTGTTGACGTTGTTGTTGTTGTTGTTTATTTAACTTTGTTGTTGTTGTTGACGTTGTTGTTGTTGTTGTTTATTTTACGTTGTTATTATTGATGTTGTTGTTGTTTATTTGACATTGTTGTTGTTGTTGTTGACATTGTTGTTGTTGTTTATTTGACTTTGTTGTTATTGTTGACACTGTTGTTGTTGACGTTGTTGTTGTTGTTTATTTGACGTTGTTGTTGTTGTTGACGTTGTTATTGTTGTTGTTGTTATTTATTTGACAATTTTGTTGTTGTTGACGGTGTTGTTGTTGTTGTTGTTGATGTTGTTGTTGTTATTTATTTGACGTTGTTGTTGTTGTTGTTTATTTGACGTTGTTGTTGTTGACGTTGTTGTTGTTGTTTATTTGACGTTGTTATTGTTGATGTTGTTGTTGTTGTTGTTTATTTGACGTTGTTGTTGCTTATTTGACGTTGTTGTTGTTGTTGACGTTGTTGTTGTTGTTGTTGTTTATTTGACATTGTTGTTGTTGTTGTTGTTGTTGTTGACGTTGTTGTTGTTGTTGACGTTGTTGTTGTTGTTCTTGTTGTTATTTATTTGACATTGTTGTTGTTGACGTTGTTGTTGTTGTTGTTGGTATTTAATAGACGTTGTTGTTGTTGTTGACGTTGTTGTTGTTGTTGTTTATGTAACTTTGTTGTTATTGTTGACGTTGTTGTTGTTGTTGACGTTGTTGTTGTTGTCATTTATTTGACGTTGTTGTTGTTAACGTTGTTGTTGTTGTTGTTTATTTGACATTGTTGTTGTTGTTGACGGTGTTGTTGTTGTTGTTGACATTGTTGTTGTTGTTGTTTATTTGACTTTGTTGTTGTTGTTGACGTTGTTGTTGTTGTTGACGTTGTTGTTGTTGTTTATTTGACGTTGTTGTTGTTGTTATTGTTGACGTTGTTGTTGTTGTTGTTGTTTATTTGACAATTTTGTTGTTGTTGACGGTGTTGTTGTTGTTGATGATGTTGTTGTTTATATTTATTTGACTTTGCTGTTGTTGTTGTTGTTTATTTGACGTTGTTATTGTTATTTATTTGACATTGTTGTTGTTGTTTATTTGACGTTGTTGTTGTTGACGTTGTTGTTGTTGTTGTTGTTGTTGTTTATTTGACGTTGTTATTGTTTATTTGACGTTGTTGTTGTTGTGTATTTGACGTTGTTGTTGTTGTTGTTGTTTATTTGACGTTGTTGTTGTTGTTGACGTTGTTATTGTTGTTGTTGTTGTTATTTATTTGACAATTTTGTTGTTTTTGACGGTGTTGTTGTTGTTGTTGATGTTGTTGTTGTTATTTATTTGACGTTGTTGTTGTTGTTGTTTATTTGACGTTGTTGTTGTTGACGTTGTTGTTATTAGTTATTTGACGTTGTTGTTGTTGATGTTGTTGTTGTTGTTGTTGTTTATTTGACGTTGTTGTTGCTTATTTGAAGTTGTTGTTGTTGTTGTTTATTTGACATTGTTGTTGTTGTTGACGTTGTTGTTGTTGTTGACGTTGTTGTTGTTGTTGTTGTTTATTTGACGTTGTTGTTGTTGTTGTTTATTTGACGTTGTTGTTGTTGTTTATTTGACATTATTGTTGTTGTTGACGTTGTTGTTGTTGTTGTTTATTTGACGTTGTTGTTGTTGTTAACGTTGTTGTTGTTGTTGTTGTTGTTGTTTATTTGACGTTGTTGTTGTTGTTGTTTATTTGACGTTGTTGTTGTTGTTGTTTTTGTTTTTTATTTGACGTTGTCGTTGTTGTTGTTGTTTTTGTTGTTTATTTGACGTAGATGTTGTTGTTGACGTTGTTGTTGTTGTTGACGTTGTTGTTGTTGTTTATTTGACGTTGTTGTTGTTGTTGTTGACGTTGTTGTTGTTGTTGTTGTTGTTGTTGTTGTTTATTTGACATTGTTGTTGTTGTTGTTGACGTTGTTGTTGTTGTTGGCGTTGTTGTTGTTGTTGTTTATTTGACGTTGTTGTTGTTGTTGTTGTTTATTTGACGTTGTTGTTGTTGTTGTTGTTGTTTATTTGACGTTGTTGTTGTTGTTGTTGTTTATTTGACGTTGTTATTGTTGTTGTTTATTTGACATTGTTGTTGTTGATGTTGTTGTTGTTGTTGTTTATTTGACGTTGTTGTTGTTGTTTATTTGACATTGTTGTTGTTGTTGACGTTGTTGTTGTTGTTGTTTATTTGACGTTGTTGTTGTTGTTGACGTTGTTGTTGTTGTTGTTTATTTGACGTTGTTGTTGTTGTTTTTGTTTTTTATTTGACGTTGTTGTTGTTGTTGTTTTTGTTGTTTATTTGACGTAGATGTTATTGTTGACGTTGTTGTTGTTGTTTATTTGACATTGTTGTTGTTGTTTTTGTTGTTTATTTGACGTTGTTGTTGTTGTTTATTTGACGTTGTTGTTGTTGTTGTTTATTTGACGTTGTTGTTGTTGTTTATTTGACGGTGTTGTTGTTGTTGTTTATTTGACATCGTTGCTGTTGTTGTTGTCTATTTGACGTTGTTGTTGACGTTGTTGTTGTTGTTGTTTATTTGACGTTGTTGTTGTTGACATAGTTGTTGTTGTTGTTTATTTGACGTTGTTGTTGTTGACATAGTTGTTGTTGTTGTTTATTTGACGTTGTTGTTATTGTTGACGTTGTTGTTGTTTATTTGACGTTGTTGATGTTGTTCTTGTTGTTGTTTATTTGACGTTGTTGTTGTTCTTGTTGTTATTTATTTGACGTTGTTGTTGTTGACGTTGTTGTTGTTTTTGTTGTTTAATAGACGTTATTGTTGTTGTTGACGTTGTTGTTGTTGTTGTTTATGTAACTTTGTTGTTGTTGTTGACGTTGTTGTTGTTGTTGACGTTGTTGTTGTTGTCATTTATTTGACGTTGTTGTTGTTAACGTTCTTGTTGTTGTTGTTTATTTGACATTGTTGTTGTTGTTGACGGTGTTGTTGTTGTTGTTGACATTGTTGTTGTTGTTGTTTATTTGACTTTGTTGTTGTTGTTGACGTTGTTGTTGTTGTTGACGTTGTTGTTGTTGTTTATTTGACGTTGTTGTTGTTGTTGTTGACGTTGTTGTTGTTGTTGTTGTTTATTTGACAATTTTGTTGTTGTTGACGGTGTTGTTGTTGTTGATGATGTTGTTGTTTATATTTATTTGACTTTGCTGTTGTTGTTGTTGTTTATTTGACGTTGTTGTTGTGGTTTTTTTGACATTGTTGTTCTTGTTGACGTTGTTGTTGTTGTTGTTTATTTGGCGTTGTTGTTGTTGTTGACGTTGTTGTTGTTGTTGTTTATTTGACATTGTTGTTGTTGTTGTTGACGTTGTTGTTGTTTATTTGACGTTGCTGTTGTTGTTGACGTTGTTGTTGTTGTTGTTATTTATTTGACGTTGTTGTTGTTGTTGTTGTTTATTTGACGTTGTTGTTGTTGTTGTTTATTTGACATTGTTGTTGTTGTTGTTTATTTGACGTTGTTGTTGTTGTTATTATTTTTGTTGTTTATTTGACGTTGTTCTTTTTGTTGACGTTGTTGTTGTTGTTTATTTGATGTTGTTGTTGTTGTTGTTTATTTGACGTTGTTTTTATTGTTGACGTTGTTGTTGTTGTTGTTGTTGACGTTGTTGTTGTTGTTGTTTATTTGACGTTGTTGTTGTTGTTGTTGTTGTTGTTTATTTGATATTGTTGTTGTTGTTGTTGACATTGTTGTTGTTGTTTATTTGACTTTGTTGTTATTGTTGACACTGTTGTTGTTGACGTTGTTGTTGTTGTTGTTTATTTGACGTTGTTGTTGTTGTTGTTGACGTTGTTGTTGTTGTTGTTGTTGTTATTTATTTGACAATTTTGTTGTTGTTGACGGTGTTGTTGTTGTTGTTGATGTTGTTGTTGTTGTTTATTTGACGTTGTTGTTGTTGACGTTGTTGTTGTTGTTGTTGTTGTTGACGTTGTTGTTTTTGTTTATTTGACGTTGTTGTTGTTGTTGTTGTTTATTTGACGTTGTTGTTGCTTATTTGACGTTGTTGTTGTTGTTGACGTTGTTGTTGTTGTTGTTGTTTATTTGACATTGTTGTTGTTGTTGTTGACATTGTTGTCGTTGTTGTTTATTTGACGTTGTTGTTGTTGTTGACGTTGTTGTTGTTGTTGTTGTTTATTTGACATTGTTGTTGTTGTTGTTGACGTTGTTGTCATTGTTGTTTATTTGACGTTGTTGTTGTTGTTTATTTGACGTTGTTGTTGTTGTTGTTGTTGTTTATTTGACGTTGTTATTGTTGTTGTTTATTTGACGTTGTTGTTGTTGAAGTTGTTGTTGTTGTTGTTTATTTGACGTTGTTGTTGTTGTTTATTTGACATTGTTGTTGTTGTTGACGTTGTTGTTGTTGTTGTTTATTTGACAGTGTTGTTGTTGTTGACGTTGTTGTTGTTGTTGTTGTTGTTTATTTGACGTTGTTGTTGTTGTTTATTTGACGTTGTTGTTGTTGTTGACGTTGTTGTTGTTGTTGTTTATTTGACATTGTTGTTGTTGTTGACGTTGTTGTTGTTTATTTGACGTTGTTGTTGTTGTTGTTGTTGTTATTTATTTGACGTTGTTGTTGTTGTTGTTTATTTGACATTGTTGTTGTTGTTGTTGTTTATTTGACGTTGTTGTTGTTGTTGTTTATTTCACGTTGTTGTTGTTGTTTTTGTTGTTTATTTGACGTTGTTGTTGTTGTTGACGTTGTTGTTGTTGTTTATTTGACGTTGTTGTTGTTGTTATTGTTTATTTGACGTTGTTTTTATTGTTGTTTATTTGACGTTGTTGTTGTTGTTGTTGTTTATTTGACGTTGTTTTTGTTGTTGTTTATTTGACGGTGTTGTTGTTGTTGTTTATTTGACGTTGTTGTTGTTGTTGTTTATTTGACGTTGTTGTTGCTGACGTTGTTTTTGTTGTTTATTTGACGTTATTGTTGTTGACGTTGTAGTTGTTGTTGTTGTTTATTTGACGTTGTTGTTGCTTATTTGACGTTGTTGTTGACGTTGTTGTTGTTGTTGTTTATTTGACATTGTTGTTGTTGTTGCTGACGTGGTTGTTGTTGTTGTTTATTTGACGTTCTTGTTGTTGTTGTTGTTGTTTATTTGACGTTGTTGTTGTTGTTGTTGATGTTTATTTGACGTTGTTATTGTTGTTGTTTATTTGACGTTGTTGTTGTTGACGTTGTTGTTGTTGTTGTTGTTGTTTATTAGACGTTGTTGTTGTTGTTGACGTTGTTGTTGTTGTTGTTGTTTATTTGATGTTGTTGTTGTTATTTATTTGACATTGTTGTTGTTGTTCATTTGACGTTGTTGTTGTTGTTGTTGACGTTGTTGTTGTTGTTGTTGTTTATTTGACGTCGTTGTTGTTGTTGTTTATTTGACGTTGTTGTTGTTGTTGTTTTTGTTGTTTATTTGACGTTATTGTTGTTGTTGACGTTGTTGTTGTTGTTTATTTGACGTTGTTGTTGTTGTTTATTTGACGTTGTTGTTGTTGTTTTTGTTGTTTATTTGACGTTGTTGTTGTTGTTTATTTGACGTTGTTGTTGTTGTTGTTGTTTATTTGACGTTGTTGTTGTTGTTTATTTGACGGTGTTGTTGTTGTTGTTTATTTGACATTGTTGCTGTTGTTGTTGTTTATTTGACGTTGTTGTTGTTGTTGATGTTGTTGTTGTTGTTGTTTATTTGACGTTGTTGTTGTTGTTGTTGACATAGTAGTTGTTGTTGTTTATTTGACGTTGTTGTTATTGTTGACGTTGTTGTTGTTTATTTGACGTTGTTGTTGTTGTTCTTGTTGTTGTTTATTTGACGTTGTTGTTGATTACGTTGTTGTTGTTGTTGTTTAATTGACGTTGTTGTTGTTAACGTTGTTGTTGTTGTTGTTTATTTAACTTTGTTGTTGTTGTTGACGTTGTTGTTGTTGTTGTTTATTTTACGTTGTTATTGTTGATGTTGTTGTTGTTTATTTGACATTGTTGTTGTTGTTGTTGACATTGTTGTTGTTGTTTATTTGACTTTGTTGTTATTGTTGACACTGTTGTTGTTGACGTTGTTGTTGTTGTTTATTTGACGTTGTTGTTGTTGTTGACGTTGTTATTGTTGTTGTTGTTATTTATTTGACAATTTTATTGTTGTTGACGGTGTTGTTGTTGTTGTTGATGTTGTTGTTGTTATTTATTTGACGTTGTTGTTGTTGTTGTTTATTTGACGTTGTTGTTGTTGACGTTGTTGTTGTTGTTTATTTGACGTTGTTATTGTTGATGTTGTTGTTGTTGTTGTTTATTTGACGTTGTTGTTGCTTATTTGACGTTGTTGTTGTTGTTGACGTTGTTGTTGTTGTTGTTGTTTATTTGACATTGTTGTTGTTGTTGTTGTTGACGTTGTTGTTGTTGTTGACGTTGTTGTTGTTGTTCTTGTTGTTATTTATTTGACATTGTTGTTGTTGACGTTGTTGTTGTTGTTGTTGTTGTTGTTATTTAATAGACGTTGTTGTTGTTGTTGACGTTGTTGTTGTTGTTGTTTATGTAACTTTGTTGTTATTGTTGACGTTGTTGTTGTTGTTGACGTTGTTGTTGTTGTCATTTATTTGACGTTTTTGTTGTTAACGTTGTTGTTGTTGTTGTTTATTTGACATTGTTGTTGTTGTTGACGGTGTTGTTGTTGTTGTTGACATTGTTGTTGTTGTTGTTTATTTGACTTTGTTGTTGTTGTTGACGTTGTTGTTGTTGTTGACGTTGTTGTTGTTGTTTATTTGACGTTGTTGTTGTTGTTATTATTGACGTTGTTGTTGTTGTTGTTGTTTATTTGACAATTTTGTTGTTGTTGACGGTGTTGTTGTTGTTGATGATGTTGTTGTTTATATTTATTTGACTTTGCTGTTGTTGTTGTTGTTTATTTGACGTTGTTATTGTTATTTATTTGACATTGTTGTTGTTGTTTATTTGACGTTGTTGTTGTTGACGTTGTTGTTGTTGTTGTTGTTTATTTGACGTTGTTATTGTTTATTTGACGTTGTTGTTGTTGTGTATTTGACGTTGTTGTTGTTGTTGTTTATTTGACGTTGTTGTTGTTGTTGACGTTGTTATTGTTGTTGTTGTTGTTATTTATTTGACAATTTTGTTGTTTTTGACGGTGTTGTTGTTGTTGTTGATGTTGTTGTTGTTATTTATTTGACGTTGTTGTTGTTGTTGTTTATTTGACGGTGTTGTTGTTGACGTTGTTGTTATTAGTTATTTGACGTTGTTGTTGTTGATGTTGTTGTTGTTGTTGTTGTTTATTTGACGTTGTTGTTGCTTATTTGAAGTTGTTGTTGTTGTTGTTGTTTATTTGACATTGTTGTTGTTGTTGACGTTGTTGTTGTTGTTGACGTTGTTGTTGTTGTTGTTTATTTGACGTTGTTGTTGTTGTTGTTTATTTGACGTTGTTGTTGTTTATTTGACGTTGTTATTGTTGTTGTTTATTTGACAATGTTGTTGTTGACGTTGTTGTTGTTGTTGTTTATTTGACGTTGTTGTTGTTGTTTATTTGACATTGTTGTTGTTGTTGACGTTGTTGTTGTTGTTGTTTATTTGACGTTGTTGTTGTTGTTAACGTTGTTGTTGTTGTTGTTGTTGTTGTTTATTTGACGTTGTTGTTGTTGTTGTTTATTTGACGTTGTTGTTGTTGTTGTTGACGTTGTTGTTGTTGTTGTTGTTGTTATTTATTTGACAATTTTGTTGTTGTTGACGGTGTTGTTGTTGTTGTTGATGTTGTTGTTGTTGTTTATTTGACGTTGTTGTTGTTGACGTTGTTGTTGTTGTTGTTGTTGACGTTGTTGTTTTTGTTTATTTGACGTTGTTGTTGTTGTTGTTGTTTATTTGACGTTGTTGTTGCTTATTTGACGTTGTTGTTGTTGTTGACGTTGTTGTTGTTGTTGTTGTTTATTTGACATTGTTGTTGTTGTTGTTGACATTGTTGTCGTTGTTGTTTATTTGACGTTGTTGTTGTTGTTGACGTTGTTGTTGTTGTTGTTGTTTATTTGACATTGTTGTTGTTGTTGTTGACGTTGTTGTCATTGTTGTTTATTTGACGTTGTTGTTGTTGTTTATTTGACGTTGTTGTTGTTGTTGTTGTTGTTTATTTGACGTTGTTATTGTTGTTGTTTATTTGACGTTGTTGTTGTTGAAGTTGTTGTTGTTGTTGTTTATTTGACGTTGTTGTTGTTGTTTATTTGACATTGTTGTTGTTGTTGACGTTGTTGTTGTTGTTGTTTATTTGACAGTGTTGTTGTTGTTGACGTTGTTGTTGTTGTTGTTGTTGTTTATTTGACGTTGTTGTTGTTGTTTATTTGACGTTGTTGTTGTTGTTGACGTTGTTGTTGTTGTTGTTTATTTGACATTGTTGTTGTTGTTGACGTTGTTGTTGTTTATTTGACGTTGTTGTTGTTGTTGTTGTTGTTATTTATTTGACGTTGTTGTTGTTGTTGTTTATTTGACATTGTTGTTGTTGTTGTTGTTTATTTGACGTTGTTGTTGTTGTTGTTTATTTCACGTTGTTGTTGTTGTTTTTGTTGTTTATTTGACGTTGTTGTTGTTGTTGACGTTGTTGTTGTTGTTTATTTGACGTTGTTGTTGTTGTTATTGTTTATTTGACGTTGTTTTTATTGTTGTTTATTTGACGTTGTTGTTGTTGTTGTTGTTTATTTGACGTTGTTTTTGTTGTTGTTTATTTGACGGTGTTGTTGTTGTTGTTTATTTGACGTTGTTGTTGTTGTTGTTTATTTGACGTTGTTGTTGCTGACGTTGTTTTTGTTGTTTATTTGACGTTATTGTTGTTGACGTTGTAGTTGTTGTTGTTGTTTATTTGACGTTGTTGTTGCTTATTTGACGTTGTTGTTGACGTTGTTGTTGTTGTTGTTTATTTGACATTGTTGTTGTTGTTGCTGACGTGGTTGTTGTTGTTGTTTATTTGACGTTCTTGTTGTTGTTGTTGTTGTTTATTTGACGTTGTTGTTGTTGTTGTTGATGTTTATTTGACGTTGTTATTGTTGTTGTTTATTTGACGTTGTTGTTGTTGACGTTGTTGTTGTTGTTGTTGTTGTTTATTAGACGTTGTTGTTGTTGTTGACGTTGTTGTTGTTGTTGTTGTTTATTTGATGTTGTTGTTGTTATTTATTTGACATTGTTGTTGTTGTTCATTTGACGTTGTTGTTGTTGTTGTTGACGTTGTTGTTGTTGTTGTTGTTTATTTGACGTCGTTGTTGTTGTTGTTTATTTGACGTTGTTGTTGTTGTTGTTGTTTTTGTTGTTTATTTGACGTTATTGTTGTTGTTGACGTTGTTGTTGTTGTTGTTGTTTATTTGACGTCGTTGTTGTTGTTGTTTATTTGACGTTGTTGTTGTTGTTGTTGTTTTTGTTGTTTATTTGACGTTATTGTTGTTGTTGACGTTGTTGTTGTTGTTTATTTGACGTTGTTGTTGTTGTTTATTTGACGTTGTTGTTGTTGTTTTTGTTGTTTATTTGACGTTGTTGTTGTTGTTTATTTGACGTTGTTGTTGTTGTTGTTGTTTATTTGACGTTGTTGTTGTTGTTTATTTGACGGTGTTGTTGTTGTTGTTTATTTGACATTGTTGCTGTTGTTGTTGTTTATTTGACGTTGTTGTTGTTGTTGATGTTTTTGTTGTTGTTGTTTATTTGACGTTGTTGTTGTTGTTGTTGACATAGTAGTTGTTGTTGTTTATTTGACGTTGTTGTTATTGTTGACGTTGTTGTTGTTTATTTGACGTTGTTGTTGTTGTTCTTGTTGTTGTTTATTTGACGTTGTTGTTGATTACGTTGTTGTTGTTGTTGTTTAATTGACGTTGTTGTTGTTAACGTTGTTGTTGTTGTTGTTTATTTAACTTTGTTGTTGTTGTTGACGTTGTTGTTGTTGTTGTTTATTTTACGTTGTTATTGTTGATGTTGTTGTTGTTTATTTGACATTGTTGTTGTTGTTGTTGACATTGTTGTTGTTGTTTATTTGACTTTGTTGTTATTGTTGACACTGTTGTTGTTGACGTTGTTGTTGTTGTTTATTTGACGTTGTTGTTGTTGTTGACGTTGTTATTGTTGTTGTTGTTATTTATTTGACAATTTTATTGTTGTTGACGGTGTTGTTGTTGTTGTTGATGTTGTTGTTGTTATTTATTTGACGTTGTTGTTGTTGTTGTTTATTTGACGTTGTTGTTGTTGACGTTGTTGTTGTTGTTTATTTGACGTTGTTATTGTTGATGTTGTTGTTGTTGTTGTTTATTTGACGTTGTTGTTGCTTATTTGACGTTGTTGTTGTTGTTGACGTTGTTGTTGTTGTTGTTGTTTATTTGACATTGTTGTTGTTGTTGTTGTTGACGTTGTTGTTGTTGTTGACGTTGTTGTTGTTGTTCTTGTTGTTATTTATTTGACATTGTTGTTGTTGACGTTGTTGTTGTTGTTGTTGTTGTTGTTATTTAATAGACGTTGTTGTTGTTGTTGACGTTGTTGTTGTTGTTGTTTATGTAACTTTGTTGTTATTGTTGACGTTGTTGTTGTTGTTGACGTTGTTGTTGTTGTCATTTATTTGACGTTTTTGTTGTTAACGTTGTTGTTGTTGTTGTTTATTTGACATTGTTGTTGTTGTTGACGGTGTTGTTGTTGTTGTTGACATTGTTGTTGTTGTTGTTTATTTGACTTTGTTGTTGTTGTTGACGTTGTTGTTGTTGTTGACGTTGTTGTTGTTGTTTATTTGACGTTGTTGTTGTTGTTATTATTGACGTTGTTGTTGTTGTTGTTGTTTATTTGACAATTTTGTTGTTGTTGACGGTGTTGTTGTTGTTGATGATGTTGTTGTTTATATTTATTTGACTTTGCTGTTGTTGTTGTTGTTTATTTGACGTTGTTATTGTTATTTATTTGACATTGTTGTTGTTGTTTATTTGACGTTGTTGTTGTTGACGTTGTTGTTGTTGTTGTTGTTTATTTGACGTTGTTATTGTTTATTTGACGTTGTTGTTGTTGTGTATTTGACGTTGTTGTTGTTGTTGTTTATTTGACGTTGTTGTTGTTGTTGACGTTGTTATTGTTGTTGTTGTTGTTATTTATTTGACAATTTTGTTGTTTTTGACGGTGTTGTTGTTGTTGTTGATGTTGTTGTTGTTATTTATTTGACGTTGTTGTTGTTGTTGTTTATTTGACGGTGTTGTTGTTGACGTTGTTGTTATTAGTTATTTGACGTTGTTGTTGTTGATGTTGTTGTTGTTGTTGTTGTTTATTTGACGTTGTTGTTGCTTATTTGAAGTTGTTGTTGTTGTTGTTGTTTATTTGACATTGTTGTTGTTGTTGACGTTGTTGTTGTTGTTGACGTTGTTGTTGTTGTTGTTTATTTGACGTTGTTGTTGTTGTTGTTTATTTGACGTTGTTGTTGTTTATTTGACGTTGTTATTGTTGTTGTTTATTTGACAATGTTGTTGTTGACGTTGTTGTTGTTGTTGTTTATTTGACGTTGTTGTTGTTGTTTATTTGACATTGTTGTTGTTGTTGACGTTGTTGTTGTTGTTGTTTATTTGACGTTGTTGTTGTTGTTAACGTTGTTGTTGTTGTTGTTGTTGTTGTTTATTTGACGTTGTTGTTGTTGTTGTTTATTTGACGTTGTTGTTGTTGTTGTTTTTGTTTTTTATTTGACGTTGTCGTTGTTGTTGTTGTTTTTGTTGTTTATTTGACGTAGATGTTGTTGTTGACGTTGTTGTTGTTGTTGACGTTGTTGTTGTTGTTGTTTATTTGACGTTGTTGTTGTTGTTGTTGACGTTGTTGTTGTTGTTGTTGTTGTTGTTTATTTGACATTGTTGTTGTTGTTGTTGACGTTGTTGTTGTTGTTGGCGTTGTTGTTGTTGTTGTTTATTTGACGTTGTTGTTGTTGTTGTTTATTTGACGTTGTTGTTGTTGTTGTTGTTGTTGTTTATTTGACGTTGTTGTTGTTGTTGTTGTTGTTTATTTGACGTTGTTATTGTTGTTGTTTATTTGACATTGTTGTTGTTGATGTTGTTGTTGTTGTTGTTTATTTGACGTTGTTGTTGTTGTTTATTTGACATTGTTGTTGTTCTTGAAGTTGTTGTTGTTGTTGTTGTTTATTTGACGTTGTTGTTGTTGTTGACGTTGTTGTTGTTGTTGTTGTTTATTTGACGTTGTTGTTGTTGTTTTTGTTTTTTATTTGACGTTGTTGTTGTTGTTGTTTTTGTTGTTTATTTGACGTGGATGTTATTGTTGACGTTGTTGTTGTTGTTTATTTGACATTGTTGTTGTTGTTTTTGTTGTTTATTTGACGTTGTTGTTGTTGTTTATTTGACGTTGTTGTTGTTGTTGTTTATTTGACGTTGTTGTTGTTGTTTATTTGACGGTGTTGTTGTTGTTGTTTATTTGACATCGTTGCTGTTGTTGTTGTCTATTTGACGTTGTTGTTGTTGACGTTGTTGTTGACGTTGTTGTTGTTGTTGTTTATTTGACGTTGTTGTTGTTGACATAGTTGTTGTTGTTGTTTATTTGACGTTGTTGTTGTTGACATAGTTGTTGTTGTTGTTTATTTGACGTTGTTGTTATTGTTGACGTTGTTGTTGTTTATTTGACGTTGTTGATGTTGTTCTTGTTGTTGTTTATTTGACGTTGTTGTTGTTCTTGTTGTTATTTATTTGACGTTGTTGTTGTTGACGTTGTTGTTGTTTTTGTTGTTTAATAGACGTTATTGTTGTTGTTGACGTTGTTGTTGTTGTTGTTTATGTAACTTTGTTGTTGTTGTTGACGTTGTTGTTGTTGTTGACGTTGTTGTTGTCATTTATTTGACGTTGTTGTTGTTAACGTTGTTGTTGTTGTTGTTTATTTGACATTGTTGTTGTTGTTGACGGTGTTGTTGTTGTTGTTGACATTGTTGTTGTTGTTGTTTATTTGACTTTGTTGTTGTTGTTGACGTTGTTGTTGTTGTTGACGTTGTTGTTGTTGTTTATTTGACGTTGTTGTTGTTGTTGTTGACGTTGTTGTTGTTGTTGTTGTTTATTTGACAATTTTGTTGTTGTTGACGGTGTTGTTGTTGTTGATGATGTTGTTGTTTATATTTATTTGACTTTGCTGTTGTTGTTGTTGTTTATTTGACGTTGTTGTTGTGGTTTTTTTGACATTGTTGTTCTTGTTGACGTTGTTGTTGTTGTTGTTTATTTGGCGTTGTTGTTGTTGTTGTTTATTTGACGTTGTTGTTGTTTATTTGACGTTGTTATTGTTGTTGTTTATTTGACAATGTTGTTGTTGACGTTGTTGTTGTTGTTGTTTATTTGACGTTGTTGTTGTTGTTTATTTGACATTGTTGTTGTTGTTGACGTTGTTGTTGTTGTTTATTTGACGTTGTTGTTGTTGTTAACGTTGTTGTTGTTGTTGTTGTTGTTTATTTGACGTTGTTGTTGTTGTTGTTTATTTGACGTTGTTGTTGTTGTTTTTGTTTTTTATTTGACGTTGTCGTTGTTGTTGTTGTTTTTGTTGTTTATTTGACGTAGATGTTGTTGTTGACGTTGTTGTTGTTGTTGACGTTGTTGTTGTTGTTTATTTGACGTTGTTGTTGTTGTTGTTGACGTTGTTGTTGTTGTTGTTGTTGTTGTTTATTTGACATTGTTGTTGTTGTTGTTGACGTTGTTGTTGTTGTTGGCGTTGTTGTTGTTGTTGTTGTTTATTTGACGTTGTTGTTGTTGTTGTTGTTTATTTGACGTTGTTGTTGTTGTTGTTGTTTATTTGACGTTGTTGTTGTTGTTGTTGTTTATTTGACGTTGTTATTGTTGTTGTTTATTTGACATTGTTGTTGTTGATGTTGTTGTTGTTGTTGTTTATTTGACGTTGTTGTTGTTGTTTATTTGACATTGTTGTTGTTGTTGACGTTGTTGTTGTTGTTGTTGTTTATTTGACGTTGTTGTTGTTGTTGACGTTGTTGTTGTTGTTGTTTATTTGACGTTGTTGTTGTTGTTTTTGTTTTTTATTTGACGTTGTTGTTGTTGTTGTTTTTGTTGTTTATTTGACGTAGATGTTATTGTTGACGTTGTTGTTGTTGTTTATTTGACATTGTTGTTGTTGTTTTTGTTGTTTATTTGACGTTGTTGTTGTTGTTTATTTGACGTTGTTGTTGTTGTTTATTTGACGTTGTTGTTGTTGTTTATTTGACGGTGTTGTTGTTGTTGTTTATTTGACATCGTTGCTGTTGTTGTTGTCTATTTGACGTTGTTGTTGTTGACGTTGTTGTTGACGTTGTTGTTGTTGTTGTTTATTTGACGTTGTTGTTGTTGACATAGTTGTTGTTGTTGTTTATTTGACGTTGTTGTTGTTGACATAGTTGTTGTTGTTGTTTATTTGACGTTGTTGTTATTGTTGACGTTGTTGTTGTTTATTTGACGTTGTTGATGTTGTTCTTGTTGTTGTTTATTTGACGTTGTTGTTGTTCTTGTTGTTATTTATTTGACGTTGTTGTTGTTGACGTTGTTGTTGTTTTTGTTGTTTAATAGACGTTATTGTTGTTGTTGACGTTGTTGTTGTTGTTGTTTATGTAACTTTGTTGTTGTTGTTGACGTTGTTGTTGTTGTTGACGTTGTTGTTGTTGTCATTTATTTGACGTTGTTGTTGTTAACGTTGTTGTTGTTGTTGTTTATTTGACATTGTTGTTGTTGTTGACGGTGTTGTTGTTGTTGTTGACATTGTTGTTGTTGTTTATTTGACTTTGTTGTTGTTGTTGACGTTGTTGTTGTTGTTGACGTTGTTGTTGTTGTTTATTTGACGTTGTTGTTGTTGTTGTTGACGTTGTTGTTGTTGTTGTTGTTTATTTGACAATTTTGTTGTTGTTGACGGTGTTGTTGTTGTTGATGATGTTGTTGTTTATATTTATTTGACTTTGCTGTTGTTGTTGTTGTTTATTTGACGTTGTTGTTGTGGTTTTTTGACATTGTTGTTCTTGTTGACGTTGTTGTTGTTGTTGTTTATTTGGCGTTGTTGTTGTTGTTGACGTTGTTGTTGTTGTTGTTTATTTGACATTGTTGTTGTTGTTGTTGACGTTGTTGTTGTTTATTTGACGTTGTTGTTGTTGTTGACGTTGTTGTTGTTATTTATTTGACGTTGTTGTTGTTGTTGTTTATTTGACGTTGTTGTTGTTGTTGTTTATTTGACATTGTTGTTGTTGTTGTTTATTTGACGTTGTTGTTGTTGTTATTATTTTTGTTGTTTATTTGACGTTGTTGTTTTTGTTGACGTTGTTGTTGTTGTTTATTTGATGTTGTTGTTGTTGTTGTTTATTTGACGTTGTTTTTATTGTTGACGTTGTTGTTGTTGTTGTTGTTGACGTTGTTGTTGTTGTTGTTTATTTGACGTTGTTGTTGTTGTTGTTGTTGTTGTTTATTTGATATTGTTGTTCTTGTTGTTGTTGACATTGTTGTTGTTGTTTATTTGACTTTGTTGTTATTGTTGACACTGTTGTTGTTGACGTTGTTGTTGTTGTTTATTTGACGTTGTTGTTGTTGTTGTTGACGTTGTTGTTGTTGTTGTTGTTGTTATTTATTTGACAATTTTGTTGTTGTTGACGGTGTTGTTGTTGTTGTTGATGTTGTTGTTGTTGTTTATTTGACGTTGTTGTTGTTGACGTTGTTGTTGTTGTTGTTGTTGTTGACGTTGTTGTTTTTGTTTATTTGACGTTGTTGTTGTTGTTGTTGTTGTTGTTTATTTGACGTTGTTGTTGCTTATTTGACGTTGTTGTTGTTGTTGACGTTGTTGTTGTTGTTGTTGTTTATTTGACATTGTTGTTGTTGTTGTTGACGTTGTTGTCGTTGTTGTTTATTTGACGTTGTTGTTGTTGTTGACGTTGTTGTTGTTGTTGTTGTTGTTTATTTGACATTGTTGTTGTTGTTGTTGACGTTGTTGTCATTGTTGTTTATTTGACGTTGTTGTTGTTGTTGTTTATTTGACGTTGTTGTTGTTGTTGTTGTTGTTTATTTGACGTTGTTATTGTTGTTGTTTATTTGACGTTGTTGTTGTTGAAGTTGTTGTTGTTGTTGTTTATTTGACGTTGTTGTTGTTGTTTATTTGACATTGTTGTTGTTGTTGACGTTGTTGTTGTTGTTGTTTATTTGACGTTGTTGTTGTTGTTGACGTTGTTGTTGTTGTTGTTGTTTATTTGACGTTGTTGTTGTTGTTTATTTGACGTTGTTGTTGTTGTTGACGTTGTTGTTGTTGTTGTTTATTTGACATTGTTGTTGTTGTTGACGTTGTTGTTGTTTATTTGACGTTGTTGTTGTTGTTGTTGTTATTTATTTGACGTTGTTGTTGTTGTTGTTTATTTGACATTGTTGTTGTTGTTGTTGTTTATTTGACGTTGTTGTTGTTGTTGTTTATTTCACGTTGTTGTTGTTGTTGTTTTTGTTGTTTATTTGACGTTGTTGTTGTTGTTGACGTTGTTGTTGTTGTTTATTTGACGTTGTTGTTGTTGTTATTGTTTATTTGACGTTGTTTTTATTGTTGTTTATTTGACGTTGTTGTTGTTGTTGTTTATTTGACGTTGTTTTTGTTGTTGTTTATTTGACGGTGTTGTTGTTGTTGTTTATTTGACGTTGTTGTTGTTGTTGTTTATTTGACGTTGTTGTTGCTGACGTTGTTTTTGTTGTTTATTTGACGTTATTGTTGTTGACGTTGTAGTTGTTGTTGTTGTTTATTTGACGTTGTTGTTGCTTATTTGACGTTGTTGTTGACGTTGTTGTTGTTGTTGTTTATTTGACATTGTTGTTGTTGTTGTTGACGTGGTTGTTGTTGTTGTTTATTTGACGTTCTTGTTGTTGTTGTTGTTGTTGTTTATTTGACGTTGTTGTTGTTGTTGTTGTTGATGTTTATTTGACGTTGTTATTGTTGTTGTTTATTTGACGTTGTTGTTGTTGACGTTGTTGTTGTTGTTGTTGTTTATTAGACGTTGTTGTTGTTGTTGACGTTGTTGTTGTTGTTGTTGTTGTTTATTTGATGTTGTTGTTGTTATTTATTTGACATTGTTGTTGTTGTTGTTCATTTGACGTTGTTGTTGTTGTTGTTGTTGACGTTGTTGTTGTTGTTGTTGTTTATTTGACGACGTTGTTGTTGTTGTTTATTTGACGTTATTGTTGTTGTTGACGTTGTTGTTGTTGTTTATTTGACGTTGTTGTTGTTGTTTATTTGACGTTGTTGTTGTTGTTTTTGTTGTTTATTTGACGTTGTTGTTGTTGTTTATTTGACGTTGTTGTTGTTGTTGTTGTTGTTTATTTGACGTTGTTGTTGTTGTTTATTTGACGGTGTTGTTGTTGTTGTTTATTTGACATTGTTGCTGTTGTTGTTGTTTATTTGACGTTGTTGTTGTTGGTGTTGATGTTGTTGTTGTTGTTGTTTATTTGACGTTGTTGTTGTTGTTGTTGACATAGTAGTTGTTGTTGTTTATTTGACGTTGTTGTTATTGTTGACGTTGTTGTTGTTTATTTGACGTTGTTGTTGTTGTTCTTGTTGTTGTTTATTTGACGTTGTTGTTGATGACGTTGTTGTTGTTGTTGTTTAATTGACGTTGTTGTTGTTGACGTTGTTGTTGTTGTTGTTTATTTAACTTTGTTGTTGTTGTTGACGTTGTTGTTGTTGTTGTTTATTTGACGTTGTTATTGTTGATGTTGTTGTTGTTTATTTGACATTGTTGTTGTTGTTGTTGACATTGTTGTTGTTGTTTATTTGACTTTGTTGTTATTGTTGACACTGTTGTTGTTGACGTTGTTGTTGTTGTTTATTTGACGTTGTTGTTGTTGTTGACGTTGTTATTGTTGTTGTTGTTATTTATTTGACAATTTTGTTGTTGTTGACGGTGTTGTTGTTGTTGTTGATGTTGTTGTTGTTATTTATTTGACGTTGTTGTTGTTGTTGTTTATTTGACGTTGTTGTTGTTGACGTTGTTGTTGTTGTTTATTTGACGTTGTTATTGTTGATGTTGTTGTTGTTGTTGTTTATTTGACATTGTTGTTGCTTATTTGACGTTGTTGTTGTTGTTGACGTTGTTGTTGTTGTTGTTGTTGTTTATTTGACATTGTTGTTGTTGTTGTTGTTGTTGACGTTGTTGTTGTTGTTGACGTTGTTGTTGTTGTTCTTGTTGTTATTTATTTGACATTGTTGTTGTTGACGTTGTTGTTGTTGTTGACGTTGTTGTTGTTGTTCTTGTTGTTATTTATTTGACATTGTTGTTGTTGACGTTGTTGTTGTTGTTGTTGTTATTTAATAGACGTTGTTGTTGTTGTTGACGTTGTTGTTGTTGTTGTTTATGTAACTTTGTTGTTATTGTTGACGTTGTTGTTGTTGTTGACGTTGTTGTTGTTGTCATTTATTTGACGTTGTTGTTGTTAACGTTGTTGTTGTTGTTGTTTATTTGACATTGTTGTTGTTGTTGACGGTGTTGTTGTTGTTGTTGACATTGTTGTTGTTGTTGTTTATTTGACTTTGTTGTTGTTGTTGACGTTGTTGTTGTTGTTGACGTTGTTGTTGTTGTTTATTTGACGTTGTTGTTGTTGTTATTGTTGACGTTGTTGTTGTTGTTGTTTATTTGACAATTTTGTTGTTGTTGACGGTGTTGTTGTTGTTGTTGTTGACATTGTTGTTGTTGTTGTTTATTTGACTTTGTTGTTGTTGTTGACGTTGTTGTTGTTGTTGACGTTGTTGTGGTTGTTTATTTGACGTTGTTGTTGTTGTTGTTGACGTTGTTGTTGTTGTTGTTTATTTGACAATTTTGTTGTTGTTGACGGTGTTGTTGTTGTTGATGATGTTGTTGTTTATATTTATTTGACTTTGCTGTTGTTGTTGTTGTTTATTTGACGTTGTTATTGTTATTTATTTGACATTGTTGTTGTTGTTTATTTGACGTGGTTGTTGTTGACGTTGTTGTTGTTGTTGTTGTTGTTGTTTATTTGACGTTGTTATTGTTTATTTGACGTTGTTGTTGTTGTGTATTTGACGTTGTTGTTGTTGTTGTTTATTTGACGTTGTTGTTGTTGTTGACGTTGTTATTGTTGTTGTTGTTGTTATTTATTTGACAATTTTGTTGTTTTTGACGGTGTTGTTGTTGATGTTGTTGTTGTTATTTATTTGACGTTGTTGTTGTTGTTGTTTATTTGACGTTGTTGTTGTTGACGTTGTTGTTATTAGTTATTTGACGTTGTTGTTGTTGATGTTGTTGTTGTTGTTGTTGTTTATTTGACTTTGTTGTTGCTTATTTGAAGTTGTTGTTGTTGTTGTTGTTGTTGTTTATTTGACATTGTTGTTGTTGTTGACGTTGTTGTTGTTGTTGACGTTGTTGTTGTTGTTGTTGTTTATTTGACGTTGTTGTTGTTGTTGTTTATTTGACGTTGTTGTTGTTTATTTGACGTTGTTATTGTTGTTGTTTATTTGACAATGTTGTTGTTGACGTTGTTGTTGTTGTTGTTTATTTGACGTTGTTGTTGTTGTTTATTTGACATTGTTGTTGTTGTTGACGTTGTTGTTGTTGTTGTTGTTGTTTATTTGACGTTGTTGTTGTTGTTAACGTTGTTGTTGTTGTTGTTGTTGTTTATTTGACGTTGTTGTTGTTGTTGTTTATTTGACGTTGTTGTTGTTGTTGTTTTTGTTTTTTATTTGACGTTGCCGTTGTTGTTGTTGTTTTTGTTGTTTATTTGACGTAGATGTTGTTGTTGACGTTGTTGTTGTTGTTTATTTGACGTTGTTGTTGTTGTTTATTTGACGTTGTTGTTGTTGTTTTTGTTGTTTATTTGACGTTGTTGTTGTTGTTTATTTGACGTTGTTGTTATTGTTGTTTATTTGACGTTGTTGTTGTTGTTTATTTGACGGTGTTGTTGTTGTTGTTTATTTGACGTCGTTGCTGTTGTTGTTGTCTATTTGACATTGTTGTTATTGACGTTGTTGTTGACGTTGTTGTTGTTGTTGTTGTTTATTTGACGTTGTTGTTGTTGTTGACATAGTTGTTGTTGTTGTTGTTGACATAGTTGTTGTTGTTGTTTATTTGACGTTGTTGTTATTGTTGACGTTGTTGTTGTTTATTTGACGTTGTTGTTATTGTTCTTGTTGTTGTTTATTTGACGTTGTTGTTGTTGTTATTGTTGACGTTGTTGTTGTTGTTTATTTGACAATTTTGTTGTTGTTGACGGTGTTGTTGTTGTTGTTGACATTGTTGTTGTTGTTGTTTATTTGACTTTGTTGTTGTTGTTGACGTTGTTGTTGTTGTTGACGTTGTTGTTGACGTTGTTGTTGTTTATTTGGCGTTGTTGTTGTTGTTGTTTATTTGACGTTGTTGTTGTTTATTTGACGTTGTTATTGTTGTTGTTTATTTGACAATGTTGTTGTTGACGTTGTTGTTGTTGTTGTTTATTTGACGTTGTTGTTGTTGTTTATTTGACATTGTTGTTGTTGTTGACGTTGTTGTTGTTGTTTATTTGACGTTGTTGTTGTTGTTAACGTTGTTGTTGTTGTTGTTGTTGTTGTTTATTTGACGTTGTTGTTGTTGTTGTTTATTTGACGTTGTTGTTGTTGTTTTTGTTTTTTATTTGACGTTGTCGTTGTTGCTGTTGTTTTTGTTGTTTATTTGACGTAGATGTTGTTGTTGACGTTGTTGTTGTTGTTGACGTTGTTGTTGTTGTTTATTTGACGTTGTTGTTGTTGTTGTTGACGTTGTTGTTGTTGTTGTTGTTGTTGTTTATTTGACATTGTTGTTGTTGTTGTTGACGTTGTTGTTGTTGTTGGCGTTGTTGTTGTTGTTGTTGTTTATTTGACGTTGTTGTTGTTGTTGTTGTTTATTTGACGTTGTTGTTGTTGTTGTTGTTTATTTGACGTTGTTGTTGTTGTTGTTGTTTATTTGACGTTGTTATTGTTGTTGTTTATTTGACATTGTTGTTGTTGATGTTGTTGTTGTTGTTGTTTATTTGACGTTGTTGTTGTTGTTTATTTGACATTGTTGTTGTTGTTGACGTTGTTGTTGTTGTTGTTGTTTATTTGACGTTGTTGTTGTTGTTGACGTTGTTGTTGTTGTTGTTTATTTGACGTTGTTGTTGTTGTTTTTGTTTTTTATTTGACGTTGTTGTTGTTGTTGTTTTTGTTGTTTATTTGACGTAGATGTTATTGTTGACGTTGTTGTTGTTGTTTATTTGACATTGTTGTTGTTGTTTTTGTTGTTTATTTGACGTTGTTGTTGTTGTTTATTTGACGTTGTTGTTGTTGTTTATTTGACGTTGTTGTTGTTGTTTATTTGACGGTGTTGTTGTTGTTGTTTATTTGACATCGTTGCTGTTGTTGTTGTCTATTTGACGTTGTTGTTGTTGACGTTGTTGTTGACGTTGTTGTTGTTGTTGTTTATTTGACGTTGTTGTTGTTGACATAGTTGTTGTTGTTGTTTATTTGACGTTGTTGTTGTTGACATAGTTGTTGTTGTTGTTTATTTGACGTTGTTGTTATTGTTGACGTTGTTGTTGTTTATTTGACGTTGTTGATGTTGTTCTTGTTGTTGTTTATTTGACGTTGTTGTTGTTCTTGTTGTTATTTATTTGACGTTGTTGTTGTTGACGTTGTTGTTGTTTTTGTTGTTTAATAGACGTTATTGTTGTTGTTGACGTTGTTGTTGTTGTTGTTTATGTAACTTTGTTGTTGTTGTTGACGTTGTTGTTGTTGTTGACGTTGTTGTTGTTGTCATTTATTTGACGTTGTTGTTGTTAACGTTGTTGTTGTTGTTGTTTATTTGACATTGTTGTTGTTGTTGACGGTGTTGTTGTTGTTGTTGACATTGTTGTTGTTGTTTATTTGACTTTGTTGTTGTTGTTGACGTTGTTGTTGTTGTTGACGTTGTTGTTGTTGTTTATTTGACGTTGTTGTTGTTGTTGTTGTTGACGTTGTTGTTGTTGTTGTTGTTTATTTGACAATTTTGTTGTTGTTGACGGTGTTGTTGTTGTTGATGATGTTGTTGTTTATATTTATTTGACTTTGCTGTTGTTGTTGTTGTTTATTTGACGTTGTTGTTGTGGTTTTTTGACATTGTTGTTCTTGTTGACGTTGTTGTTGTTGTTGTTTATTTGGCGTTGTTGTTGTTGTTGACGTTGTTGTTGTTGTTGTTTATTTGACATTGTTGTTGTTGTTGTTGACGTTGTTGTTGTTTATTTGACGTTGTTGTTGTTGTTGACGTTGTTGTTGTTATTTATTTGACGTTGTTGTTGTTGTTGTTTATTTGACGTTGTTGTTGTTGTTGTTTATTTGACATTGTTGTTGTTGTTGTTTATTTGACGTTGTTGTTGTTGTTATTATTTTTGTTGTTTATTTGACGTTGTTGTTTTTGTTGACGTTGTTGTTGTTGTTTATTTGATGTTGTTGTTGTTGTTGTTTATTTGACGTTGTTTTTATTGTTGACGTTGTTGTTGTTGTTGTTGTTGACGTTGTTGTTGTTGTTGTTTATTTGACGTTGTTGTTGTTGTTGTTGTTGTTGTTTATTTGATATTGTTGTTGTTGTTGTTGTTGACATTGTTGTTGTTGTTTATTTGACTTTGTTGTTATTGTTGACACTGTTGTTGTTGACGTTGTTGTTGTTGTTTATTTGACGTTGTTGTTGTTGTTGTTGACGTTGTTGTTGTTGTTGTTGTTGTTATTTATTTGACAATTTTGTTGTTGTTGACGGTGTTGTTGTTGTTGTTGATGTTGTTGTTGTTGTTTATTTGACGTTGTTGTTGTTGACGTTGTTGTTGTTGTTGTTGTTGTTGACGTTGTTGTTTTTGTTTATTTGACGTTGTTGTTGTTGTTGTTGTTGTTGTTTATTTGACGTTGTTGTTGCTTATTTGACGTTGTTGTTGTTGTTGACGTTGTTGTTGTTGTTGTTGTTTATTTGACATTGTTGTTGTTGTTGTTGACGTTGTTGTCGTTGTTGTTTATTTGACGTTGTTGTTGTTGTTGACGTTGTTGTTGTTGTTGTTGTTGTTTATTTGACATTGTTGTTGTTGTTGTTGACGTTGTTGTCATTGTTGTTTATTTGACGTTGTTGTTGTTGTTGTTTATTTGACGTTGTTGTTGTTGTTGTTGTTGTTTATTTGACGTTGTTATTGTTGTTGTTTATTTGACGTTGTTGTTGTTGAAGTTGTTGTTGTTGTTGTTTATTTGACGTTGTTGTTGTTGTTTATTTGACATTGTTGTTGTTGTTGACGTTGTTGTTGTTGTTGTTTATTTGACGTTGTTGTTGTTGTTGACGTTGTTGTTGTTGTTGTTGTTTATTTGACGTTGTTGTTGTTGTTTATTTGACGTTGTTGTTGTTGTTGACGTTGTTGTTGTTGTTGTTTATTTGACATTGTTGTTGTTGTTGACGTTGTTGTTGTTTATTTGACGTTGTTGTTGTTGTTGTTGTTGTTATTTATTTGACGTTGTTGTTGTTGTTGTTTATTTGACATTGTTGTTGTTGTTGTTGTTTATTTCACGTTGTTGTTGTTGTTGTTTTTGTTGTTTATTTGACGTTGTTGTTGTTGTTGACGTTGTTGTTGTTGTTTATTTGACGTTGTTGTTGTTGTTATTGTTTATTTGACGTTGTTTTTATTGTTGTTTATTTGACGTTGTTGTTGTTGTTGTTTATTTGACGTTGTTTTTGTTGTTGTTTATTTGACGGTGTTGTTGTTGTTGTTTATTTGACGTTGTTGTTGTTGTTGTTTATTTGACGTTGTTGTTGCTGACGTTGTTTTTGTTGTTTATTTGACGTTATTGTTGTTGACGTTGTAGTTGTTGTTGTTGTTTATTTGACGTTGTTGTTGCTTATTTGACGTTGTTGTTGACGTTGTTGTTGTTGTTGTTTATTTGACATTGTTGTTGTTGTTGTTGACGTGGTTGTTGTTGTTGTTTATTTGACGTTCTTGTTGTTGTTGTTGTTGTTTATTTGACGTTGTTGTTGTTGTTGTTGTTGATGTTTATTTGACGTTGTTATTGTTGTTGTTTATTTGACGTTGTTGTTGTTGACGTTGTTGTTGTTGTTGTTGTTTATTAGACGTTGTTGTTGTTGTTGACGTTGTTGTTGTTGTTGTTGTTGTTTATTTGATGTTGTTGTTGTTATTTATTTGACATTGTTGTTGTTGTTGTTCATTTGACGTTGTTGTTGTTGTTGTTGTTGACGTTGTTGTTGTTGTTGTTGTTTATTTGACGACGTTGTTGTTGTTGTTTATTTGACGTTATTGTTGTTGTTGACGTTGTTGTTGTTGTTTATTTGACGTTGTTGTTGTTGTTTATTTGACGTTGTTGTTGTTGTTTTTGTTGTTTATTTGACGTTGTTGTTGTTGTTTATTTGACGTTGTTGTTGTTGTTGTTGTTGTTTATTTGACGTTGTTGTTGTTGTTTATTTGACGGTGTTGTTGTTGTTGTTTATTTGACATTGTTGCTGTTGTTGTTGTTTATTTGACGTTGTTGTTGTTGGTGTTGATGTTGTTGTTGTTGTTGTTTATTTGACGTTGTTGTTGTTGTTGTTGACATAGTAGTTGTTGTTGTTTATTTGACGTTGTTGTTATTGTTGACGTTGTTGTTGTTTATTTGACGTTGTTGTTGTTGTTCTTGTTGTTGTTTATTTGACGTTGTTGTTGATGACGTTGTTGTTGTTGTTGTTTAATTGACGTTGTTGTTGTTGACGTTGTTGTTGTTGTTGTTTATTTAACTTTGTTGTTGTTGTTGACGTTGTTGTTGTTGTTGTTTATTTGACGTTGTTATTGTTGATGTTGTTGTTGTTTATTTGACATTGTTGTTGTTGTTGTTGACATTGTTGTTGTTGTTTATTTGACTTTGTTGTTATTGTTGACACTGTTGTTGTTGACGTTGTTGTTGTTGTTTATTTGACGTTGTTGTTGTTGTTGACGTTGTTATTGTTGTTGTTGTTATTTATTTGACAATTTTGTTGTTGTTGACGGTGTTGTTGTTGTTGTTGATGTTGTTGTTGTTATTTATTTGACGTTGTTGTTGTTGTTGTTGTTGTTTATTTGACGTTGTTGTTGTTGACGTTGTTGTTGTTGTTTATTTGACGTTGTTATTGTTGATGTTGTTGTTGTTGTTGTTTATTTGACATTGTTGTTGCTTATTTGACGTTGTTGTTGTTGTTGACGTTGTTGTTGTTGTTGTTGTTGTTTATTTGACATTGTTGTTGTTGTTGTTGTTGTTGACGTTGTTGTTGTTGTTGACGTTGTTGTTGTTGTTCTTGTTGTTATTTATTTGACATTGTTGTTGTTGACGTTGTTGTTGTTGTTGACGTTGTTGTTGTTGTTCTTGTTGTTATTTATTTGACATTGTTGTTGTTGACGTTGTTGTTGTTGTTGTTGTTATTTAATAGACGTTGTTGTTGTTGTTGACGTTGTTGTTGTTGTTGTTTATGTAACTTTGTTGTTATTGTTGACGTTGTTGTTGTTGTTGACGTTGTTGTTGTTGTCATTTATTTGACGTTGTTGTTGTTAACGTTGTTGTTGTTGTTGTTTATTTGACATTGTTGTTGTTGTTGACGGTGTTGTTGTTGTTGTTGACATTGTTGTTGTTGTTGTTTATTTGACTTTGTTGTTGTTGTTGACGTTGTTGTTGTTGTTGACGTTGTTGTTGTTGTTTATTTGACGTTGTTGTTGTTGTTATTGTTGACGTTGTTGTTGTTGTTGTTTATTTGACAATTTTGTTGTTGTTGACGGTGTTGTTGTTGTTGTTGTTGACATTGTTGTTGTTGTTGTTTATTTGACTTTGTTGTTGTTGTTGACGTTGTTGTTGTTGTTGACGTTGTTGTGGTTGTTTATTTGACGTTGTTGTTGTTGTTGTTGACGTTGTTGTTGTTGTTGTTTATTTGACAATTTTGTTGTTGTTGACGGTGTTGTTGTTGTTGATGATGTTGTTGTTTATATTTATTTGACTTTGCTGTTGTTGTTGTTGTTTATTTGACGTTGTTATTGTTATTTATTTGACATTGTTGTTGTTGTTTATTTGACGTGGTTGTTGTTGACGTTGTTGTTGTTGTTGTTGTTGTTGTTTATTTGACGTTGTTATTGTTTATTTGACGTTGTTGTTGTTGTGTATTTGACGTTGTTGTTGTTGTTGTTTATTTGACGTTGTTGTTGTTGTTGACGTTGTTATTGTTGTTGTTGTTGTTATTTATTTGACAATTTTGTTGTTTTTGACGGTGTTGTTGTTGATGTTGTTGTTGTTATTTATTTGACGTTGTTGTTGTTGTTGTTTATTTGACGTTGTTGTTGTTGACGTTGTTGTTATTAGTTATTTGACGTTGTTGTTGTTGATGTTGTTGTTGTTGTTGTTGTTTATTTGACTTTGTTGTTGCTTATTTGAAGTTGTTGTTGTTGTTGTTGTTGTTGTTTATTTGACATTGTTGTTGTTGTTGACGTTGTTGTTGTTGTTGACGTTGTTGTTGTTGTTGTTGTTTATTTGACGTTGTTGTTGTTGTTGTTTATTTGACGTTGTTGTTGTTTATTTGACGTTGTTATTGTTGTTGTTTATTTGACAATGTTGTTGTTGACGTTGTTGTTGTTGTTGTTTATTTGACGTTGTTGTTGTTGTTTATTTGACATTGTTGTTGTTGTTGACGTTGTTGTTGTTGTTGTTGTTGTTTATTTGACGTTGTTGTTGTTGTTAACGTTGTTGTTGTTGTTGTTGTTGTTTATTTGACGTTGTTGTTGTTGTTGTTTATTTGACGTTGTTGTTGTTGTTGTTTTTGTTTTTTATTTGACGTTGCCGTTGTTGTTGTTGTTTTTGTTGTTTATTTGACGTAGATGTTGTTGTTGACGTTGTTGTTGTTGTTTATTTGACGTTGTTGTTGTTGTTTATTTGACGTTGTTGTTGTTGTTTTTGTTGTTTATTTGACGTTGTTGTTGTTGTTTATTTGACGTTGTTGTTATTGTTGTTTATTTGACGTTGTTGTTGTTGTTTATTTGACGGTGTTGTTGTTGTTGTTTATTTGACGTCGTTGCTGTTGTTGTTGTCTATTTGACATTGTTGTTATTGACATTGTTGTTGACGTTGTTGTTGTTGTTGTTGTTTATTTGACGTTGTTGTTGTTGTTGACATAGTTGTTGTTGTTGTTGTTGACATAGTTGTTGTTGTTGTTTATTTGACGTTGTTGTTATTGTTGACGTTGTTGTTGTTTATTTGACGTTGTTGTTATTGTTCTTGTTGTTGTTTATTTGACGTTGTTGTTGTTGTTATTGTTGACGTTGTTGTTGTTGTTTATTTGACAATTTTGTTGTTGTTGACGGTGTTGTTGTTGTTGTTGACATTGTTGTTGTTGTTGTTTATTTGACTTTGTTGTTGTTGTTGACGTTGTTGTTGTTGTTGACGTTGTTGTGGTTGTTTATTTGACGTTGTTGTTGTTGTTGTTGACGTTGTTGTTGTTGTTGTTTATTTGACAATTTTGTTGTTGTTGACGGTTTTGTTGTTGTTGATGATGTTGTTGTTTATATTTATTTGACTTTGCTGTTGTTGTTGTTGTTTATTTGACGTTGTTATTGTTATTTATTTGACATTGTTGTTGTTGTTTATTTGACGTGGTTGTTGTTGACGTTGTTGTTGTTGTTGTTGTTTATTTGACGTTGTTATTGTTTATTTGACGTTGTTGTTGTTGTGTATTTGACGTTGTTGTTGTTGTTGTTTATTTGACGTTGTTGTTGTTGTTGACGTTGTTATTGTTGTTGTTGTTGTTATTTATTTGACAATTTTGTTGTTTTTGACGGTGTTGTTGTTGATGTTGTTGTTGTTATTTATTTGACGTTGTTGTTGTTGTTGTTTATTTGACGTTGTTGTTGTTGACGTTGTTGTTATTAGTTATTTGACGTTGTTGTTGTTGATGTTGTTGTTGTTGTTGTTGTTTATTTGACGTTGTTGTTGCTTATTTGAAGTTGTTGTTGTTGTTGTTGTTGTTTATTTGACATTGTTGTTGTTGTTGACGTTGTTGTTGTTGTTGACGTTGTTGTTGTTGTTGTTGTTGTTTATTTGACGTTGTTGTTGTTGTTGTTTATTTGACGTTGTTGTTGTTTATTTGACGTTGTTATTGTTGTTGTTTATTTGACAATGTTGTTGTTGACGTTGTTGTTGTTGTTGTTTATTTGACGTTGTTGTTGTTGTTTATTTGACATTGTTGTTGTTGTTGACGTTGTTGTTGTTGTTGTTTATTTGACGTTGTTGTTGTTGTTAACGTTGTTGTTGTTGTTGTTGTTGTTGTTGTTTATTTGACGTTGTTGTTGTTGTTGTTTATTTGACGTTGTTGTTGTTGTTGTTTTTGTTTTTTATTTGACGTTGTCGTTGTTGTTGTTGTTTTTGTTGTTTATTTGACGTAGATGTTGTTGTTGACGTTGTTGTTGTTGTTTATTTGACGTTGTTGTTGCTGTTTATTTGACGTTGTTGTTGTTGTTTTTGTTGTTTATTTGACGTTGTTGTTGTTGTTTATTTGACGTTGTTGTTATTGTTGTTTATTTGACGTTGTTGTTGTTGTTTATTTGACGGTGTTGTTGTTGTTGTTTATTTGACGTCGTTGCTGTTGTTGTTGTCTATTTGACATTGTTGTTATTGACGTTGTTGTTGACGTTGTTGTTGTTGTTGTTGTTTATTTGACGTTGTTGTTGTTGTTGACATAGTTGTCGTTGTTGTTGACATAGTTGTTGTTGTTGTTTATTTGACGTTGTTGTTATTGTTGACGTTGTTGTTGTTTATTTGACGTTGTTGTTATTGTTCTTGTTGTTGTTTATTTGACGTTGTTGTTGTTGTTATTGTTGACGTTGTTGTTGTTGTTGTTTATTTGACAATTTTGTTGTTGTTGACGGTGTTGTTGTTGTTGTTGACATTGTTGTTGTTGTTGTTTATTTGACTTTGTTGTTGTTGTTGACGTTGTTGTTGTTGTTGACGTTGTTGTGGTTGTTTATTTGACGTTGTTGTTGTTGTTGACGTTGTTGTTGTTGTTGTTTATTTGACAATTTTGTTGTTGTTGACGGTGTTGTTGTTGTTGATGATGTTGTTGTTTATATTTATTTGACTTTGCTGTTGTTGTTGTTGTTGTTTATTTGACGTTGTTATTGTTATTTATTTGACATTGTTGTTGTTGTTTATTTGACGTGGTTGTTGTTGACGTTGTTGTTGTTGTTGTTGTTGTTTATTTGACGTTGTTATTGTTTATTTGACGTTGTTGTTGTTGTGTATTTGACGTTGTTGTTGTTGTTGTTTATTTGACGTTGTTGTTGTTGTTGACGTTGTTATTGTTGTTGTTGTTGTTATTTATTTGACAATTTTGTTGTTTTTGACGGTGTTGTTGTTGATGTTGTTGTTGTTATTTATTTGACGTTGTTGTTGTTGTTGTTTATTTGACGTTGTTGTTGTTGACGTTGTTGTTATTAGTTATTTGACGTTGTTGTTGTTGATGTTGTTGTTGTTGTTGTTTATTTGATGTTGTTATTGCTTATTTGAAGTTGTTGTTGTTGTTTATTTGACATTGTTGTTGTTGTTGACGTTGTTGTTGTTGTTGACGTTGTTGTTGTTGTTGTTGTTTATTTGACGTTGTTGTTGTTGTTGTTTATTTGACGTTGTTGTTGTTTATTTGACGTTGTTATTGTTGTTGTTTATTTGACAATGTTGTTGTTGACGTTGTTGTTGTTGTTGTTTATTTGACGTTGTTGTTGTTGTTTATTTGACATTGTTGTTGTTGTTGACGTTGTTGTTGTTGTTGTTTATTTGACGTTGTTGTTGTTGTTAACGTTGTTGTTGTTGTTGTTGTTGTTGTTTATTTGACGTTGTTGTTGTTGTTGTTTATTTGACGTTGTTGTTGTTGTTGTTTTTGTTTTTTATTTGACGTTGTCGTTGTTGTTGTTGTTTTTGTTGTTTATTTGACGTAGATGTTGTTGTTGACGTTGTTGTTGTTGTTTATTTGACGTTGTTGTTGTTGTTTATTTGACGTTGTTGTTGTTGTTTTTGTTGTTTATTTGACGTTGTTTTTGTTGTTTATTTGACGTTGTTGTTATTGTTGTTTATTTGACGTTGTTGTTGTTGTTTATTTGACGGTGTTGTTGTTGTTGTTTATTTGACGTCGTTGCTGTTGTTGTTGTCTATTTGACATTGTTGTTATTGACGTTGTTGTTGACGTTGTTGTTGTTGTTGTTGTTTATTTGACGTTGTTGTTGTTGTTGACATAGTTGTTGTTGTTGTTGACATAGTTGTTGTTGTTGTTTATTTGACGTTGTTGTTATTGTTGACGTTGTTGTTGTTTATTTGACGTTGTTGTTATTGTTCTTGTTGTTGTTTATTTGACGTTGTTGTTGTTGTTCTTGTTGTTGTTTATTTGACGTTGTTGTTGATGTTGTTGTTGTTGTTGTTGTTGTTTAATAGACGTTGTTGTTGTTGTTGACGTTGTTGTTGTTGTTTATGTAACTTTGTTGTTATTGTTGACGTTGTTGTTGTTGTTGACGTTGTTGTTGTTGTCATTTATTTGACGTTGTTGTTGTTAACGTTGTTGTTGTTGTTTATTTGACATTGTTGTTGTTGTTGACGGTGTTGTTGTTGTTGTTGACATTGTTGTTGTTGTTGTTTATTTGACTTTGGTGTTGTTGTTGACGTTGTTGTTGTTGTTGACGTTGTTGTGGTTGTTTATTTGACGTTGTTGTTGTTGTTGTTGACGTTGTTGTTGTTGTTGTTTATTTGACAATTTTGTTGTTGTTGACGGTGTTGTTGTTGTTGATGATGTTGTTGTTTATATTTATTTGACTTTGCTGTTGTTGTTGTTGTTTATTTGACGTTGTTATTGTTATTTATTTGACATTGTTGTTGTTGTTTATTTGACGTTGCTGTTGTTGACGTTGTTGTTGTTGTTGTTGTTGTTGTTTATATGACGTTGTTATTGTTTATTTGACGTTGTTGTTGTTGTTTATTTGACGTTGTTGTTGTTGTTTATTTGACGTTGTTGTTGTTGTTGTTGTTTATTTGACGTTGTTGTTGTTGTTTATTTGACGGTGTTGTTGTTGTTGTTTATTTGACGTCGTTGTTGTTGTTGTTGTTTATTTGACGTTGTTGTTATTGTTGACGTTGTTGTTGACGTTGTTGTTGTTGTTGTTTATTTGACGTTGTTGTTGTTGTTGACATAGTTGTTGTTGTTATTTATTTGACGTTGCTGTTATTGTTGACGTTGTTGTTGTTTATTTGACGTTGTTGTTGTTGTTCTTGTTGTTGTTTATTTGACGTTGTTGTTGTTGACGTTGTTGTTGTTGTTGTTGTTTAATAGACGTTGTTGTTGTTGTTGTTTATGTAACTTTGTTGTTGTTGTTGACGTTGTTGTTGTTGTTGACGTTGTTGTTGTTGTCATTTATTTGACGTTGTTGTTGTTAACATTGTTGTTGTTGTTGTTTATTTGACATTGTTGTTGTTGTTGACGGTGTTGTTGTTGTTGTTAACATTGTTGTTGTTGTTGTTTATTTGACTTTGTTGTTGTTGTTGACGTTGTTGTTGTTGTTGACGTTGTTGTTATTGTTTATTTGGCGTTGTTGTTGTTGTTGACGTTGTTGTTGTTGTTGTTTATTTGACAATTTTGTTGTTGTTGACGGTGTTGTTGTTGTTGATGATGTTGTTGTTTATATTTATTTGACTTTGTTGTTGTTGTTGTTGTTGTTTATTTGACGTTGTTATTGTTAGTTATTTGACATTGTTGTTGTTGTTTATTTGACGTTGCTGTTGTTGACGTTGTTGTTGTTGTTGTTTATATGACGTTGTTATTGTTTATTTGACGTTGTTGTTGTTGTTTATTTGACGTTGTTGTTGTTGTTTATTTGACGTTGTTTTTGTGTTTTTTTTGACATTGTTGTTCTTGTTGACGTTGTTGTTGTTGTTGTTTATTTGGCGTTGTTGTTCTTGTTGACGTTGTTGTTGTTTTTGTTTATTTGACATTGTTGTTGTTGTTGTTGACGTTATTGTTGTTGTTGTTTATTTGACAATTTTGTTGTTGTTGACGGTGTTGTTTTTGTTGATGATGTTGTTGTTTATATTTATTTGACTTTGCTGTTGTTGTTGTTGTTGTTTATTTGACGTTGTTATTGTTATTTATTTGACATTGTTGTTGTTGTTTATTTGACGTTGCTGTTGTTGACGTTGTTGTTGTTGTTGTTGTTTATATGACGTTGTTATTGTTTATTTGACGTTGTTGTTGTTTATTTGACGTTGTTGTTGTTGTTGTTGTTGTTGTTGTTGTTTATTTGACGTTGTTGTTGTTGACGTTGTTGTTGTTGTTGTTTAATAGACGTTGTTGTTGTTGTTGACGTTGTTGTTGTTGTTGTTTAATAGACGTTGTTGTTGTTATTGACGTTGTTGTTGTTGTTTATGTAACTTTATTGTTGTTGTTCACGTTGTTGTTGTTGTTGACGATGTTGTTGTTGTCATTTATTTGACGTTGTTGTTGTTAACGTTGTTGTTGTTATTGTTTATTTGACATTGTTGTTGTTGTTGACGGTGTTGTTGTTGTTGTTGACATTGTTGTTGTTGTTGTTTATTTGACGTTGTTATTGTTATTTATTTGACATTGTCGTTGTTGTTTATTTGACGTTGTTGTTGTTGACGTTGTTGTTGTTGTTGTTGTTTATATGACGTTGTTATTGTTTATTTGACGTTGTTGTTGTTGTTTATTTGACGTTGTTGTTGTTGTTTATTTGACGTTGTTGTTGTGGTTTTTTTGACATTGTTGTTCTTGTTGACGTTGTTGTTGTTGTTGTTTATTTGGCGTTGTTGTTGTTGTTGTTGACGTTGTTGTTGTTGTTGTTTATTTGACATTGTTGTTGTTGTTGTTGACGTTGTTGTTATTTATTTGACGTTGTTGTTGTTGTTGACGTTGTTGTTGTTGTTATTTATTTAACGTTGTTGTTGTTGTTGTTGTTTATTTGACGTTGTTGTTGTTGTTGTTTATTTGACATTGTTTTTGTTGACGTTGTTGTTGTTGTTTATTTGACGTTGTTGTTGTTGTTGTTGTTTATTTGACGTTGTTTTTATTGTTGTTTATTTGACGTTGTTGTTGTTGTTTATTTGACGTTGTTGTTGTTGTTGTTTATTTGACGGTGTTGTTGTTGTTGTTGTTGATGTTGTTGTTGTTATTTATTTGACGTTGTTGTTGTTTATTTGACGTTGTTGTTGTTGATGTTGTTGTTGTTGTTTATTTGACGTTGTTGTTGTTGATGTTGTTGTTGTTGTTGTTTATTTGACGTTGTTGTTGTTGCTTATTTGACGTTGTTGTTGTTGTTGACGTTGTTGTTGTTGTTGTTTATTTGACATTGTTGTTGTTGTTGTTGACGTTGTTGTTGTTGTTGACGTTGTTGTTGTTGTTGTTTATTTGACGTTGTTGTTGTTGTTGTTTATTTGACGTTGTTGTTGTTGATGTTGTTGTTTATTTGACGTTGTTATTGTTGTTGTTTATTTGACGTTGTTGTTGTTGACGTTGTTGTTGTTGTTGTTTATTTGACGTTGTTGTTGTTGTTTATTTGACATTGTTGTTGTTGTTGACGTTGTTGTTGTTGTTGTTTATTTGACGTTGTTGTTGTTGTTGTTGACGTTGTTGTTGTTGTTGTTGTTGTTTATTTGACGTCGTTGTTGTTGTTGTTTATTTGACGTTGTTGTTGTTGTTTTTTATTTTTATTTGACGTTGTTGTTGTTGTTGTTGTTTTTGTTGTTTATTTGACGTAGATGTTGTTGTTGACGTTGTTGTTGTTGTTTATTTGACGTTGTTGTTGTTGTTTTTGTTGTTTATTTGACGTTGTTGTTGTTGTTGTTTATTTGACGTTGTTATTGTTGTTTATTTGACGGTGTTGTTGTTGTTGTTTATTTGACGTCGTTGCTGTTGTTGTTGTTTATTTGACGTTGTTGTTGTTGTTGACGTTGTTGTTGACGTTGTTGTTGTTGTTGTTTATTTGACGTTGTTGTTGTTGTTGACATAGTTGTTGTTGTTGTTTATTTGACGTTGTTGTTAAAGTTGACGTTGTTGTTGTTTATTTGACGTTGTTGTTGTTGTTCTTGTTGTTGTTTATTTGACGTTGTTGTTGTTGACGTTGTTGTTGTTGTTGTTGTTTAATAGACGTTGTTGTTGTTGTTGTTGACGTTGTTGTTGTTGTTGTTTATGTAACTTTGTTGTTGTTGTTGACGTTGTTGTTGTTGTTGACGTTGTTGTTGTTGTCATTTATTTGACGTTGTTGTTGTTGTTTATTCGACATTGTTGTTGTTGTTGACGGTGTTGTTGTTGTTGTTGACATTGTTGTTGTTGTTGTTTATTTGACTTTGTTGTTGTTGTTGTTGACATTGTTGTTGTTGTTGACGTTGTTGTTGTTGTTTATTTAACGTTGTTGTTGTTGTTGTTGACGTTGTTGTTGTTGTTGTTTATTTGACAATTTTGTTGTTGTTGACGGTGTTGTTGTTGTTGATGATGTTGTTGTTTATATTTATTTGACTTTGCTGTTGTTGTTGTTGTTTATTTGACGTTGTTATTGTTATTTATTTGACATTGTTGTTGTTGTTTATTTGACGTTGTTGTTGTTGACGTTGTTGTTGTTGTTGTTGTTGTTTATTTGACGTTGTTATTGTTTATTTGACGTTGTTGTTGTTGTTTATTTGACGTTGTTGTTGTTGTTGTTTATTTGACGTTGTTGTTGTTGTTGACGTTGTTATTGTTGTTGTTGTTGTTATTTATTTGACAATTTTGTTGTTTTTGACGGTGTTGTTGTTGTTGTTGACGTTGTTGTTTTTATTTATTTGACGTTGTTGTTGTTGTTGTTGATTTGACGTTGTTGTTGTTGACGTTGTTGTTGTTAGTTATTTGACGTTGTTGTTGTTGTTGATGTTGTTGTTGTTGTTGTTGTTTATTTGACGTTGTTGTTGCTTATTTGAAGTTGTTGTTGTTGTTGTTGTTGTTTATTTGACATTGTTGTTGTTGTTGTTGACGTTGTTGTTGTTGTTGTTGTTTATTTAACGTTGTTGTTGTTGTTGTTTATTTGACGTTGTTGTTGTTGTTTATTTGACGTTGTTATTATTGTTGTTTATTTGACAATGTTGTTGTTGACGTTGTTGTTGTTGTTGTTTATTTGACGTTGTTGTTGTTGTTTATTTGACATTGTTGTTGTTGTTGACGTTGTTGTTGTTGTTGTTTATTTGACGTTGTTGTTGTTGTTGACGTTGTTGTTGTTGTTGTTGTTGTTTATTTAACGTTGTTGTTGTTGTTGTTTATTTGACGTTGTTGTTGTTGTTTTTGTTTTTTATTTGACGTTGTCGTTGTTGTTGTTGTTTTTGTTGTTTATTTGACGTAGATGTTATTGTTGACGTTGTTGTTGTTGTTTATTTGACGTTGTTGTTGTTGTTTTTGTTGTTTATTTGACGTTGTTGTTGTTGTTTTTGTTGTTTATTTGACGTTGTTGTTGTTGTTTATTTGACGTTGTTGTATTTTTGTTTATTTGACGTTGTTGCTGTTGTTTTTGTTGTTTATTTGACGTTGTTGTTGTTGTTTATTTGACGTCGTTGCTGTTGTTGTTGTCTATTTGACGTTGTTGTTGTTGAAGTTGTTGTTGATGTTGTTGTTGTTGTTGTTTATTTGACGTTGTTGTTGTTGTTGACATATTTGTTGTTGTTGTTTATTTGACGTTGTTGTTATTGTTGACGTTGTTGTTGTTTATTTGACGTTGTTGTTATTGTTCTTGTTGTTGTTTATTTGACGTTGTTGTTGTTGTTCTTGTTGTTGTTTATTTGACGTTGTTGTTGTTGACATTGTTGTTGTTGTTGTTGTTGTTTAAGAGACGTTGTTGTTGTTGTTGACGTTGTTGTTGTTTATGTAACTTTGTTGTTATTGTTGACGTTGTTGTTGTTGACGTTGTTGTTGTTGTCATTTATTTGACGTTGTTGTTGTTAACGTTGTTGTTGTTGTTGTTTATTTGACATTGTTGTTGTTGTTGACAGTGTTGTTGTTGTTGTTGACATTGTTGTTGTTGTTGTTTATTTGACTTTGTTGTTGTTGACGTTGTTGTTGTTGTTGACGTTGTTGTTGTTGTTTATTTGACGTTGTTGTTGTTGTTGTTGTTGACGTTGTTGTTGTTGTTGTTTATTTGACAATTTTGTTGTTGTTGACGGTGTTGTTGTTGTTGATGATGTTGTTGTTTATATTTATTTGACTTTGCTGTTGTTGTTGTTGTTGTTTATTTGACGTTGTTATTGTTATTTATTTGACATTGTTGTTGTTGTTTATTTGACGTTGCTGTTGTTGATGTTGTTGTTGTTGTTTATTTGACGTTGTTATTGTTTATTTGACGTTGTTATTGTTTATTTGACGTTGTTGTTGTTGTTTATTTGACGTTGTTGTTGTTGTTGTTTATTTGACGTTGTTGTTGTTGACGTTGTTATTGTTGTTGTTGTTGTTATTTATTTGACAATTTTGTTGTTTTTGACGGTGTTGTTGTTGTTGTTAATGTTGTTGTTGTTATTTATTTGACGTTGTTGTTGTTGTTGTTTATTTGACGTTGTTGTTGTTGACGTTGTTGTTATTAGTTCTTTGACGTTGTTGTTGTTGTTGTTGTTTATTTGACATTGTTGTTGTTGTTGTTGACGTTGTTGTTGTTGTTGACGTTGTTGTTGTTGTTGTTATTTATTTGACGTTGTTGTTGTTGTTGTTTATTTGACGTTGTTGTTGTTGTTTATTTGACGTTGTTATTGTTGTTGTTTATTTGACAATGTTGTTGTTGACGTTGTTGTTGTTGTTGTTTATTTGACGTTGTTGTTGTTGTTTATTTGACATTGTTGTTGTTGTTGACGTTGTTGTTGTTGTTTATTTGACGTTGTTGTTGTTGTTGACGTTGTTGTTGTTGTTGTTGTTGTTTATTTGACGTTGTTGTTGTTGTTGTTTATTTGACGTTGTTGTTGTTGTTTTTGTTTTTTATTTGACGTTGTCGTTGTTGTTGTTGTTTTTGTTGTTTATTTGACGTAGATGTTGTTGTTGACGTTGTTGTTGTTGTTTATTTGACGTTGTTGTTGTTGTTTATTTGACGTTGTTGTTGTTGTTTTTGTTGTTTATTTGACGTTGTTGTTGTTGTTTATTTGACGTTGTTGTTATTGTTGTTTATTTGACGTTGTTGTTGTTGTTTATTTGACGGTGTTGTTGTTGTTGTTTATTTGACGTTGTTGCTGTTGTTGTTGTCTATTTGACGTTGTTGTTGTTGACGTTGTTGTTGACGTTGTTGTTGTTGTTGTTTATTTGACGTTGTTGTTGTTGTTGACATAGTTGTTGTTGTTGTTTATTTGACGTTGTTGTTATTGTTGACGTTGTTGTTGTTTATTTGACGTTGTTGTTATTGTTCTTGTTGTTGTTTATTTGACGTTGTTGTTGTTGTTCTTGTTGTTGTTTATTTGACGTTGTTGTTGTTGACGTTGTTGTTGTTGTTGTTGTTGTTGTTTAATAGACGTTGTTGTTGTTGTTGACGTTTTTGTTGTTGTTTATGTAACTTTGTTGTTATTGTTGACGTTGTTGTTGTTGTTGACGTTGTTGTTGTTGTCATTTATTTGACGTTGTTGTTGTTAACGTTGTTGTTGTTGTTGTTTATTTGACATTGTTGTTGTTGTTGACGGTGTTGTTGTTGTTGTTGACATTGTTGTTGTTGTTGTTTATTTGACTTTGTTGTTGTTGTTGACGTTGTTGTTGTTGTTGACGTTGTTGTTGTTGTTTATTTGACGTTGTTGTTGTTGTTGTTGACGTTGTTGTTGTTGTTGTTTATTTGACAATTTTGTTGTTGTTGACGGTGTTGTTGTTGTTGATGATGTTGTTGTTTATATTTATTTGACTTTGCTGTTGTTGTTGTTGTTGTTGTTTATTTGACGTTGTTATTGTTATTTATTTGACATTGTTGTTGTTGTTTATTTGACGTTGCTGTTGTTGACGTTGTTGTTGTTGTTGTTGTTGTTTATTTGACGTTGTTATTGTTTATTTGATGTTGTTGTTGTTGTTTATTTGACGTTGTTGTTGTTGTTGTTGTTTATTTGACGTTGTTGTTGTTGTTGATGTTGTTATTGTTGTTGTTGTTGTTATTTATTTGACAATTTTGTTGTTTTTGACGGTGTTGTTGTTGTTGTTGATGTTGTTGTTGTTATTTATTTGACGTTGTTGTTGTTGTTGTTTATTTGATGTTGTTGTTGTTGACGTTGTTGTTGTTAGTAATTTGACGTTGTTGTTGTTGATGTTGTTGTTGTTGTTGTTGTTTATTTGACGTTGTTGTTGCTTATTTGAAGTTGTTATTGTTGTTGTTGTTGTTGTTGTTTATTTGACATTGTTGTTGTTGTTGTTGACGTTGTTGTTGTTGTTGACGTTGTTGTTGTTGTTGTTGTTGTTTATTTGACGTTGTTGTTGTTGTTGTTTATTTGACGTTGTTGTTGTTGTTGTTTATTTGACGTTGTTATTGTTGTTGTTTATTTGACATTGTTGTTGTTGATGTTGTTGTTGTTGTTTATTTGACGTTGTTGTTGTTGTTTATTTGACATTGTTGTTGTTGTTGACGTTGTTGTTGTTGTTGTTTATTTGACGTTGTTGTTGTTGTTGTTGACGTTGTTGTTGTTGTTGTTGTTTATTTGACGTTGTTGTTGTTGTTGTTTATTTGACGTTGTTGTTGTTGTTTTTGTTTTTTATTTGACGTTGTCGTTGTTGTTGTTGTTTTTGTTGTTTATTTGACGTAGATGTTGTTGTTGACGTTGTTGTTGTTGTTTATTTGACGTTGTTGTTGTTGTTTATTTGACGTTGTTGTTGTTGTTTTTGTTGTTTATTTGACGTTGTTGTTGTTGTTTATTTGACGTTGTTGTTGTTGTTGTTTATTTGACGTTGTTGTTGTTGTTTATTTGACGGTGTTGTTGTTGTTGTTTATTTGACGTCGTTGCTGTTGTTGTTGTCTATTTGACGTTGTTGTTGTTGACGTTGTTGTTGACGTTGTTGTTGTTGTTGTTTATTTGACGTTGTTGTTGTTTTTGACATAGTTGTTGTTGTTGTTTATTTGACGTTGTTGTTATTGTTGACGTTGTTGTTGTTTATTTGACGTTGTTGTTATTGTTCTTGTTGTTGTTTATTTGACGTTGTTGTTATTGTTCTTGTTGTTGTTTATTTGACGTTGTTGTTGTTGACGTTGTTGTTGTTGTTGTTGTTTAATAGACGTTGTTGTTGTTGTTGACGTTGTTGTTGTTGTTGTTTATGTAACTTTGTTGTTATTGTTGACGTTGTTGTTGTTGTTGACGTTGTTGTTGTTGTCATTTATTTGACGTTGTTGTTGTTGTTGTTGTTTATTTGACATTGTTGTTGTTGTTGACGGTGTTGTTGTTGTTGACATTGCTGTTGTTGTTGTTTATTTGACTTTGTTGTTGTTCTTGACGTTGTTGTTGTTGTTGACGTTGTTGTTGTTGTTTATTTGACGTTGTTGTTGTTGTTGTTGACGTTGTTGTTGTTGTTGTTTATTTGACAATTTTGTTGTTGTTGACGGTGTTGTTGTTGTTGATGATGTTGTTGTTTATATTTATTTGACTTTGCTGTTGTTGTTGTTGTTTATTTGACGTTGTTGTTGTGGTTTTTTTGACATTGTTGTTCTTGTTGACGTTGTTGTTGTTGTTGTTTATTTGGCGTTGTTGTTGTTGTTGACGTTGTTGTTGTTGTTGTTTATTTGACATTGTTGTTGTTGTTGATGTTGTTGTTGTTTATTTGACGTTGTTGTTGTTGTTGTTGACGTTGTTGTTGTTGTTGTTATGTATTTGACGTTGTTGTTGTTGTTGTTGTTGTTTATTTGACGTTGTTGTTGTTTATTTGACATTGTTGTTGTTGTTGTTTATTTGACGTTGTTGTTGTTGTTATTATTTTTGTTGTTTATTTGACGTTGTTGTTTTTGTTGACGTTGTTGTTGTTGTTGTTTATTTGACGTTGTTGTTGTTGTTGTTTATTTGACGTTGTTTTTATTGTTGTTTATTTGACGTTGTTGTTGTTGTTGTTTATTTGACGTTGTTGTTGTTGTTGTTGTTTATTTGACGGTGTTATTGTTGTTGTTGTTTATTTGACGTTGTTGTTGTTGTTGTTGTTTATTTGACGTTGTTGTTGTTGTAGTTGTTGTTGTTGTTTATTTGACGTTCTTGTTGCTTATTTGACGTTGTTGTTGTTGTTGACGTTGTTGTTGTTGTTGTTGTTTATTTGACATTGTTGTTGTTGTTGTTGACGTTGTTGTTGTTGTTGTTTATTTGACGTTGTTGTTGTTGTTGACGTTGTTGTTGTTGTTGTTTATTTGACATTGTTGTTGTTGTTGTTGACGTGGTTGTTGTTGTTGTTTATTTGACGTTGTTGTTGTTGTTGCTTATTTGACGTTGTTGTTGTTGTTGTTGATGTTTATTTGACATTGTTATTGTTGTTGTTTATTTGACGTTGTTGTTGTTGTTGACGTTGTTGTTGTTGTTGTTTATTTGACGTTGTTGTTGTTGTTGTTGTATATTTGACATTGTTGTTGTTGTTGACATTGTTGTTGTTGTTGTTCATTTGACGTTGTTGTTGTTGTTGACGTTGTTGTTGTTGTTGTTGTTGTTGTTTATTTGACGTTGTTGTTGTTGTTGTTTATTTGATGTTGTTGTTGTTGTTTATTTGACGTTATTGTTGTTGTTTATTTGACGTTGTTGTTGTTGTTGTTGTTTTTGTTGTTTATTTGACGTTGTTGTTGTTGTTTATTTGACGTTGTTGTTGTTGTTGTTGTTTATTTGACGTTGTTGTTGTTGTTTATTTGACGGTGTTGTTGTTGTTGTTTATTTGACGTTGTTGCTGTTGTTGTTGTTTATTTGACGTTGTTGTTGGTGTTGATGTTGTTGTTGTTGTTGTTTATTTGACGTTGTTGTTGTTGTTGTTGACATAGTTGTTGTTGTTGTTTATTTGACGTTGCTGTTATTGTTGACGTTGTTGTTGTTTATTTGACGTTGTTGTTGTTGTTCTTGTTGTTGTTTATTTGACGTTGTTGTTGTTGACGTTGTTGTTGTTGTTGTTTAATTGACGTTGTTATTGTTGTTGACGTTGTTGTTGTTGTTGTTTATTTAACTTTGTTGTTGTTGTTGTAGACGTTGTTGTTGTTGTTGTTGTTTATTTGACGTTGTTGTTGTTGACGTTGTTGTTGTTGTTGTTGTTGTTTATATGACATTGTAGTTGTTGTTGTTGTTGTTGACGTTGTTGTTGTTGCTTATTTGACTTTGTTGTTATTGTTGTTGTTGTTGTTGACGTTGTTGTTGTTGTTGTTGTTGACGTTGTTGTTGTTGTTGTTGTTGTTATTTATTTGACAATTTTGTTGTTGTTGACGGTGTTGTTGTTTTTGTTGATGTTGTTGTTATTTATTTGACGTTGTTGTTGTTGTTTATTTGACGTTGTTGTTGTTGACGTTGTTGTTGTCGTTTATTTGACGTTGTTGTTGTTGATGTTGTTGTTGTTGTTGTTTATTTGATGTTGTTGTTGTTATTTATTTGAAGTTGTTGTTGTTGTTGTTTATTTGACGTCGTTGTTGTTGACGTTGTTGTTTTTGTTTATTTGACGTTGTTGTTGTTGATGTTGTTGTTGTTGTTGTTGTTGTTTATTTGTCGTTGTTGTTGCTTATTTGACGTTGTTGTTGTTGTTGACGTTATTGTTGTTGTTGTTGTTTATTTGACATTGTTGTTGTTGTTGTTGACGTTGTTGTCGTTGTTGTTTATTTGACGTTGTTGTTGTTGTTGTTTATTTGACGTTGTTGTTGTTGTTGTTTATTTGACGTTGTTATTGTTGTAGTTTATTTGACGTTGTTGTTGTTGAAGTTGTTGTTGTTGTTGTTTATTTGACGTTGTTGTTGTTGTTTATTTGACATTGTTGTTGTTGACGTTGTTGTTGTTGTGGTTTATTTGACGTTGTTGTTGTTGTTGACGTTGTTGTTGTTGTTGTTGTTTATTTGACGTTGTTGTTATTGTTGTTTATTTGACGTTGTTGTTGTTGTTTTTGTTTTTTATTTGACGTTGTCGTTGTTGTTGTTGTTTTTGTTGTTTATTTGACGTAGATGTTGTTGTTGACGTTGTTGTTGTTGTTTATTTAACGTTGTTGTTGTTGTTTTTGTTGTTTATTTGACGTTGTTGTTGTTGTTTATTTGACGTTGTTGTTGTTGTTGTTTATTTGACGTTGTTGTTGTTGTTTATTTGCCGTTGTTGTTGTTGTTGTTGTTGTTTATTTGACGTTGTTGTTATTGTTTATTTGACGGTGTTGTTGTTGTTGTTTATTTGACGTTGTTGTTGTTGTTGTTGTTTATTTGACGTTGTTGTTGTTGTTGACGTTGTTGTTGTTGTTGTTTATTTGACGTTGTTGTTGTGGTTGACATAGTTGTTGTTGTTGTTTATTTGACGTTGTTGTTATTGTTGACGTTGTTGTTGTTTATTTGACGTTGTTGTTGTTGTTCTTGTTGTTGTTTATTTGACGTTCTTGTTGTTGTTGTTGTTGTTTAATAGACGTTGTTGTTGTTGTTGACGTTGTTGTTGTTGTTGCTTATTTAACTTTGTTGTTGTTGTTGACGTTGTTGTTGTTGTTGACGTTGTTGTCGTTGTCGTTTATTTGACATTGTTGTTGTTAACGTTGTTGTTGTTGTTGTTGTTTATTCGACATTGTTATTGTTGTTGACGGTGTTGTTGTTGTTGTTGACATTGTTGTTGTTGTTGTTTATTTGACTTTGTTGTTGTTGTTGATGTTGTTGTTGTTGTTGATGTTGTTGTTGTTGTTGACGTTGTTGTTGTTGTTTCTTTAACGTTGTTGTTGTTGTTGTTGACGTTGTTGTTGTTGTTTATTTGACAATTTTGTTGTTGTTGACGGCGTTGTTGTTGTTGATGATGTTGTAGTTTATATTTTTTGACGTTGTTGTTGTTGTTGTTTATTTGACGTTGTTGTTGTTATTTATTTGACATTGTTGTTGTTGTTTATTTGACGTTGTTGTTGTTGACGTTGTTGTTGTTGTTGTTGTTTATTTGACGTTGTTGTTGTTTATTTGACGTTGTTGTTGTTGTTTATTTGACGTTGTTGTTGTTGTTGTTGTTGTTTATTTGACATTGTTGTTGTGGTTTTTTTGACATTGTTGTTCTTGTTGACGTTGTTGTTGCTTATTTGACGTTGTTGTTGTTGTTGTTTATTTGACATTGTTGTTGTTGTTGTTTATTTGACGTTGTTGTTGTTGTTATTAATTTTTTTGTTTATTTGACGTTGTTGTTTTTGTTGACGTTGTTGTTGTTGTTTATTTGACGTTGTTGTTGTTGTTGTTGTTTATTTGACGTTGTTTTTATTGTTGTTTATTTGACATTGTTGTTGTTGTTGTTTATTTGACGTTGTTGTTGTTGTTGTTTATTTGACGGTGTTGTTGTTGTTGTTGTTTATTTGACGTTGTTGTTGTTGTTGTTTATTTGACGTTGTTGTTGTTGACGTTGTTGTTGTTGTTTATTTGACGTTGTTGTTGTTGACGTTGTTGTTGTTGACGTTGTTGTTGTTGTTGTTTATTTGACGTTGTTGTTACTTATTTGACGTTGTTGTTGTTGTTGACGTTGTTGTTGTTGTTGTTGTTTATTTGACATTGTTGTTGTTGTTGACGTTGTTGTTGTTGTTGTTGTTTATTTGACGTTGTTGTTGTTGTTGTTGTTTATTTGACGTTGTTGTTGTTTTTATTGTTTATTTGACATTGTTGTTGTTGTTTATTTGACGTTGTTGTTGTTGTTGTTTATTTGACGTTGGTGTTGTTGACGTTGTTGTTGTTGTTGTTGTTGTTTATTTGACGTTGTTGTTGTTGACGTTGTTGTTGTTGTTGTTTATTTGACATTGTTGTTGTTGTTGTTGACATTGTTGTTGTTGTTTATTTGACTTTGTTGTTATTGTTGACACTATTGTTGTTGACGTTGTTGTTGTTGTTTATTTGACGTTGTTGTTGTTGTTGACGTTGTTGTTGTTGTTGTTGTTATTTATTTGACAATTTTGTTGTTGTTGACGGTGTTGTTGTTGTTGTTATTTATTTGACGTTGTTGTTGTGGTTGTTTATTTGACGTTGTTGTTGTTGACGTTGTTGTTGTTATTTATTTGACGTTGTTGTTGTTGATGTTGTTGTTGTTGTTGTTGTTGTTTATTTGATGTTGTTGTTGTTATTTATTTGGCGTTGTTGTTGTTGTTTGTTTGACGTTGTTGTTGTTGACGTTGTTGTTGTTGTTTATTTGACATTGTTGTTGTTGATGTTGTTGTTGTTGTTGTTTATTTGACGTTGTTGTTGCTTATTTGACGTTGTTGTTGTTGTTGACGTTGTTGTTGTTGTTGTTGTTGTTTATTTGACATTGTTGTTGTTGTTGTTGACGTTGTTGTTGTTGTTGTTTATTTGACGTTGTTGTTGTTGTTGTTGTTTATTTGACGTTGTTGTTGTTGTTGTTGTTTATTTGACGTTGTTATTGTTGTTGTTTATTTGACGTTGTTGTTGTTGACGTTGTTGTTGTTGTTGTTGTTGTTGTTTATTTGACGTTGTTGTTGTTGTTTATTTGACATTGTTGTTGTTGTTGACGTTGTTGTTGTTGTTGTTTATTTGACGTTGTTGTTGTTGTTGTTGTTTATTTGACGTCGTTGTTGTTGTTGTTTATTTGACGTTGTTGTTGTTGTTTTTGTTTTTTATTTGACGTTGTTGTTGTTGTTGTTTTTGTTTTTTATTTGACACAGATGTTGTTGTTGACGTTGTTGTTGTTTATTTGACGTTGTTGTTGTTGTTGTTGTTGTTGTTGTTTTTGTTGTTTATTTGACGTTGTTGTTGTTGTTTATTTGACGTTGCTGTTGTTGTTTATTTGACGTTGTTGTTGTTGTTTATTTGACGGTGTTGTTGTTGTTGTTTATTTGACGTTGTTGTTGTTGTTGTTGTTTATTTGACGTTGTTGTTGTTGTTGTTGTTGACGTTGTTGTTGTTGTTGTTGTTTATTTGACGTTGTTGTTGTTGTTGACATAGTTGTTGTTGTTGTTTATTTGACGTTGTTGTTATTGTTGACGTTGTTGTTGTTTTTTTGACGTTGTTGTTGTTCTTGTTGACGTTGTTGTTGTTGTTGTTTTTGTTTAATAGACGTTGTTGTTGTTGTTGTTGTTGACGTTGTTGTTGTTGTTGTTTATTTAACTTTGTTGTTGTTGTTGACGTTGTTGTTGTTGTTGACGTTGTTGTTGTTGTCGCTTATTTGACGTTGTTGTTGTTAACGTTGTTGTTGTTGTTGTGTATTTGACATTGTTGTTGTTGTTGACGGTGTTGTTGTTGTTGTTGACATTGTTGTTGTTGTTGTTTATTTGACTTTGTTGTTGTTGTTGACGTTGTTGTCGTTCATGACGTTGTTGTTGTTGTTTATTTGACGTTGTTGTTGTTGTTGTTGACGTTGTTGTTGTTGTTGTTTATTTGACAATTTTATTGTTGTTGACGGTGTTGTTGTTGTTGATGATGTTGTTGTTTATATTTATTTGACGTTGTTGTTGTTGTTGTTGTTTATTTGACGTTGTTGTTGTTATTTATTTGACATTGTTGTTGTTGTTTATTTGACGTTGTTGTTGTTGACTTTGTTGTTGTTGTTGTTTATTTGACGTTGTTGTTGTTTATTTGACGTTGTTGTTGTTGTTTATTTGACGTTGTTGTTGTTGTTGTTTATTTGACGTTGTTGTTGTGGTTTTTTTGACATTGTTGTTCTTATTGACGTTATTGTTGTTGTTGTTTATTTGACGTTGTTGTTGTTGTTGACGTTGTTGTTGTTGTTGTTTATTTGACATTGTTGTTGTTATTGTTGACGTTGTTGTTGTTTATTTGACGTTGTTGTTGTTGTTGACGTTGTTGTTGTTGTTATTTATTTGACGTTGTTGTTGTTGTTGTTGTTGTTTATTTGACGTTGTTGTTGTTGTTTATTTGACGTTGTTGTTTTTGTTGACGTTGTTGTTGTTTATTTGACGTTGTTGTTGTTGTTGTTTATTTGACGTTGTTGTTGTTGACGTTGTTGTTGTTGTTGTTGTTGTTTATATGACATTGTAGTTGTTGTTGTTGTTGTTGACGTTGTTGTTGTTGCTTATTTGACTTTGTTGTTATTGTTGTTGTTGTTGTTGACGTTGTTGTTGTTGTTGTTGTTGACGTTGTTGTTGTTGTTGTTGTTGTTATTTATTTGACAATTTTGTTGTTGTTGACGGTGTTGTTGTTTTTGTTGATGTTGTTGTTATTTATTTGACGTTGTTGTTGTTGTTTATTTGACGTTGTTGTTGTTGACGTTGTTGTTGTCGTTTATTTGACGTTGTTGTTGTTGATGTTGTTGTTGTTGTTGTTTATTTGATGTTGTTGTTGTTATTTATTTGAAGTTGTTGTTGTTGTTGTTTATTTGACGTCGTTGTTGTTGACGTTGTTGTTTTTGTTTATTTGACGTTGTTGTTGTTGATGTTGTTGTTGTTGTTGTTGTTGTTTATTTGTCGTTGTTGTTGCTTATTTGACGTTGTTGTTGTTGTTGACGTTATTGTTGTTGTTGTTGTTTATTTGACATTGTTGTTGTTGTTGTTGACGTTGTTGTCGTTGTTGTTTATTTGACGTTGTTGTTGTTGTTGTTTATTTGACGTTGTTGTTGTTGTTGTTTATTTGACGTTGTTATTGTTGTAGTTTATTTGACGTTGTTGTTGTTGAAGTTGTTGTTGTTGTTGTTTATTTGACGTTGTTGTTGTTGTTTATTTGACATTGTTGTTGTTGACGTTGTTGTTGTTGTGGTTTATTTGACGTTGTTGTTGTTGTTGACGTTGTTGTTGTTGTTGTTGTTTATTTGACGTTGTTGTTATTGTTGTTTATTTGACGTTGTTGTTGTTGTTTTTGTTTTTTATTTGACGTTGTCGTTGTTGTTGTTGTTTTTGTTGTTTATTTGACGTAGATGTTGTTGTTGACGTTGTTGTTGTTGTTTATTTAACGTTGTTGTTGTTGTTTTTGTTGTTTATTTGACGTTGTTGTTGTTGTTTATTTGACGTTGTTGTTGTTGTTGTTTATTTGACGTTGTTGTTGTTGTTTATTTGCCGTTGTTGTTGTTGTTGTTGTTGTTTATTTGACGTTGTTGTTATTGTTTATTTGACGGTGTTGTTGTTGTTGTTTATTTGACGTTGTTGTTGTTGTTGTTGTTTATTTGACGTTGTTGTTGTTGTTGACGTTGTTGTTGTTGTTGTTTATTTGACGTTGTTGTTGTGGTTGACATAGTTGTTGTTGTTGTTTATTTGACGTTGTTGTTATTGTTGACGTTGTTGTTGTTTATTTGACGTTGTTGTTGTTGTTCTTGTTGTTGTTTATTTGACGTTCTTGTTGTTGTTGTTGTTGTTTAATAGACGTTGTTGTTGTTGTTGACGTTGTTGTTGTTGTTGCTTATTTAACTTTGTTGTTGTTGTTGACGTTGTTGTTGTTGTTGACGTTGTTGTCGTTGTCGTTTATTTGACATTGTTGTTGTTAACGTTGTTGTTGTTGTTGTTGTTTATTCGACATTGTTATTGTTGTTGACGGTGTTGTTGTTGTTGTTGACATTGTTGTTGTTGTTGTTTATTTGACTTTGTTGTTGTTGTTGATGTTGTTGTTGTTGTTGATGTTGTTGTTGTTGTTGACGTTGTTGTTGTTGTTTCTTTAACGTTGTTGTTGTTGTTGTTGACGTTGTTGTTGTTGTTTATTTGACAATTTTGTTGTTGTTGACGGCGTTGTTGTTGTTGATGATGTTGTAGTTTATATTTTTTGACGTTGTTGTTGTTGTTGTTTATTTGACGTTGTTGTTGTTATTTATTTGACATTGTTGTTGTTGTTTATTTGACGTTGTTGTTGTTGACGTTGTTGTTGTTGTTGTTGTTTATTTGACGTTGTTGTTGTTTATTTGACGTTGTTGTTGTTGTTTATTTGACGTTGTTGTTGTTGTTGTTGTTGTTTATTTGACATTGTTGTTGTGGTTTTTTTGACATTGTTGTTCTTGTTGACGTTGTTGTTGCTTATTTGACGTTGTTGTTGTTGTTGTTTATTTGACATTGTTGTTGTTGTTGTTTATTTGACGTTGTTGTTGTTGTTATTAATTTTTTTGTTTATTTGACGTTGTTGTTTTTGTTGACGTTGTTGTTGTTGTTTATTTGACGTTGTTGTTGTTGTTGTTGTTTATTTGACGTTGTTTTTATTGTTGTTTATTTGACATTGTTGTTGTTGTTGTTTATTTGACGTTGTTGTTGTTGTTGTTTATTTGACGGTGTTGTTGTTGTTGTTGTTTATTTGACGTTGTTGTTGTTGTTGTTTATTTGACGTTGTTGTTGTTGACGTTGTTGTTGTTGTTTATTTGACGTTGTTGTTGTTGACGTTGTTGTTGTTGACGTTGTTGTTGTTGTTGTTTATTTGACGTTGTTGTTACTTATTTGACGTTGTTGTTGTTGTTGACGTTGTTGTTGTTGTTGTTGTTTATTTGACATTGTTGTTGTTGTTGACGTTGTTGTTGTTGTTGTTGTTTATTTGACGTTGTTGTTGTTGTTGTTGTTTATTTGACGTTGTTGTTGTTTTTGTTGTTTATTTGACATTGTTGTTGTTGTTTATTTGACGTTGTTGTTGTTGTTGTTTATTTGACGTTGGTGTTGTTGACGTTGTTGTTGTTGTTGTTGTTGTTTATTTGACGTTGTTGTTGTTGACGTTGTTGTTGTTGTTGTTTATTTGACATTGTTGTTGTTGTTGTTGACATTGTTGTTGTTGTTTATTTGACTTTGTTGTTATTGTTGACACTATTGTTGTTGACGTTGTTGTTGTTGTTTATTTGACGTTGTTGTTGTTGTTGACGTTGTTGTTGTTGTTGTTGTTATTTATTTGACAATTTTGTTGTTGTTGACGGTGTTGTTGTTGTTGTTATTTATTTGACGTTGTTGTTGTGGTTGTTTATTTGACGTTGTTGTTGTTGACGTTGTTGTTGTTATTTATTTGACGTTGTTGTTGTTGATGTTGTTGTTGTTGTTGTTGTTGTTTATTTGATGTTGTTGTTGTTATTTATTTGGCGTTGTTGTTGTTGTTTGTTTGACGTTGTTGTTGTTGACGTTGTTGTTGTTGTTTATTTGACATTGTTGTTGTTGATGTTGTTGTTGTTGTTGTTTATTTGACGTTGTTGTTGCTTATTTGACGTTGTTGTTGTTGTTGACGTTGTTGTTGTTGTTGTTGTTGTTTATTTGACATTGTTGTTGTTGTTGTTGACGTTGTTGTTGTTGTTGTTTATTTGACGTTGTTGTTGTTGTTGTTGTTTATTTGACGTTGTTGTTGTTGTTGTTGTTTATTTGACGTTGTTATTGTTGTTGTTTATTTGACGTTGTTGTTGTTGACGTTGTTGTTGTTGTTGTTGTTGTTGTTTATTTGACGTTGTTGTTGTTGTTTATTTGACATTGTTGTTGTTGTTGACGTTGTTGTTGTTGTTGTTTATTTGACGTTGTTGTTGTTGTTGTTGTTTATTTGACGTCGTTGTTGTTGTTGTTTATTTGACGTTGTTGTTGTTGTTTTTGTTTTTTATTTGACGTTGTTGTTGTTGTTGTTTTTGTTTTTTATTTGACACAGATGTTGTTGTTGACGTTGTTGTTGTTTATTTGACGTTGTTGTTGTTGTTGTTGTTGTTGTTGTTTTTGTTGTTTATTTGACGTTGTTGTTGTTGTTTATTTGACGTTGTTGTTGTTGTTTATTTGACGTTGTTGTTGTTGTTTATTTGACGGTGTTGTTGTTGTTGTTTATTTGACGTTATTGTTGTTGTTGTTGTTTATTTGACGTTGTTGTTGTTGTTGTTGTTGACGTTGTTGTTGTTGTTGTTGTTTATTTGACGTTGTTGTTGTTGTTGACATAGTTGTTGTTGTTGTTTATTTGACGTTGTTGTTATTGTTGACGTTGTTGTTGTTTTTTTGACGTTGTTGTTGTTCTTGTTGACGTTGTTGTTGTTGTTGTTTTTGTTTAATAGACGTTGTTGTTGTTGTTGTTGTTGACGTTGTTGTTGTTGTTGTTTATTTAACTTTGTTGTTGTTGTTGACGTTGTTGTTGTTGTTGACGTTGTTGTTGTTGTCGCTTATTTGACGTTGTTGTTGTTAACGTTGTTGTTGTTGTTGTGTATTTGACATTGTTGTTGTTGTTGACGGTGTTGTTGTTGTTGTTGACATTGTTGTTGTTGTTGTTTATTTGACTTTGTTGTTGTTGTTGACGTTGTTGTCGTTCATGACGTTGTTGTTGTTGTTTATTTGACGTTGTTGTTGTTGTTGTTGACGTTGTTGTTGTTGTTGTTTATTTGACAATTTTATTGTTGTTGACGGTGTTGTTGTTGTTGATGATGTTGTTGTTTATATTTATTTGACGTTGTTGTTGTTGTTGTTGTTTATTTGACGTTGTTGTTGTTATTTATTTGACATTGTTGTTGTTGTTTATTTGACGTTGTTGTTGTTGACTTTGTTGTTGTTGTTGTTTATTTGACGTTGTTGTTGTTTATTTGACGTTGTTGTTGTTGTTTATTTGACGTTGTTGTTGTTGTTGTTTATTTGACGTTGTTGTTGTGGTTTTTTTGACATTGTTGTTCTTATTGACGTTATTGTTGTTGTTGTTTATTTGACGTTGTTGTTGTTGTTGACGTTGTTGTTGTTGTTGTTTATTTGACATTGTTGTTGTTATTGTTGACGTTGTTGTTGTTTATTTGACGTTGTTGTTGTTGTTGACGTTGTTGTTGTTGTTATTTATTTGACGTTGTTGTTGTTGTTGTTGTTGTTTATTTGACGTTGTTGTTGTTGTTTATTTGACGTTGTTGTTTTTGTTGACGTTGTTGTTGTTTATTTGACGTTGTTGTTGTTGTTGTTTATTTGACGTTGTTTTAATTGTTATTTATTTGACGTTGTTGTTGTTGTTGTTTATTTGACGTTGTTGTTGTTGTTGTTGTTTATTTGACGTTGTTGTTGTTGTTGTTGTTGTTTATTTGACGTTGTTGTTGTTGTTGTTGTTTATTTGACGTTGTTGTTGTTGACGTTGTTGTTGTTGTTTATTTGACGTTGTTGTTGTTGACGTTGTTGTTGTTGTTTATTTGACATTGTTGTTGCTTATTTGACGTTGTTGTTGTTGACGTTGTTGTTGTTGTTGTTGTTTATTTGACATTGTTGTTGTTGTTGTTGACGTTGTTGTTGTTGTTGTTTATTTGACGTTGTTGTTGTTGTTGTTGTTTATTTGACGTTGTTGTTGTTGTTGTTTATTTGACGTTGTTGTTGTTTATTTGACGTTGTTGTTGTTGTTTATTTAACGTTGTTGTTGTTGTTGTTGTTTATTTGACGTTGTTGTTGTTGTTGTTGTTGTTGTTGTTGTTGTTGTTGTTTATTTGACGTTGTTGTTGTTGTTACTTATTTTACGTTGTTGTTGTTGTTGTTGAAGTTTATTTGACGTTGTTGTTGTTGACGTTGTTGTTGTTGTTGTTGTTTATTTGACGTTGTTGTTGTTGTTGACATAGTTGTTGTTTATTTGACGTTGTTGTTGTTGTGGACGTTTATGTTGTTTATTTGACGTTGTTGTTGTTGTTCTTGTTGTTGTTTATTTGACGTTGTTGTTGTTTATTTGATGTTGTTGTTGTTGTTGACGTTGTTGTTGTTGTTGTTGTTTATTAGACGTTGTTGTTGTTGTTGTAGACGTTGTTGTTGTTATTGTTTATTTGACATTATTATTGTTGTTGACGTTGTTGTTGTTGTTGTTGACGTTGTTGTTGTTGTTGACGTTGTTGTTGTTGTTGACATAGTTGTTGTTGTTGTTTATTTGACGTTGTTGTTATTGTTGACGTTGTTGTTGTTTATTTGACGTTGTTGTTATTGTTCTTGTTGTTTTTTATTTGACGTTGTTGTTGTTGACGTTGTTGTTGTTGTTTAATTGACGTTGTTGTTGTTGTTGTTGACGTTGTTGTTGTTGTTGTTTATTTAACTTTGTTGTTATTGTTGTTGACATTGTTGTTGTTGTTGTTTATTTGACGTTGTTGTTGACGTTGTTGTTGTTGTTGTTGTTTATTTGACATTGTTGTTGTTGTTGTTGTTGACATTGTTGTTGTTGTTTATTTGACTTTGTTGTTGTTGTTGACACTGTTGTTGTTGACGTCGTTGTTGTTGTTTATTTGATGTTGTTGTTGTTGTTGTTGACGTTGTTGTTGTTGTTGTTGTTGTTATTTATTTGACAATTTTGTTGTCAATGACGGTGTTGTTGTTGTTGTTGATGTTATTGTTGTTATTTATTTGACGTTGTTATTGTTGTTGTTGTTTATTTGACGTTGTTGTTGTTGACGTTGTTGTTGTTGTTTATTTGACGTTGTTGTTGTTGTTTATTTGACGTTGTTGTTGCTTATTTGACGTTGTTGTTGTTGTTGTTGACGTTGTTGTTGTTGTTGTTGACGTTGTTGTTGTTGTTGTTTATTTGACATTGTTGTTGTTGTTGTTGTTGACGTTGTTGTTGTTGTTGTTTATTTGACGTTGTTGTTGTTATTGTTGTTTATTTGACGTTGTTGTTGTTGTTGTTGTTTATTTGACGTTGTTATTATTGTTGTTTATTTGACGTTGTTGTTGTTGACGTTGTTGTTGTTGTTGTTGTTGTTTATTTGACGTTGTTGTTGTTGTTTATTTGACATTGTTGTTGTTGTTGACATTGTTGTTGTTGTTGTTTATTTGACGTTGTTGTTGTTGTTGACGTTGTTGTTGTTGTTGTTGTTTATTTGACGTCGTTGTTGTTGTTGTTTATTTGACGTTGTTGTTGTTGTTTTTGTTTTTTATTTGATGTTGTTGTTGTTGTTGTTGTTGTTGTTTTTGTTGTTTATTTGACGTAGATGTTGTTGTTGACGTTGTTATTGTTGTTTATTTGACGTTGTTGTTGTTGTTTCTGTTGTTTATTTGACGTTGTTGTTGTTGTTGTTGTTTATTTGACGTTGTTGTTGTTGTTTATTTGACGGTGTTGTTGTTGTTGTTTATTTGACGTTGTTGCTATTGTTGTTGTTTATTTGACGTTGTTGTTGTTGTTGACGTTGTTGTTGTTTATTTGACGTTGTTGTTGTTTATTTGACATTGTTGTTATTGTTGACGTTGTTGTTGTTTATTTGACGTTGTTGTTGTTGTTCTTGTTGTTGTTTATTTGACGTTGTTGTTGTTGACGTTGTTGTTGTTCTTGTTGTTGTTTAATAGACGTTGTTGTTGTTGTTGTTGATGTTGTTGTTGTTGATGTTGTTGTTGTTGATGTTGTTGTTGTTGTTGTTTATTTAACTTTGTTGTTGTTGTTGACGTTGTTGTTGTTGTTGGCGTTGTTGTTGTTGTTTATTTAACGTTGTTGTTGTTGTTGTTTATTTGACATTGTTGTTGTTGTTGACGGTGTTGTTGTTGTTGTTAACATTGTTGTTGTTGTTTATTTGACTTTGTTGTTGTTGTTGACGTTGTTGTTGTTGTTGACGTTGTTGTTGTTGTTTATTTGACGTTGTTGTTGTTGTTGACGTTGTTGTTGTTGTTGTTGTTTATTTGACAATTTTGTTGTTGTTGACGGTGTTGTTGTTGTTGATAATGTTGTTATTTATATTTATTTGACGTTGTTGTTGTTGTTTATTTGACGTTGTTGTTGTTATTTATTTGACATTGTTGTTGTTGTTTATTTGACGTTGCTGTTGTTGACGTTGTTGTTGTTGTTGTTTATTTGACGTTGTTGTTGTTTATTTGACGTTGTTGTTGTTGTTTATTTGAGGTTGTTGTTGTTGTTTATTTGACGTTGTTATTGTGGTTTTTTTGACATTGTTGTTGTGGTTGACGTTGTTGTTGTTGTTGTTTATTTGACGTTGTTGTTGTTGTTAACGTTGTTGTTGTTGTTGTTGTTTATTTGACATTGTTTTTGTTGTTGTTGGCGTTGTTGTTGTTTATTTGACGTTGTTGTTGTTGTTGACGTTGATGTTGTTGTTATTTATTTGACGATGTTGTTGTTGTTGTTGTTGTTGTTGTTTATTTGACGTTGTTGTTGTTGTTGTTTATTTGACATTGTTGTTGTTGTTGTTTATTTGACGTTGTTGTTGTTATTATTATTTTTGTTGTTTATTTGACGTTGTTGTTTTTGTTGACGTTGTTGTTGTTGTTGTTGTTGTTTATTTGACGTTGTTGTTGTTGTTGTTTATTTGACGTTGTTTTTATTGTTGTTTATTTGACGTTGTTGTTGTTGTTTATTTGACGTTGTTGTTGTTGTTGTTTATTTGACGGTGTTGTTGTTGTTGTTGTTGTTTATTTGACGTTGTTGTTGTTGTTGTTGTTGTTCTTGTTTATTTGACGTTGTTATTGTTGACGTTGTTGTTGTTGTTTATTTGACGTTGTTGTTGTTGACGTTGTTGTTGTTGTTGTTTATTTGACGTTGTTGTTGCTTATTTAACGTTGTTGTTGTTGTTGACGTTTTTGTTGTTGTTGTTTATTTGACATTGTTGTTGTTGTTGTTGACGTTGTTGTTGTTGTTGTTTATTTGACGTTGTTGTTGTTGTTGTTTATTTGACATTGTTATTGTTGTTGTTTTTTTTTGGTTTATTTGACGTTGTTGTTGTTGTTTATTTGACGTTGTTGTTGTTGTTTATTTGACGTTGTTGTTGTTGTTTATTTAACGTTGTTGTTGTTGTTGTTGTTTATTTGACGTTGTTGTTGTTGTTGTTATTTATTTGACGTTGTTGTTGTTGTTGTTTTTTATTTTATTTTGTTGTTGTTGTTGTTGTTGTTGTAGTTTATTTGACGTTGTTGTTGTTGACGTTGTTGTTGTTGTTTATTTGACGTTGTTGTTGTTTATTTGACGTTGTTGTTGTTGTTGACGTTGTTGTTGTTGTTGTTTTTGTTTATTAGACGTTGTTGTTGTTGTTGTTGTTGACGTTGTTGTTGTTATTGTTTATTTGACATTGTTATTGTTGTTGACGTTGTTGTTGTTGTTGACGTTTTTGTTGTTGTTGACGTTGTTGTTGTTATTGACGGTGTTGTTGTTGTTGATGATGTTGTTGTTTATATTTATTTGACGTTGTTGTTGTTGTTGTTTATTTAACGTTGTTGTTGTTATTTATTTGACATTGTTGTTGTTGTTTATTTGACGTTGCTGTTGTTGATGTTGTTGTTGTTGTTGTTTATTTGACGTTGTTGTTGTTTATTTGACGTTGTTGTTGTTGTTTATTTGACGTTGTTGTTGTTGTTGTTTATTTGACGTTGTTGTTGTGGTTTTTTTGACATTGTTGTTGTGGTTGACGTTGTTGTTGTTGTTGTTTATTTGACGTTGTTGTTATTGTTGACGTTGTTGTTGTTGTTGTTTATTTGACATTGTTGTTGTTGTTGTTGACGTTGTTGTTGTTTATTTAACGTTGTTGTTGTTGTGGGCGTTGTTGTTGTTGTTGTTATTATTTATTTGACGTTGTTGTTGTTGTTGTTGTTGTTGTTGTTGTTTATTTGACGTTGTTGTTGTTGTTGTTTATTTGACATTGTTGTTGTTGTTGTTTATTTGACGTTGTTGTTATTGTTATTATTTTTGTTGTTTATTTGACGTTGTTGTTTTTGTTGACGTTTTTGTTGTTGTTTATTTGACGTTGTTGTTGTTGTTGTTGTTGTTGTTTATTTGACGTTGTTTTTATTGTTGTTTATTTGACGTTGTTGTTGTTGTTGTTTATTTGACGTTGTTGTTGTTGTTGTTTATTTGACGGTGTTGTTGTTGTTGTTTATTTGACGTTGTTGTTGTTGTTGTTGTTGTTTATTTGACGTTGTTGTTGTTGACGTTGTTGTTGTTGTTGTTTATTTGACGTTGTTGACGTTGTTGTTGTTGTTTATTTGACGTTGTTGTTGCTTATTTGACGTTGTTGTTGTTGTTGACGTTGTTGTTGTTGTTGTTTATTTGACATTGTTGTTGTTGTTGACGTTGTTGTTGTTGTTGTTTATTTGACGTTGTTGTTGTTGTTGTTTATTTGACGTTGTTATTGTTGTTGTTTATTTGACGTTGTTATTGTCGTTGTTGTTTTTGTTGTTTATTTGACGTTGTTGTTGTTGTTTATTTGACGTTGTTGTTGTTGTTTATTTGACGTTGTTGTTGTTGTTTATTTGGCGTTGTTGTTGTTGTTTATTTAACGATGTTGTTGTTGTTGTTGTTTATTTGACGTTGTTGTTGTTGTTGTTTATTTGACGTTGTTGTTGTTGTTGTTTATTTTACGTTGTTGTTGTTGTTATAGTAGTTTATTTGACGTTGTTGCTGTTGACGTTGTTGTTGTTGTTGTTGTTGCTGTTTATTTGACGTTGTTGTTGTTGTTGACATAGTTGTTGTTTATTTGACGTTGTTGTTTATTTGACGTTGTTAGTGTTGTGGACGTTTATGTTGTTTATTTGACGTTGTTGTTGTTGTTCTTGTTGTTGTTTATTTGACTTTGTTGTTGTTGTTTATTTGATGTTGTTGTTGTTGTTGACGTTGTTGTTGTTGTTGTTGTTGACGTTGTTGTTGTTATTGTTTATTTGACATTGTTATTGTTGTTGACGTTGTTGTTGTTGTTGACGTTGTTGTTGTTGTTGACGTTGTTGTTGTTGTTTATTTGACGTTGTTGTTGTTGTTGACGTTGTTGTTGTTGTTTATTTGACATTGTTGTTGTTGTTGACGGTGTTGTTGTTGTTATTGATGTTGTTGTTGTTGTTTATTTGACGTTGTTGTTGTTGTTTATTTGAGGTTGTTGTTGTTGTTTATTTGACGTTGTTATTGTGGTTTTTTTGACATTGTTGTTGTGGTTGACGTTGTTGTTGTTGTTGTTTATTTGACGTTGTTGTTGTTGTTAACGTTGTTGTTGTTGTTGTTGTTTATTTGACATTGTTTTTGTTGTTGTTGGCGTTGTTGTTGTTTATTTGACGTTGTTGTTGTTGTTGACGTTGATGTTGTTGTTATTTATTTGACGATGTTGTTGTTGTTGTTGTTGTTGTTGTTTATTTGACGTTGTTGTTGTTGTTGTTTATTTGACATTGTTGTTGTTGTTGTTTATTTGACGTTGTTGTTGTTATTATTATTTTTGTTGTTTATTTGACGTTGTTGTTTTTGTTGACGTTGTTGTTGTTGTTGTTGTTTATTTGACGTTGTTTTTATTGTTGTTTATTTGACGTTGTTGTTGTTGTTTATTTGACGTTGTTGTTGTTGTTGTTTATTTGACGGTGTTGTTGTTGTTGTTGTTTATTTGACGTTGTTGTTGTTGTTGTTGTTCTTGTTTATTTGACGTTGTTATTGTTGACGTTGTTGTTGTTGTTTATTTGACGTTGTTGTTGTTGACGTTGTTGTTGTTGTTGTTTATTTGACGTTGTTGTTGCTTATTTAACGTTGTTATTGTTGTTGACGTTTTTGTTGTTGTTGTTTATTTGACATTGTTGTTGTTGTTGTTGACGTTGTTGTTGTTGTTGTTTATTTGACGTTGTTGTTGTTGTTGTTTATTTGACATTGTTATTGTTGTTGTTTTTTTTTGGTTTATTTGACGTTGTTGTTGTTGTTTATTTGACGTTGTTGTTGTTGTTTATTTGACGTTGTTGTTGTTGTTTATTTAACGTTGTTGTTGTTGTTGTTGTTTATTTGACGTTGTTGTTGTTGTTGTTATTTATTTGACGTTGTTGTTGTTGTTGTTTTTTATTTTATTTTGTTGTTGTTGTTGTTGTTGTTGTAGTTTATTTGACGTTGTTGTTGTTGACGTTGTTGTTGTTGTTGTTTATTTGACGTTGTTGTTGTTTATTTGACGTTGTTGTTGTTGTTGACGTTGTTGTTGTTGTTGTTTTGTTTATTAGACGTTGTTGTTGTTGTTGTTGTTGACGTTGTTGTTGTTATTGTTTATTTGACATTGTTATTGTTGTTGACGTTGTTGTTGTTGTTGACGTTTTTGTTGTTGTTGACGTTGTTGTTGTTATTGACGGTGTTGTTGTTGTTGATGATGTTGTTGTTTATATTTATTTGACGTTGTTGTTGTTGTTGTTTATTTAACGTTGTTGTTGTTATTTATTTGACATTGTTGTTGTTGTTTATTTGACGTTGCTGTTGTTGATGTTGTTGTTGTTGTTGTTTATTTGACGTTGTTGTTGTTTATTTGACGTTGTTGTTGTTGTTTATTTGACGTTGTTGTTGTTGTTGTTTATTTGACGTTGTTGTTGTGGTTTTTTTGACATTGTTGTTGTGGTTGACGTTGTTGTTGTTGTTGTTTATTTGACGTTGTTGTTATTGTTGACGTTGTTGTTGTTGTTGTTTATTTGACATTGTTGTTGTTGTTGTTGACGTTGTTGTTGTTTATTTAACGTTGTTGTTGTTGTGGGCGTTGTTGTTGTTGTTGTTATTATTTATTTGACGTTGTTGTTGTTGTTGTTGTTGTTGTTGTTGTTTATTTGACGTTGTTGTTGTTGTTGTTTATTTGACATTGTTGTTGTTGTTGTTTATTTGACGTTGTTGTTATTGTTATTATTTTTGTTGTTTATTTGACGTTGTTGTTTTTGTTGACGTTTTTGTTGTTGTTTATTTGACGTTGTTGTTGTTGTTGTTGTTGTTGTTTATTTGACGTTGTTTTTATTGTTGTTTATTTGACGTTGTTGTTGTTGTTGTTTATTTGACGTTGTTGTTGTTGTTGTTTATTTGACGGTGTTGTTGTTGTTGTTTATTTGACGTTGTTGTTGTTGTTGTTGTTTATTTGACGTTGTTGTTGTTGACGTTGTTGTTGTTGTTGTTGTTTATTTGACGTTGTTGACGTTGTTGTTGTTGTTTATTTGACGTTGTTGTTGCTTATTTGACGTTGTTGTTGTTGTTGACGTTGTTGTTGTTGTTGTTGTTTATTTGACATTGTTGTTGTTGTTGACGTTGTTGTTGTTGTTGTTTATTTGACGTTGTTGTTGTTGTTGTTTATTTGACGTTGTTATTGTTGTTGTTTATTTGACGTTGTTATTGTCGTTGTTGTTTTTGTTGTTTATTTGACGTTGTTGTTGTTGTTTATTTGACGTTGTTGTTGTTGTTTATTTGACGTTGTTGTTGTTGTTTATTTGGCGTTGTTGTTGTTGTTTATTTAACGATGTTGTTGTTGTTGTTGTTTATTTGACGTTGTTGTTGTTGTTGTTTATTTGACGTTGTTGTTGTTGTTGTTTATTTTACGTTGTTGTTGTTGTTATAGTAGTTTATTTGACGTTGTTGCTGTTGACGTTGTTGCTGTTGACGTTGTTGTTGTTGTTGTTGTTGCTGTTTATTTGACGTTGTTGTTGTTGTTGACATAGTTGTTGTTTATTTGACGTTGTTGTTTATTTGACGTTGTTAGTGTTGTGGACGTTTATGTTGTTTATTTGACGTTGTTGTTGTTGTTCTTGTTGTTGTTTATTTGACTTTGTTGTTGTTGTTTATTTGATGTTGTTGTTGTTGTTGACGTTGTTGTTGTTGTTGTTGTTGACGTTGTTGTTGTTATTGTTTATTTGACATTGTTATTGTTGTTGACGTTGTTGTTGTTGTTGACGTTGTTGTTGTTGTTGACGTTGTTGTTGTTGTTTATTTGACGTTGTTGTTGTTGTTGACGTTGTTGTTGTTGTTTATTTGACATTGTTGTTGTTGTTGACGGTGTTGTTGTTGTTATTGATGTTGTTGTTGTTGTTTATTTGACGTTGATGTTGTTGATGTTGTTGTTGTTGTTGTTTATTTGACGTTGTTGTTGTTTATTTGACGTAGTTGTTGTTGTTGACGTTGTTGTTGTTGTTTATTTGACGTTGTTGTTGTTTTTTTGACATTGTTGTTGTTGTTGACGTTGTTGTTGTTGTTGTTGTTTATTTGATGTTGTTGTTGTTGTTGACGTTGTTGTTGTTGTTGTTGTTGTTTATTTGACGTTGTTGTTGTTTATTTGACGTAGTTGTTGTTGTTGACGTTGTTGTTGTTGTTGTTGTTTATTTGACGTTGTTGTTGTTGTTTTTTTGACATTGTTGTTGTTGTTGACGTTGTTGTTGTTGTTGTTGTTTATTTGACGTTGTTATTGTTGTTGTTGACGTTGTTGTTGTTGTTGTTTATTTGACGTTGTTGTTGTTGTTGACGTTGTTGTTGTTGTTGTTATTTATTTGACGTTGTTGTTGTTGTTGTTGTTTATTTGACGTTGTTGTTGTTTATTTGACGTTGTTGTTGTTGTTGTTTATTTGACGTTGTTGTTGTTGTTTTTGTTGTTTATTTGACGTTGTTGTTGTTGTTGTTGACGTTGTTGTTGTTGTTGTTGTTTATTTGACGGTGTTGTTGTTGTTTATTTGACGTTGTTTTTATTGTTGTTTATTTGACGTTGTTGTTGTTGTTGTTTATTTGACGTTGTTGTTGTTGTTGTTGTTGTTTAGTTGATGGTGTTGTTGTTGTTGTTGTTTATTTGACGTTGTTGTTGTTGTTGTTGTTTATTTGACGTTGTTGTTGTTGTTTATTTGACGTTGTTGTTGTTGTTGTTGTTGTTTATTTGACGTTGTTGTTGCTTATTTGACGTTGTTGTTATTGACGTTGTTGTTGTTGTTGTTGTTGTTGTTTATTTGACGTTGTTGTTGTTGTTGACGTTGTTGTTGTTGTTTATTTGACGTTGTTGTTGTTGTTGTTGTTTATTTGACGTTGTTGTTGTTGTTGTTGTTGTTTATTTGACGTTGTTGTTGTTGTTGTTGTTTATTTGACGTTGTTGTTGTTGTTGTTATTTATTTGACGTTGTTATTGTTGTTGTTTTATTGACGTTGTTGTTGTTGTTGACGTTGTTGTTGTTGTTGTTTATTTGACGTTGTTGTTGTTGTTTATTTAACATTGTTGTTGTTGTTGTTGTTGTTGTTGTTTATTTGACGTTGTTGTTGTTGCTGTTTATTTGACGTGGTTATTGTTGTTGTTTATTTGACGTTTTTTGTTGTTGTTTATTTGACGTTGTTGTTGTTGTTGTTTTTGTTGTTTATTTGACGTTGTTGTTATTGTTGATGTTGTTGTTGTTGTTTATTTGACGTTGTTGTTGTTGTTTTTGTTGTTTATTTGACGTTGTTGTTCTTGTTGTTTATTTGACGTTGTTGTTGTTGTTGTTTATTTGACGTTGTTGTTGTTGTTTATTTGACGTTGTTGTTGTTGTTGTTGTTGTTTATTTGACGTTGTTATTGTTGTTGTTTATTTGACGTTGTTGTTGTTGTTGACGTTGTTGTTGTTGTTGTTTATTTGACGTTGTTGTTGTTGTTGTTTATTTGACATTGTTGTTGTTGTTTACGTTGTTGTTGTTGTTGTTTATTTGACGTTGTTGTTGTTGTTGACGTTGTTGTTGTTGTTGTTTATTTGACGTCGTCGTTGTTGTTATTTATTTGACGTTGTTGTTGTTGTTGTTTTTGTTGTTTATTTAACGTTGTTGTTGTTGTTGTTTTTGTTGTTTATTTGACGTAGATGTTGTTGTTGACGTTGTTGTTGTTGTTTATTTGACGTTGTTGTTGTTGTTTTTGTAATTTATTTGACGTCGTTGTTGTTGTTGTTGTTGTTTATTTGACGTTGTTGTTGTTGTTTATTTGACGGTGTTGTTGTTGTTGTTTATTTGACGTTGTTGCTGTTGTTGTTGTTTATTTGACATTGTTTTTGTTGTTGACGTTGTTGTTGTTGTTGTTGTTTATTTGACGTTGTTGTTGTTGTTGTTTATTTGACGTTGTTGTTATTGTTGACGTTGTTGTTGTTTATTTGACGTTGTTGTTGTTGTTCTTGTTGTTGTTTATTTGACGTTGTTGTGGTTGACGTTGTTGTTGTTGTTGTTGTTGTTTAATAGACGTTGTTGTTGTTGTTGTTGTTGTTGACGTTGTTATTGTTGTTGTTGACGTTGTTGTTGTTGTCGTTTATTTGACGGTGTTGTTGTTGTTATTGATGTTGTTGTTGTTGTTTATTTGACGTTGATGTTGTTGATGTTGTTGTTGTTGTTGTTGTTTATTTGACGTTGTTGTTGTTTATTTGACGTAGTTGTTGTTATTGACGTTGTTGTTGTTGTTTATTTGACGTTGTTGTTGTTTTTTTGACATTGTTGTTGTTGTTGACGTTGTTGTTGTTGTTTATTTGATGTTGTTGTCGTTGTTGACGTTGTTGTTGTTGTTGTTGTTGTTGTTTATTTGACGTTGTTGTTGATTATTTGACGTAGTTGTTGTTGTTGACGTTGTTGTTGTTGTTGTTGTTTATTTGACGTTGTTGTTGTTGTTTTTTTGACATTGTTGTTGTTGTTGACGTTGTTGTTGTTGTTGTTTATTTGATGTTGTTATTGTTGTTGTTGACGTTGTTGTTGTTGTTGTTGTTTATTTGACGTTGTTGTTGTTGTTGACGTTGTTGTTGTTGTTATTTATTTGACGTTGTTGTTGTTGTTGTTGTTTATTTGACGTTGTTGTTGTTTATTTGACGTTGTTGTTGTTGTTGTTTATTTGACGTTGTTGTTGTTGTTGTTTTTGTTGTTTATTTGACGTTGTTGTTGTTGTTGTTGACGTTGTTGTTGTTGTTGTTGTTGTTTATTTGACGGTGTTGTTGTTGTTTATTTGACGTTGTTTTTATTGTTGTTTATTTGACGTTGTTGTTGTTGTTGTTTATTTGACGTTGTTGTTGTTGTTGTTGTTGTTTAGTTGATGGTGTTGTTGTTGTTGTTGTTTATTTGACGTTGTTGTTGTTGTTGTTGTTTATTTGACGTTGTTCTTGTTGACGTTGTTGTTGTTGTTTATTTGACGTTGTTGTTGTTGTTGTTGTTGTTTATTTGACGTTGTTGTTGCTTATTTGACGTTGTTGTTGTTGACGTTGTTGTTGTTGTTGTTGTTGTTGTTGTTTATTTGACGTTGTTGTTGTTGTTGACGTTGTTTTTGTTGTTTATTTGACGTTGTTGTTGTTGTTGTTGTTTATTTGACGTTGTTGTTGTTGTTGTTGTTTATTTGACGTTGTTGTTGTTGTTGTTGTTTATTTGACGTTGTTGTTGTTGTTGTTATTTATTTGACGTTGTTATTGTTGTTGTTTTATTGACGTTGTTGTTGTTGTTGACGTTGTTGTTGTTGTTGTTGTTTATTTGACGTTGTTGTTGTTGTTTATTTAACATTGTTGTTGTTGTTGACGTTGTTGTTGTTGTTGTTGTTTATTTGACGTTGTTGTTTTTGACGTTGTTGTTTTTGACGTTGTTGTTGTTGTTGTTGTTTATTTGACGTTGTTGTTGTTGCTGTTTATTTGACGTGGTTATTGTTGTTGTTTATTTGACGTTTTTTGTTGTTGTTTATTTGACGTTGTTGTTGTTATTGTTTTTGTTGTTTATTTGACGTTGTTGTTATTGTTGACGTTGTTGTTGTTGTTTATTTGACGTTGTTGTTGTTGTTTTTGTTGTTTATTTGACGTTGTTGTTGTTGTTTATTTGACGTTGTTGTTGTTGTTGTTGTTTATTTGACGTTGTTATTGTTGTTGTTAATTTGACGTTGTTGTTGTTGTTGACGTTGTTGTTGTTGTTGTTTATTTGACGTTGTTGTTGTTGTTGTTTATTTGACATTGTTGTTGTTGTTTACGTTGTTGTTTTTGTTGTTTATTTGACGTTGTTGTTGTTGTTGACGTTGTTGTTGTTGTTGTTTATTTGACGTAGTCGTTGTTGTTATTTATTTGACGTTGTTGTTGTTGTTGTTTTTGTTGTTTATTTATAGTTGTTGTTGTTGTTGTTTTTGTTGTTTATTTGACGTAGATGTTGTTGTTGACGTTGTTGTTGTTGTTTATTTGACGTTGTTGTTGTTGTTTTTGTAATTTATTTGACGTTGTTGTTGTTGTTGTTTATTTGACGTTGTTGTTGTTGTTTATTTGACGGTGTTGTTGTTGTTGTTTATTTGACGTAGATGTTGTTGTTGTTGTTTATTTGACATTGTTTTTGTTGTTGACGTTGTTGTTGTTGTTTTTGTAATTTATTTGACGTTGTTGTTGTTGTTGTTTATTTGACGTTGTTGTTGTTGTTTATTTGACGGTGTTGTTGTTGTTGTTTATTTGACGTTGTTGCTGTTGTTGTTGTTTATTTGACATTGTTTTTGTTGTTGACGTTGTTGTTGTTGTTGTTTATTTGACGTTGTTGTTGTTGTTGTCATAGTTGTTGTTGTTGTTTATTTGACGTTGTTGTTATTGTTGACGTTGTTGTTGTTTATTTGACGTTGTTGTTGTTGTTCTTGTTGTTGTTTATTTGACGTTGTTGTGGTTGACGTTGTTATTGTTGTTGTTGTTTAATAGACGTTGTTGTTGTTGTTGTTGTTGTTGACGTTGTTGTTATTGTTGTTTATTTAACTTTGTTGTTGTTGTTGTTGACGTTGTTGTTGTTGTTGTTGACGTTGTTGTTGTTGTCGTTTATTTGACGTTGTTGTTGTTAATGTTGTTGTTGTTGTTTATTTGACATTGTTGTTGTTGATGATGGTGTTGTTGTTGTTGTTGTTGTTTATATGACTTTGTTGTTGTTGTTGACATTGTTGTTGTTGTTGACGTTGTTGTTGTTGTTTATTTGACGTTGTTGTTGTTGTTGTTGACGTTGTTGTTGTTGTTGTTGACGTTGTTGTTGTTGTTGTTGTTTATTTGACAATTTTGTTGTTGTTGACGGTGTTGTTGTTGTTGTTGATGTTGTTGTTGTTATTTATTTGACGTTGTTGTTGTTGTTGTTGTTTATTTGACGTTGTTGTTGTTATTTATTTGACATTGTTGTTGTTGTTTATTTGACGTTGTTGTTGTTAACGTTGTTGTTGTTGTTGTTGTTGTTGTTTATTTGACGTTGTTGTTGTTGTTTATTTGACGTTGTTGTTATTGTTGTTTATTTGACGTTGTTGTTGTGGTTTTTTTGACATTGTTGTTGTTGTTGACGTTGTTGTTGTTGTTGTTTATTTGACGTTGTTGTTGTTGACGTTGTTGTTGTTGTTGTTTATTTAACATTGTTGTTGTTGTTGTTGTTGATGTTGTTGTTGTTTATTTGACGTTGTTGTTGTTGTTGTTGACGTTGTTGTTGTTGTTGTTGTTTATTTGACGTTGTTGTTGTTATTTATTTGACATTGTTGTTGTTGTTTATTTGACGTTGTTGTTGTTGACGTTGTTGTTGTTGTTGTTTATTTGACGTTGTTGTTGTTGTTTATTTGACGTTGTTGTTGTGGTTTTTTTGACATTGTTGTTGTTGTTGACGTTGTTGTTGTTGTTGTTGTTTATTTGACGTTGTTGTTGTTGTTGACGTTGTTGTTGTTGTTTATTTGACATTGTTTTTGTTGTTGTTGACGTTGTTGTTGTTTATTTGACGTTGTTGTTGTTGTTGTCGTTGTTGTTGTTGTTGTTATTTATTTTACGTTGTTGTTGTTGTTGTTGTTGTTGTTGTTGTTGTTTATTTGACGTTGTTGTTGTTCTTGTTGTTTATTTGACATTGTTGTTGTTGTTGTTTATTTGATGTTGTTGTTGTTGTTATTATTTTTGTTGTTTATTTGACGTTGTTGTTTTTCTTGACGTTGTTGTTGTTGTTTATTTGACGTTGTTGTTGTAGTTGTTTATTTGACGTTGTTTTTATTGTTGTTGTTGTTTATTTGACGTTGTTGTTGTTGTTGTTGTTTATTTGACGTTGTTGTTGTTGTTGTTGTTATTTATTTGACGTTGTTATTGTTGTTGTTTTATTGACGTTGTTGTTGTTGTTGACGTTGTTGTTGTTGTTGTTTATTTGACGTTGTTGTTGTTGTTTATTTAACATTGTTGTTGTTGTTGACGTTGTTGTTGTTGTTGTTGTTGTTTATTTGACGTTGTTGTTTTTGACGTTGTTGTTGTTGTTGTTGTTGTTTATTTGACGTTGTTGTTGTTGCTGTTTATTTGACGTGGTTATTGTTGTTGTTTATTTGACGTTTTTTGTTGTTGTTTATTTGACGTTGTTGTTGTTGTTGTTTTTGTTGTTTATTTGACGTTGTTGTTATTGTTGACGTTGTTGTTGTTGTTGTTTATTTGACGTTGTTGTTGTTGTTTTTGTTGTTTATTTGACGTTGTTGTTCTTGTTGTTTATTTGATGTTGTTGTTGTTGTTGTTTATTTGACGTTGTTGTTGTTTATTTGACGTTGTTGTTGTTGTTGTTGTTGTTTATTTGACGTTGTTATTGTTGTTGTTTATTTGACGTTGTTGTTGTTGTTGACGTTGTTGTTGTTGTTGTTTATTTGACGTTGTAATTGTTGTTGTTTATTTGACATTGTTGTTGTTGTTTACGTTGTTGTTGTTGTTGTTTATTTGACGTTGTTGTTGTTGTTGACGTTGTTGTTGTTGTTGTTTATTTGACGTCCTCGTTGTTGTTATTTATTTGATGTTGTTGTTGTTGTTTATTTGACGTTGTTGTTGTTGTTGTCATAGTTGTTGTTGTTGTTTATTTGACGTTGTTGTTATTGTTGACGTTGTTGTTGTTTATTTGACGTTGTTGTTGTTGTTCTTGTTGTTGTTTATTTGACGTTGTTAGGGTTGACGTTGTTGTTGTTGTTGTTTAATAGACGTTGTTGTTGTTGTTGACGTTGTTGTTGTTGTTGTTTATTTAACTTTGTTGTTGTTGTTGACGTTGTTGTTGTTGTTGACATTGTTGTTGTTGTCGTTTATTTGACGTTGTTGTTGCTAATGTTGTTGTTGTTGTTTATTTGACATTGTTGTTGTTGATGATGGTGTTGTTGTTGTTGTTCTTGTTGTTTATTTGACTTTGTTGTTGTTGTTGACATTGTTGTTGTTGTTGACGTTGTTGTTGTTGTTTATTTGACGTTGTTGTTGTTGTTGTTGTTGACGTTGTTGTTGTTGTTGTTGTTGTTGTTTATTTGACAATTTTGTTGTTGTTGACGGTGTTGTTGTTGTTGTTGATGTTGTTGTTGTTATTTATTTGACGTTGTTGTTGTTGTTGTTGTTGTTTATTTGACGTTGTTGTTGTTATTTATTTGACATTGTTGTTGTTGTTTATTTGACGTTGTTGTTGTTAACGTTGTTGTTGTTGTTGTTGTTGTTTATTTGACGTTGTTGTTGTTGTTTATTTGACGTTGTTGTTATTGTTGTTTATTTGACGTTGTTGTTGTAGTTTTTTTGACATTGTTGTTGTTGTTGACGTTGTTGTTGTTGTTGTTTATTTGATGTTGTTGTTGTTGAAGTTGTTGTTGTTGTTGTTTATTTAACATTGTTGTTGTTGTTGATGTTGTTGTTGTTTATTTGACGTTGTTGTTGTTGTTGACGTTGTTGTTGTTGTTGTTGTTTATTTGACGTTGTTGTTGTTATTTATTTGACATTGTTGTTGTTGTTTATTTGACGTTGTTGTTGTTGACGTTGTTGTTGTTGTTGTTGTTGTTTATTTGACGTTGTTGTTGTTGTTGTTGTTGTTTATTTGACGTTGTTGTTGTGGTTTTTTTGACATTGTTGTTGTTGTTGACGTTGTTGTTGTTGTTGTTTATTTGACGTTGTTGTTGTTGTTGTTGACGTTGTTGTTGTTGTTGTTTATTTGACATTGTTTTTGTTGTTGTTGACGTTGTTGTTGTTTATTTGACGTTGTTGTTGTTGTTGACGTTGTTGTTGTTGTTATTTATTTGACGTTGTTGTTGTTGTTGTTGTTTATTTGACATTGTTGTTGTTCTTGTTGTTTATTTGACATTGTTGTTGTTGTTGTTTATTTGATGTTGTTGTTGTTGTAATTATTTTTGTTGTTTATTTGACGTTGTTGTTTTTCTTGACGTTGTTGTTGTTGTTGTTTATTTGACGTTGTTGTTGTAGTTGTTTATTTGACGTTGTTTTTATTGTTGTTTATTTGACGTTGTTGTTGTTGTTGTTTATTTGACGTTGTTGTTGTTGTTGTTTATTTGACGTTGTTGTTGTTTTTTATTTAACATTGTTGTTGTTGTTGACGTTGTTGTTGTTGTTGTTGTTTATTTGACGTTGTTGTTTTTGACGTTGTTGTTTTTGACGTTGTTGTTTTTGACGTTGTTGTTTTTGACGTTGTTGTTGTTGTTGTTGTTTATTTGACGTTGTTGTTGTTGCTGTTTATTTGACGTGGTTATTGTTGTTGTTTATTTGACGTTTTTTGTTGTTGTTTATTTGACGTTGTTGTTGTTGTTGTTTTTGTTGTTTATTTGACGTTGTTGTTATTGTTGACGTTGTTGTTGTTGTTTATTTGACGTTGTTGTTGTTGTTTTTGTTGTTTATTTGACGTTGTTGTTCTTGTTGTTTATTAGACGTTGTTGTTGTTGTTGTTTATTTGACGTTGTTGTTGTTGTTTATTTGACGTTGTTGTTGTTGTTTATTTGACGTTGTTATTGTTGTTGTTTATTTGACGTTGTTGTTGTTGTTGACGTTGTTGTTGTTGTTGTTTATTTGACGTCGTCGTTGTTGTTATTTATTTGACGTTGTTGTTGTTGTTATTTTTGTTGTTTATTTAACGTTGTTGTTGTTGTTTTTGTTGTTTATTTGACGTAGATGTTGTTGTTGACGTTGTTGTTGTTGTTTATTTGACGTTGTTGTTGTTGTTTTTGTTGTTTATTTGACGTTGTTGTTGTTGTTGTTGTTTATTTGACGTTGTTGTTGTTGTTTATTTGACGGTGTTGTTGTTGTTTATTTGACGTTGTTGCTGTTGTTGTTGTTTATTTGACATTGTTTTTGTTGTTGACGTTGTTGTTGTTGCTATTGTTTATTTGACGTTGTTGTTGTTGTTGTTGTCATAGTTGTTGTTGTTGTTTATTTGACGTTGTTGTTATTGTTGACGTTGTTGTTGTTTATTTGACGTTGTTGTTGTTGTTCGTGTTGTTGTTTATTTGACGTTGTTAGGGTTGACGTTGTTGTTGTTGTTGTTTAATAGACGTTGTTGTTGTTGTTGACGTTGTTGTTGTTGTTGTTTATTTAACTTTGTTGTTGTTGTTGACGTTGTTGTTGTTGTTGACGTTGTTGTTGTTGTCGTTTATTTGACGTTGTTGTTGTTGATGTTGTTGTTGTTGTTTATTTGACATTGTTGTTGTTGATGATGGTGTTGTTGTTGTTGTTGTTGTTTATTTGACTTTGTTGTTGTTGTTGACATTGTTGTTGTTGTTGACGTTGTTGTTGTTGTTTATTTGACGTTGTTGTTGTTGTTGTTGTTGACGTTGTTGTTGTTGTTGTTGTTGTTTATTTGACAATTTTGTTGTTGTTGACGGTGTTGTTGTTGTTGTTGATGTTGTTGTTGTTATTTATTTGACGTTGTTGTTGTTGTTGTTGTTTATTTGACGTTGTTGTTGTTATTTATTTGACATTGTTGTTGTTGTTTATTTGACGTTGCTGTTGTTAACGTTGTTGTTGTTGTTGTTGTTGTTTATTTGACGTTGTTGTTGTTGTTTATTTGACGTTGTTGTTATTGTTGTTTATTTGACGTTGTTGTTGTGGTTTTTTTGACATTGTTGTTGTTGTTGACGTTGTTGTTGTGGTTGTTTATTTGACGTTGTTGTTGTTGACGTTGTTGTTGTTGTTTATTTAACATTGTTGTTGTTGTTGTTGATGTTGTTGTTGTTTATTTGACGTTGTTGTTGTTGTTGTTGACGTTGTTGTTGTTGTTGTTGTTTATTTGACGTTGTTGTTGTTATTTATTTGACATTGTTGTTGTTGTTTATTTGACGTTGTTGTTGTTGACGTTGTTGTTGTTGTTGTTTATTTGACGTTGTTGTTGTTGTTGTTGTTGTTTATTTGACGTTGTTGTTGTGGTTTTTTTGACATTGTTGTTGTTGTTGACGTTGTTATTGTTGTTTATTTGACGTTGTTGTTGTTGTTGACGTTGTTGTTGTTGTTTATTTGACATTGTTTTTGTTGTTGTTGACGTTGTTGTTGTTTATTTGACGTTGTTGTTGTTGTTGACGTTGTTGTTGTTGTTATTTATTTGACGTTGTTGTTGTTGTTGTTGTTGTTGTTTATTTGACGTTGTTGTTGTTCTTGTTGTTTATTTGACATTGTTGTTGTTGTTGTTTATTTGATGTTGTTGTTGTTGTAATTATTTTTGTTGTTTATTTGACGTTGTTGTTTTTCTTGACGTTGTTGTTGTTGTTGTTTATTTGACGTTGTTGTTGTAGTTGTTTATTTGACGTTGTTTTTATTGTTGTTTATTTGACGTTGTTGTTGTTGTTGTTTATTTGACGTTGTTGTTGTTGTTTATTTTACGTTGTTGTTGTTTTTTATTTAACATTGTTGTTGTTGTTGACGTTGTTGTTGTTGTTGTTGTTTATTTGACGTTGTTGTTTTTGACGTTGTTGTTTTTGACGTTGTTGTTTTTGACGTTGTTGTTGTTGTTGTTGTTGTTTATTTGACGTTGTTGTTGTTGCTGTTTATTTGACGTGGTTATTGTTGTTGTTTATTTGACGTTTTTTGTTGTTGTTTATTTGACGTTGTTGTTGTTGTTGTTTTTGTTGTTTATTTGACGTTGTTGTTATTGTTGACGTTGTTGTTGTTGTTTATTTGACGTTGTTGTTGTTTTTGTTGTTTATTTGACGTCGTTGTTCTTGTTGTTTATTAGACGTTGTTGTTGTTGTTGTTTATTTGACGTTGTTGTTGTTGTTGTTTATTTGACGTTGTTGTTGTTGTTTATTTGACGTTGTTATTGTTGTTGTTTATTTGACGTTGTTGTTGTTGTTGACGTTGTTGTTGTTGTTGTTTATTTGACGTTGTTGTTGTTGTTGTTTATTTGACATTGTTGTTGTTGTTTACGTTGTTGTTGTTGTTGTTGTTTATTTGACGTTGTTGTTGTTGTTGACGTTGTTGTTGTTGTTGTTTATTTGATGTCGTCGTTGTTGTTATTTATTTGACGTTGTTGTTGTTGTTGTTTTTGTTGTTTATTTAACGTTGTTGTTGTTGTTGTTTTTGTTGTTTATTTGACGTAGATGTTGTTGTTGTTGTTGTTGTTGTTGTTGTTGTTTATTTGACGTTGTTGTTGTTGTTTTTGTTGTTTATTTGACGTTGTTGTTGTTGTTGTTTATTTGACGTTGTTGTTGTTGTTTATTTGACGGTGTTATTGTTGTTGTTTATTTGACGTTGTTGCTGTTGTTGTTGTTTATTTGACATTGTTTTTGTTGTTGACGTTGTTGTTGTTGTTGTTGTTGTTTATTTGACGTTGTTGTTGTTGTTGTCATAGTTGTTGTTGTTGTTGTTTATTTGACGTTGTTGTTATTGTTGACGTTGTTGTTGTTTATTTGACGTTGTTGTTGTTGTTCTTGTTGTTGTTTATTTGACGTTGTTGTGGTTGACGTTGTTGTTGTTGTTGTTGTTGTTTAATAGACGTTGTTGTTGTTGTTGACGTTGTTGTTGTTGTTGTTTATTTAACTTTGTTGTTGTTGTTGACGTTATTGTTGTTGTTGACGTTGTTGTTGTTGTCGTCTATTTGACGTTGTTGTTGTTAATGTTGTTGTTGTTGTTTATTTGACATTGTTGTTGTTGATGATGGTGTTGTTGTTGTTGTTGTTTATTTGACTTTGTTGTTGTTGTTGACATTGTTGTTGTTGTTGACGTTATTGTTGTTGTTGTTTATTTGACGTTGTTGTTGTTGTTGACGTTGTTGTTGTTGTTGTTGTTGTTGTTTATTTGACAATTTTGTTGTTGTTGACGGTGTTGTTGTTGTTGTTGATGTTGTTGTTGTTATTTATTTGACGTTGTTGTTGTTGTTGTTTATTTGAAGTTGTTGTTGTTATTTATTTGACATTGTTGTTGTTGTTTATTTGACGTTGCTGTTGTTAACGTTGTTGTTGTTGTTGTTGTTGTTTATTTGACGTTGTTGTTGTTGTTTATTTGACGTTGTTGTTATTGTTGTTTATTTGACGTTGTTGTTGTGGTTTTTTTGACATTGTTGTTGTTGTTGACGTTGTTGTTGTTGTTGTTTATTTGACGTTGTTGTTGTTGATGTTGTTGTTGTTGTTGTTTATTTAACATTATTGTTGTTGTTGTTGTTGATGTTGTTGTTGTTTATTTGACATTGTTGATGTTGTTGTTGACGTTGTTGTTGTTGTTGTTGTTTATTTGACGTTGTTGTTGTTATTTATTTGACATTGTTGTTGTTGTTTATTTGACGTTGTTGTTGTTGACGTTGTTGTTGTTGTTGTTGTTGTTGTTTATTTGACGTTGTTGTTGTTGTTGTTATTTATTTGACGTTGTTGTTGTTGTTATTTTTGTTGTTTATTTAACGTTGTTGTTGTTGTTTTTGTTGTTTATTTGACGTAGATGTTGTTGTTGACGTTGTTGTTGTTGTTTATTTGACGTTGTTGTTGTTGTTTTTGTTGTTTATTTGACGTTGTTGTTGTTGTTGTTGTTTATTTGACGTTGTTGTTGTTGTTTATTTGACGGTGTTGTTGTTGTTTATTTGACGTTGTTGCTGTTGTTGTTGTTTATTTGACATTGTTTTTGTTGTTGACGTTGTTGTTGTTGCTATTGTTTATTTGACGTTGTTGTTGTTGTTGTTGTCATAGTTGTTGTTGTTGTTTATTTGACGTTGTTGTTATTGTTGACGTTGTTGTTGTTTATTTGACGTTGTTGTTGTTGTTCGTGTTGTTGTTTATTTGACGTTGTTAGGGTTGACGTTGTTGTTGTTGTTGTTTAATAGACGTTGTTGTTGTTGTTGACGTTGTTGTTGTTGTTGTTTATTTAACTTTGTTGTTGTTGTTGACGTTGTTGTTGTTGTTGACGTTGTTGTTGTTGTCGTTTATTTGACGTTGTTGTTGTTGATGTTGTTGTTGTTGTTTATTTGACATTGTTGTTGTTGATGATGGTGTTGTTGTTGTTGTTGTTGTTTATTTGACTTTGTTGTTGTTGTTGACATTGTTGTTGTTGTTGACGTTGTTGTTGTTGTTTATTTGACGTTGTTGTTGTTGTTGTTGTTGACGTTGTTGTTGTTGTTGTTGTTGTTTATTTGACAATTTTGTTGTTGTTGACGGTGTTGTTGTTGTTGTTGATGTTGTTGTTGTTATTTATTTGACGTTGTTGTTGTTGTTGTTGTTTATTTGACGTTGTTGTTGTTATTTATTTGACATTGTTGTTGTTGTTTATTTGACGTTGCTGTTGTTAACGTTGTTGTTGTTGTTGTTGTTGTTTATTTGACGTTGTTGTTGTTGTTTATTTGACGTTGTTGTTATTGTTGTTTATTTGACGTTGTTGTTGTGGTTTTTTTGACATTGTTGTTGTTGTTGACGTTGTTGTTGTGGTTGTTTATTTGACGTTGTTGTTGTTGACGTTGTTGTTGTTGTTTATTTAACATTGTTGTTGTTGTTGTTGATGTTGTTGTTGTTTATTTGACGTTGTTGTTGTTGTTGTTGACGTTGTTGTTGTTGTTGTTGTTTATTTGACGTTGTTGTTGTTATTTATTTGACATTGTTGTTGTTGTTTATTTGACGTTGTTGTTGTTGACGTTGTTGTTGTTGTTGTTTATTTGACGTTGTTGTTGTTGTTGTTGTTGTTTATTTGACGTTGTTGTTGTGGTTTTTTTGACATTGTTGTTGTTGTTGACGTTGTTATTGTTGTTTATTTGACGTTGTTGTTGTTGTTGACGTTGTTGTTGTTGTTTATTTGACATTGTTTTTGTTGTTGTTGACGTTGTTGTTGTTTATTTGACGTTGTTGTTGTTGTTGACGTTGTTGTTGTTGTTATTTATTTGACGTTGTTGTTGTTGTTGTTGTTGTTGTTTATTTGACGTTGTTGTTGTTCTTGTTGTTTATTTGACATTGTTGTTGTTGTTGTTTATTTGATGTTGTTGTTGTTGTAATTATTTTTGTTGTTTATTTGACGTTGTTGTTTTTCTTGACGTTGTTGTTGTTGTTGTTTATTTGACGTTGTTGTTGTAGTTGTTTATTTGACGTTGTTTTTATTGTTGTTTATTTGACGTTGTTGTTGTTGTTGTTTATTTGACGTTGTTGTTGTTGTTTATTTTACGTTGTTGTTGTTTTTTATTTAACATTGTTGTTGTTGTTGACGTTGTTGTTGTTGTTGTTGTTTATTTGACGTTGTTGTTTTTGACGTTGTTGTTTTTGACGTTGTTGTTTTTGACGTTGTTGTTGTTGTTGTTGTTGTTTATTTGACGTTGTTGTTGTTGCTGTTTATTTGACGTGGTTATTGTTGTTGTTTATTTGACGTTTTTTGTTGTTGTTTATTTGACGTTGTTGTTGTTGTTGTTTTTGTTGTTTATTTGACGTTGTTGTTATTGTTGACGTTGTTGTTGTTGTTTATTTGACGTTGTTGTTGTTTTTGTTGTTTATTTGACGTCGTTGTTCTTGTTGTTTATTAGACGTTGTTGTTGTTGTTGTTTATTTGACGTTGTTGTTGTTGTTGTTTATTTGACGTTGTTGTTGTTGTTTATTTGACGTTGTTATTGTTGTTGTTTATTTGACGTTGTTGTTGTTGTTGACGTTGTTGTTGTTGTTGTTTATTTGACGTTGTTGTTGTTGTTGTTTATTTGACATTGTTGTTGTTGTTTACGTTGTTGTTGTTGTTGTTGTTTATTTGACGTTGTTGTTGTTGTTGACGTTGTTGTTGTTGTTGTTTATTTGATGTCGTCGTTGTTGTTATTTATTTGACGTTGTTGTTGTTGTTGTTTTTGTTGTTTATTTAACGTTGTTGTTGTTGTTGTTTTTGTTGTTTATTTGACGTAGATGTTGTTGTTGTTGTTGTTGTTGTTGTTGTTGTTTATTTGACGTTGTTGTTGTTGTTTTTGTTGTTTATTTGACGTTGTTGTTGTTGTTGTTTATTTGACGTTGTTGTTGTTGTTTATTTGACGGTGTTATTGTTGTTGTTTATTTGACGTTGTTGCTGTTGTTGTTGTTTATTTGACATTGTTTTTGTTGTTGACGTTGTTGTTGTTGTTGTTGTTGTTTATTTGACGTTGTTGTTGTTGTTGTCATAGTTGTTGTTGTTGTTGTTTATTTGACGTTGTTGTTATTGTTGACGTTGTTGTTGTTTATTTGACGTTGTTGTTGTTGTTCTTGTTGTTGTTTATTTGACGTTGTTGTGGTTGACGTTGTTGTTGTTGTTGTTGTTGTTTAATAGACGTTGTTGTTGTTGTTGACGTTGTTGTTGTTGTTGTTTATTTAACTTTGTTGTTGTTGTTGACGTTATTGTTGTTGTTGACGTTGTTGTTGTTGTCGTCTATTTGACGTTGTTGTTGTTAATGTTGTTGTTGTTGTTTATTTGACATTGTTGTTGTTGATGATGGTGTTGTTGTTGTTGTTGTTTATTTGACTTTGTTGTTGTTGTTGACATTGTTGTTGTTGTTGACGTTATTGTTGTTGTTGTTTATTTGACGTTGTTGTTGTTGTTGACGTTGTTGTTGTTGTTGTTGTTGTTGTTTATTTGACAATTTTGTTGTTGTTGACGGTGTTGTTGTTGTTGTTGATGTTGTTGTTGTTATTTATTTGACGTTGTTGTTGTTGTTGTTTATTTGAAGTTGTTGTTGTTATTTATTTGACATTGTTGTTGTTGTTTATTTGACGTTGCTGTTGTTAACGTTGTTGTTGTTGTTGTTGTTGTTTATTTGACGTTGTTGTTGTTGTTTATTTGACGTTGTTGTTATTGTTGTTTATTTGACGTTGTTGTTGTGGTTTTTTTGACATTGTTGTTGTTGTTGACGTTGTTGTTGTTGTTGTTTATTTGACGTTGTTGTTGTTGATGTTGTTGTTGTTGTTGTTTATTTAACATTATTGTTGTTGTTGTTGTTGATGTTGTTGTTGTTTATTTGACATTGTTGATGTTGTTGTTGACGTTGTTGTTGTTGTTGTTGTTTATTTGACGTTGTTGTTGTTATTTATTTGACATTGTTGTTGTTGTTTATTTGACGTTGTTGTTGTTGACGTTGTTGTTGTTGTTGTTGTTGTTGTTTATTTGACGTTGTTGTTGTTGTTGTTGTTTATTTGACGTTGTTGTTGTGGTTTTTTTGACATTGTTGTTGTTGTTGACGTTGTTGTTGTTGTTGTTTATTTGACGTTGTTGTTGTTGACGTTGTTGTTGTTGTTTATTTGACATTGTTTTTGTTGTTGTTGACGTTGTTGTTGTTGTTTATTTGACGTTGTTGTTGTTGTTGACGTTGTTGTTGTTGTTGTTATTTATTTGACGTTGTTGTTGTTGTTGTTGTTGTTGTTGTTGTTTATTTGACGTTGTTGTTGTTCTTGTTGTTTATTTGACATTGTTGTTGTTGTTTATTTGATGTTGTTGTTGTTGTTATTATTTTTGTTGTTTATTTGACGTTGTTGTTTTTCTTGACGTTGTTGTTGTTGTTGTTTATTTGACGTTGTTGTTGTAGTTGTTTATTTGACGTTGTTTTTATTGTTGTTTATTTGACGTTGTTGTTGTTGTTGTTTATTTGACGTTGTTGTTGTTGTTGTTGTTGTTTATTTGATGGTGTTGTTGTTGTTGTTGTTGTTATTTATTTGACGTTGTTGTTGCTTATTTGACGTTGTTGTTGTTGTTGACGTTGTTATTGTTGTTGTTGTTGTTGTTTATTTGACATTGTTGTTGTTGACGTTGTTGTTGTTGTTGTTTATTTGACGTTGTTGTTGTTGTTGTTGTTTATTTGACGTTGTTGTTGTTGTTGTTTATTTGACGTTGTTATTGTTGTTGTTGTTTTTGTTTTATATTTGACGTTGTTGTTGTTGTTGACGTTGTTGTTGTTGTTTATTTGATGTTGTTGTTGTTGTTTATTTGACGTTGTTATTGTTGTTTATTTAACGTTGTTGTTGTTGTTGTTGTTTATTTGACGTTGTTGTTGTTGTTGTTGTTTATTTGACGTTGTTGTTGTTGTTGTTTATTTTACGTTGTTGTTGTTTTTGTAGTTTATTTGACGTTGTTGTTGTTGACGTTGTTGTTGTTGTTATTTATTTGACGTTGTTGTTGTTGTTGACATAGTTGTTGTTTATTTGACGTTGTTGTTTATTTGACGTTGTTGTTGTTGTGGACGTTTATGTTGTTTATTTGACGTTGTTGTTGTTGTTCTTGTTGTTGTTTATTTGACGTTGTTGTTGTTGTTTATTTGACGTTGTTGTTGTTGTTGACGTTGTTGTTGTTGTTATCGTTTATTTGACGTTGTTGTTGTTATTGTTTATTTGACATTGTTATTGTTGTTGACGTTGTTGTTGTTGTTGACGTTGTTGTTGTTGTTTATTTGACGTTGTTATTGTTGTTGACGTTGTTGTTGTTTATTTGACATTGTTGTTGTTGTTGACGGTGTTGTTGTTGTTGTTGATGTTGTTGTTGTTATTTATTTGACGTTGTTATTGTTGTTGTTGTTTACTTGACGTTGTTGTTGTTGTTTATTTGACGTTGTTGCTGTTGTTTATTTGATGTTGATGTTGTTGATGTTGTTGTTGTTATTGTTGTTGTTGTTTATTTGACGTTGTTGTTGTTTATTTGACGTAGTTGTTGTTGTTGACGTTGTTGTTGTTGTTGTTGTTTATTTGACGTTGTTGTTTTTTTTTTGACATTGTTGTTGTTGTTGTTGTTGTTTATTTGAAGTTGTTGTTGTTGACGTTGTTATTGTTGTTGTTGTTTATTTGACGTTGTTGTTGTTTATTTGACGTAGTTGTTGTTGTTGACGTTGTTGTTGTTGTTGTTGTTGTTGACGTTGTTGTTGTTTATTTGACGTTGTTGTTGTTGTTGACGTTGTTGTTGTTGTTGTTATTTATTTGACGATGTTGTTGTTGTTTATTTGACGTTGTTGTTGTTGTTGTTTATTTGACATTGTTGTTGTTGTTTATTTGACGTTGTTGTTGTTATTATTATTTTTGTTGTTTATTTGACGTTGTTGTTTTTGTTGACGTTGTTGTTGTTGTTGTTTATTTGACGTTGTTGTTGTTGTTGTTGTTGTTGTTTATTTGACGTTGTTTTTATTGTTGTTTATTTGACGTTGTTGTTGTTGTTTATTTGACGTTGTTGTTTTTGTTGTTTATTTGACGGTGTTGTTGTTGTTGTTGTTTATTTGACGTTGTTGTTGTTGTTGTTGTTCTTGTTTATTTGACGTTGTTGTTGTTGACGTTGTTGTTGTTGTTTATTTGACGTTGTTGTTGTTGACGTTGTTGTTGTTGTTGTTTATTTGACGTTGTTGTTGCTTATTTGACGTTGTTGTTGTTGTTGACGTTTTTGTTGTTGTTGTTGTTTATTTGACATTGTTGTTGTTGTTGACGTTGTTGTTGTTGTTGTTTATTTGACGTTGTTGTTGTTGTTGTTTATTTGACATTGTTATTGTTGTTGTTGTTTTTTTTGTTTATTTGACGTTGTTGTTGTTGTTTATTTGACGTTGTTGTTGTTGTTTATTTGACGTTGTTGTTGTTGTTTATTTAACGTTGTTGTTGTTGTTGTTGTTTATTTGACGTTGTTGTTGTTGTTGTTGTTATTTATTTGACGTTGTTGTTGTTGTTGTTTATTTTATTTTGTTGTTGTTGTTGTTGTTGTAGTTTATTTGACGTTGTTGTTGTTGACGTTGTTGTTGTTGTTGTTGTTTATTTGACGTTGTTGTTGTTTATTTGACGTTCTTGTTGTTGTTGACGTTGTTGTTGTTGTTGTTTTTGTTTATTAGACGTTGTTGTTGTTGTTGTTGTTGTTGACGTTGTTGTTGTTGTTGACGTTGTTGTTGTTATTGACGGTGTTGTTGTTGTTGATGATGTTGTTGTTTATATTTATTTGACGTTGTTGTTGTTGTTGTTTATTTAACGTTGTTGTTGTTATTTATTTGACATTGTTGTTGTTGTTTATTTGACGTTGCTGTTGTTGATGTTGTTGTTGTTGTTGTTTATTTGACGTTGTTGTTGTTTATTTGACGTTGTTGTTGTTGTTTATTTGACGTTGTTGTTGTTGTTGTTTATTTGACGTTGTTGTTGTGGTATTTTTGACATTGTTGTTGTGGTTGACGTTGTTGTTGTTGTTGTTGTTTATTTGACGTTGTTGTTGTTGTTGACGTTGTTGTTGTTGTTGTTTATTTGACATTGTTGTTGTTGTTGTTGTTGACGTTGTTGTTGTTTATTTAACGTTGTTGTTGTTGTGGGCGTTGTTGTTGTTGTTGTTATTATTTATTTGACGTTGTTGTTGTTGTTGTTGTTGTTGTTGTTTATTTGATGTTATTGTTGTTGTTGTTTATTTGACATTGTTGTTGTTGTTGTTTATTTGACGTTGTTGTTATTGTTATTATTTTTGTTGTTTATTTGACGTTGTTGTTTTTGTTGACGTTTTTGTTGTTGTTTATTTGACGTTGTTGTTGTTGTTGTTTATTTGACGTTGTTTTTATTGTTGTTTATTTGACGTTGTTGTTGTTGTTGTTTATTTGACGTTGTTGTTGTTGTTGTTTATTTGACGGTGTTGTTGTTGTTGTTTATTTGACGTTGTTGTTGTTGTTGTTGTTGTTGTTTACTTGACGTTGTTGTTGTTGACGTTGTTGTTGTTGTTGTTTATTTGACGTTGTTAACGTTGTTGTTGTTGTTGTTTATTTGACGTTGTTGTTGCTTATTTGACGTTGTTGTTGTTGTTGACGTTGTTGTTGTTGTTGTTGTTTATTTGACATTGTTGTTGTTGTTGACGTTGTTGTTGTTGTTGTTTATTTGACGTTGTTGTTGTTGTTGTTTATTTGACGTTGTTGTTGTTGTTGTTGTTTATTTGACGTTGTTATTGTCGTTGTTGTTTTTGTTGTTTATTTGACGTTGTTGTTGTTGTTTATTTGACGTTGTTGTTATTGTTTATTTGACGTTGTTGTTGTTGTTTATTTGACGTTGTTGTTGTTGTTTATTTAACGATGTTGTTGTTGTTGTTGTTTATTTGACGTTGTTGTTGTTGTTGTTTATTTGACGTTGTTGTTGTTGTTGTTTCTTTTACGTTGTTGTTGTTGTTATAGTAGTTTATTTGACGTTGTTGTTGTTGACGTTGTTGTTGTTGTTGTTGTTTATTTGACGTTGTTGTTGTTGTTGACATAGTTGTTGTTTATTTGACGTTGTTGTTTATTTGACGTTGTTGGTGTTGTGGACGTTTATGTTGTTTATTTGACGTTGTTGTTGTTGTTCTTGTTGTTGTTTATTTGACTTTGTTGTTGTTGTTTATTTGATGTTGTTGTTGTTGTTGACGTTGTTGTTGTTGTTGTTGTTGTTGACGTTGTTGTTGTTATTGTTTATTTGACATTGTTATTGTTGTTGACGTTGTTGTTGTTGTTGACGTTGTTGTTGTTGTTGACGTTGTTGTTGTTGTTTATTTGACGTTGTTGTTGTTGTTGACGGTGTTGTTGTTGTTTATTTGACATTGTTGTTGTTGTTGACGGTGTTGTTGTTGTTATTGATGTTGTTGTTGTTGTTTATTTGACGTTGATGTTGTTGATGTTGTTGTTGTTGTTGTTGTTTATTTGACGTTGTTGTTGTTTATTTGACGTAGTTGTTGTTGTTGACGTTGTTGTTGTTGTTTATTTGACGATGTTGTTGTTTTTTTGACATTGTTGTTGTTGTTGACGTTGTTGTTGTTGTTGTTGTTGTTTATTTGATGTTGTTGTTGTTGTTGACGTTGTTGTTGTTGTTGTTGTTGTTTATTTAACGTTGTTGTTGTTTGTTTGACGTAGTTGTTGTTGTTGACGTTGTTGTTGTTGTTGTTGTTTATTTGACGTTGTTGTTGTTGTTTTTTTGACATTGTTGTTGTTGTTGACGTTGTTGTTGTTGTTGTTTATTAGACGTTGTTATTGTTGTTGTTGACGTTGTTGTTGTTGTTGTTTATTTGACGTTGTTGTTGTTGTTGACGTTGTTGTTGTTGTTGTTATTTATTTGACGTTGTTGTTGTTGTTGTTGTTGTTTATTTGACGTTGTTGTTGTTTATTTGACGTTGTTGCTGTTGTTGTTTATTTGACGTTGTTGTTGTTATTTTTGTTGTTTATTTGACGTTGTTGTTGTTGTTGTTGTTGACGTTGTTGTTGTTGTTGTTGTTTATTTGACGGTGTTATTGTTGTTTATTTGACGTTGTTTTTATTGTTGTTTATTTGACGTTGTTGTTGTTGTTATTTATTTGACATTGTTGTTGTTGTTGTTGTTGTTTAGTTGATGGTGTTGTTGTTGTTGTTGTTTATTTGACGTTGTTGTTGTTGTTGTTGTTGTTTATTTGACGTTGTTGTTGTTGACGTTGTTGTTGTTGTTTATTTGACGTTGTTGTTGTTGTTGTTGTTTATTTGACGTTGTTGTTGCTTATTTGACGTTGTTGTTGTTGACGTTGTTGTTGTTGTTGTTGTTGTTGTTTATTTGACGTTGTTGTTGTTGTTGTTGTTGTTGTTGTTTATTTGACGTTGTTGTTGTTGTTGTTGTTATTTATTTGACGTTGTTATTGTTGTTGTTTTATTGACGTTGTTGTTGTTGTTGACGTTGTTGTTGTTGTTGTTTATTTGACGTTGTTGTTGTTGTTTATTTAACATTGTTGTTGTTGTTGACGTTGTTGTTGTTGTTGTTGTTTATTTGACGTTGTTGTTTTTGACGTTGTTGTTTTTGACGTTGTTGTTGTTGTTGTTGTTTATTTGACGTTGTTGTTGTTGCTATTTATTTGACGTGGTTATTGTTGTTGTTTATTTGACGTTTTTTGTTATTGTTTATTTGACGTTGTTGTTGTTGTTGTTTTTGTTGTTTATTTGACGTTGTTGTTATTGTTGACGTTGTTGTTGTTGTTTATTTGACGTTGTTGTTGTTGTTGTTTTTGTTGTTTATTTGACGTTGTTGTTGTTGTTGTTTATTTGACGTTGCTGTTGTTGTTGTTTATTTGACGTTGTTGTTGTTCTTTATTTGACGTTGTTGTTGTTGTTGTTGTTTATTTGACGTTGTTATTGTTGTTGTTTATTTGACGTTGTTGTTGTTGTTGACGTTGTTGTTGTTGTTGTTTATTTGACGTTGTTGTTGTTGTTGTTTATTTGACATTGTTGTTGTTGTTTACGTTGTTGTTGTTGTTGTTGTTGTTGTTTATTTGACATTGTTGTTGTTGTTGACGTTGTTGTTGTTGTTGTTGTTTATTTGACGTCGTCGTTGTTGTTATTTATTTGACGTTGTTGTTGTTGTTGTTTTTGTTGTTTATTTAACGTTGTTGTTGTTGTTGTTGTTTTTGTTGTTTATTTGACGTAGATGTTGTTGTTGACGTTGTTGTTGTTGTTTATTTGACGTTGTTGTTGTTTTTGTAATTTATTTGACGTTGTTGTTGTTGTTGTTTATTTGACGTTGTTGTTGTTGTTTATTTGACGGTGTTGTTGTTGTTGTTTATTTGACGTTGTTGCTGTTGTTGTTGTTTATTTGACATTGTTTTTGTTGTTCACGTTGTTGTTGTTGTTGTTGTTTATTTGACGTTGTTGTTGTTGTTGTCATAGTTGTTGTTGTTGTTTATTTGACGTTGTTGTTATTGTTGACATTGTTGTTGTTGATGATGGTGTTGTTGTTGTTGTTGTTGTTTATTTGACGTTGTTGTTGTTGACGTTGTTGTTGTTGTTTATTTGACGTTGTTGTTGTTGTTTATTTGACGTTCTTGTTGTTGTTGACGTTGTTGTTGTTGTTGTTTTTGTTTATTAGACGTTGTTGTTGTTGTTGTTGTTGACGTTGTTGTTGTTGTTGACGTTGTTGTTGTTATTGACGGTGTTGTTGTTGTTGATGATGTTGTTGTTTATATTTATTTGACGTTGTTGTTGTTGTTGTTTATTTAACGTTGTTGTTGTTATTTATTTGACATTGTTGTTGTTGTTTATTTGACGTTGCTGTTGTTGATGTTGTTGTTGTTGTTGTTTATTTGACGTTGTTGTTGTTTATTTGACGTTGTTGTTGTTGTTTATTTGACGTTGTTGTTGTTGTTGTTTATTTGACGTTGTTGTTGTGGTATTTTTGACATTGTTGTTGTGGTTGACGTTGTTGTTGTTGTTGTTGTTTATTTGACGTTGTTGTTGTTGTTGACGTTGTTGTTGTTGTTGTTTATTTGACATTGTTGTTGTTGTTGTTGTTGACGTTGTTGTTGTTTATTTAACGTTGTTGTTGTTGTGGGCGTTGTTGTTGTTGTTGTTATTATTTATTTGACGTTGTTGTTGTTGTTGTTGTTGTTGTTGTTTATTTGATGTTATTGTTGTTGTTGTTTATTTGACATTGTTGTTGTTGTTGTTTATTTGACGTTGTTGTTATTGTTATTATTTTTGTTGTTTATTTGACGTTGTTGTTTTTGTTGACGTTTTTGTTGTTGTTTATTTGACGTTGTTGTTGTTGTTGTTTATTTGACGTTGTTTTTATTGTTGTTTATTTGACGTTGTTGTTGTTGTTGTTTATTTGACGTTGTTGTTGTTGTTGTTTATTTGACGGTGTTGTTGTTGTTGTTTATTTGACGTTGTTGTTGTTGTTGTTGTTGTTGTTTACTTGACGTTGTTGTTGTTGACGTTGTTGTTGTTGTTGTTTATTTGACGTTGTTAACGTTGTTGTTGTTGTTGTTTATTTGACGTTGTTGTTGCTTATTTGACGTTGTTGTTGTTGTTGACGTTGTTGTTGTTGTTGTTTATTTGACATTGTTGTTGTTGTTGACGTTGTTGTTGTTGTTGTTTATTTGACGTTGTTGTTGTTGTTGTTTATTTGACGTTGTTGTTGTTGTTGTTGTTTATTTGACGTTGTTATTGTCGTTGTTGTTTTTGTTGTTTATTTGACGTTGTTGTTGTTGTTTATTTGACGTTGTTGTTATTGTTTATTTGACGTTGTTGTTGTTGTTTATTTGACGTTGTTGTTGTTGTTTATTTAACGATGTTGTTGTTGTTGTTGTTTATTTGACGTTGTTGTTGTTGTTGTTTATTTGACGTTGTTGTTGTTGGTGTTTCTTTTACGTTGTTGTTGTTGTTATAGTAGTTTATTTGACGTTGTTGCTGTTGACGTTGTTGTTGTTGTTGTTGTTTATTTGACGTTGTTGTTGTTGTTGACATAGTTGTTGTTTATTTGACGTTGTTGTTTATTTGACGTTGTTGGTGTTGTGGACGTTTATGTTGTTTATTTGACGTTGTTGTTGTTGTTCTTGTTGTTGTTTATTTGACTTTGTTGTTGTTGTTTATTTGATGTTGTTGTTGTTGTTGACGTTGTTGTTGTTGTTGTTGTTGTTGACGTTGTTGTTGTTATTGTTTATTTGACATTGTTATTGTTGTTGACGTTGTTGTTGTTGTTGACGTTGTTGTTGTTGTTGACGTTGTTGTTGTTGTTTATTTGACGTTGTTGTTGTTGTTGACGGTGTTGTTGTTGTTTATTTGACATTGTTGTTGTTGTTGACGGTGTTGTTGTTGTTATTGATGTTGTTGTTGTTGTTTATTTGACGTTGATGTTGTTGATGTTGTTGTTGTTGTTGTTGTTTATTTGACGTTGTTGTTGTTTATTTGACGTAGTTGTTGTTGTTGACGTTGTTGTTGTTGTTTATTTGACGATGTTGTTGTTTTTTTGACATTGTTGTTGTTGTTGACGTTGTTGTTGTTGTTGTTGTTGTTTATTTGATGTTGTTGTTGTTGTTGACGTTGTTGTTGTTGTTGTTGTTGTTTATTTGACGTTGTTGTTGTTTGTTTGACGTAGTTGTTGTTGTTGACGTTGTTGTTGTTGTTGTTGTTTATTTGACGTTGTTGTTGTTGTTTTTTTGACATTGTTGTTGTTGTTGACGTTGTTGTTGTTGTTGTTTATTTGACGTTGTTATTGTTGTTGTTGACGTTGTTGTTGTTGTTGTTTATTTGACGTTGTTGTTGTTGTTGACGTTGTTGTTGTTGTTGTTATTTATTTGACGTTGTTGTTGTTGTTGTTGTTGTTTATTTGACGTTGTTGTTGTTTATTTGACGTTGTTGCTGTTGTTGTTTATTTGACGTTGTTGTTGTTATTTTTGTTGTTTATTTGACGTTGTTGTTGTTGTTGTTGTTGACGTTGTTGTTGTTGTTGTTGTTTATTTGACGGTGTTATTGTTGTTTATTTGACGTTGTTTTTATTGTTGTTTATTTGACGTTGTTGTTGTTGTTATTTATTTGACATTGTTGTTGTTGTTGTTGTTGTTTAGTTGATGGTGTTGTTGTTGTTGTTGTTTATTTGACGTTGTTGTTGTTGTTGTTGTTGTTTATTTGACGTTGTTGTTGTTGACGTTGTTGTTGTTGTTTATTTGACGTTGTTGTTGTTGTTGTTGTTTATTTGACGTTGTTGTTGCTTATTTGACGTTGTTGTTGTTGACGTTGTTGTTGTTGTTGTTGTTGTTGTTTATTTGACGTTGTTGTTGTTGTTGTTGTTGTTGTTGTTTATTTGACGTTGTTGTTGTTGTTGTTGTTATTTATTTGACGTTGTTATTGTTGTTGTTTTATTGACGTTGTTGTTGTTGTTGACGTTGTTGTTGTTGTTGTTTATTTGACGTTGTTGTTGTTGTTTATTTAACATTGTTGTTGTTGTTGACGTTGTTGTTGTTGTTGTTGTTTATTTGACGTTGTTGTTTTTGACGTTGTTGTTTTTGACGTTGTTGTTGTTGTTGTTGTTTATTTGACGTTGTTGTTGTTGCTATTTATTTGACGTGGTTATTGTTGTTGTTTATTTGACGTTTTTTGTTATTGTTTATTTGACGTTGTTGTTGTTGTTGTTTTTGTTGTTTATTTGACGTTGTTGTTATTGTTGACGTTGTTGTTGTTGTTTATTTGACGTTGTTGTTGTTGTTGTTTTTGTTGTTTATTTGACGTTGTTGTTGTTGTTGTTTATTTGACGTTGCTGTTGTTGTTGTTTATTTGACGTTGTTGTTGTTCTTTATTTGACGTTGTTGTTGTTGTTGTTGTTTATTTGACGTTGTTATTGTTGTTGTTTATTTGACGTTGTTGTTGTTGTTGACGTTGTTGTTGTTGTTGTTTATTTGACGTTGTTGTTGTTGTTGTTTATTTGACATTGTTGTTGTTGTTTACGTTGTTGTTGTTGTTGTTGTTGTTTATTTGACATTGTTGTTGTTGTTGACGTTGTTGTTGTTGTTGTTGTTTATTTGACGTCGTCGTTGTTGTTATTTATTTGACGTTGTTGTTGTTGTTGTTTTTGTTGTTTATTTAACGTTGTTGTTGTTGTTGTTGTTTTTGTTGTTTATTTGACGTAGATGTTGTTGTTGACGTTGTTGTTGTTGTTTATTTGACGTTGTTGTTGTTTTTGTAATTTATTTGACGTTGTTGTTGTTGTTGTTTATTTGACGTTGTTGTTGTTGTTTATTTGACGGTGTTGTTGTTGTTGTTTATTTGACGTTGTTGCTGTTGTTGTTGTTTATTTGACATTGTTTTTGTTGTTGACGTTGTTGTTGTTGTTGTTGTTTATTTGACGTTGTTGTTGTTGTTGTCATAGTTGTTGTTGTTGTTTATTTGACGTTGTTGTTATTGTTGACATTGTTGTTGTTGATGATGGTGTTGTTGTTGTTGTTGTTGTTTATTTGACGTTGTTGTTGTTGACGTTGTTGTTGTTGTTGTTTATTTGACGTTGTTGTTGTTGTTGTTGTTGTTGTTTATTTGACGTTGTTGTTGCTTATTTGACGTTGTTGTTGTTGACGTTGTTGTTGTTGTTGTTGTTGTTGTTTATTTGACGTTGTTGTTGTTGTTGTTGACGTTGTTGTTGTGTTTTATTTGACGTTGTTGTTGTTGTTGTTGTTGTTGTTTATTTGACGTTGTTGTTGTTGTTGTTGTTGTTTATTTGACGTTGTTGTTGTTGTTGTTGTTGTTGTTTATTTGACGTTGTTGTTGTTGTTGTTGTTATTTATTTGACGTTGTTATTGTTGTTGTTGTTGTTGACGTTGTTGTTGTTGTTGTTTATTTGACGTTGTTGTTGTTGTTTATTTAACATTGTTGTTGTTGTTGACGTTGTTGTTGTTGTTGTTGTTTATTTGACGTTGTTGTTTTTGACGTTGTTGTTTTTGACGTTGTTGTTGTTGTTGTTGTTTATTTGACGTTGTTGTTGTTGCAGTTTATTTGACGTGGTTATTGTTGTTGTTTATTTGACGTTTTTTGTTGTTGTTTATTTGACGTTGTTGTTGTTGTTGTTTTTGTTGTTTATTTGACGTTGTTGTTATTGTTGACGTTGTTGTTGTTGTTTATTTGACGTTGTTGTTGTTGTTGTTTTTGTTGTTTATTTGACGTTGTTGTTCTTGTTGTTTATTTGACGTTGTTGTTGTTGTTTATTTGACGTTGTTGTTGTTCTTTATTTGACGTTGTTGTTGTTGTTGTTGTTGTTTATTTGACGTTGTTATTGTTGTTGTTTATTTGACGTTGTTGTTGTTGTTGACGTTGTTGTTATTGTTGTTTATTTGACGTTGTTGTTGTTGTTGTTTATTTGACATTGTTGTTGTTCTTTACGTTGTTGTTGTTGTTGTTGTTGTTTATTTGACATTGTTGTTGTTGTTGACGTTGTTGTTGTTGTTGTTGTTGTTTATTTGACATCGTCGTTGTTGTTATTTATTTGACGTTGTTGTTGTTGTTGTTTTTGTTGTTTATTTAACGTTGTTGTTGTTGTTGTTGTTGTTTTTGTTGTTTATTTGACGTAGATGTTGTTGTTGACGTTGTTGTTGTTGTTTATTTGACGTTGTTGTTGTTGTTTTTGTAATTTATTTGACGTTGTTGTTGTTGTTGTTTATTTGACGTTGTTGTTGTTGTTTATTTGACGGTGTTGTTGTTGTTGTTTATTTGACGTTGTTGCTGTTGTTGTTGTTTATTTGACATTGTTTTTGTTGTTGACGTTGTTGTTGTTGTTGTTGTTTATTTGACGTTGTTGTTGTTGTTGTCATAGTTGTTGTTGTTGTTTATTTGACGTTGTTGTTATTGTTGACGTTGTTGTTGTTTATTTGACGTTGTTGTTGTTGTTCTTGTTGTTGTTTATTTGACGTTGTTGTGGTTGACGTTGTTGTTGTTGTTGTTGTTTAATAGACGTTGTTGTTGTTGTTGTTGTTGTTGTTGACGTTGTTGTTGTTGTTGTTGTTGTTTATTTAACTTTGTTGTTGTTGTTGACGTTGTTGTTGTTGTTGACGTTGTTGTTGTTGTCGTTTATTTGACGTTGTTGTTAATGTTGTTGTTGTTGTTTATTTGACATTGTTGTTGTTGATGATGGTGTTGTTGTTGTTGTTGTTGTTTATTTGACTTTGTTGTTGTTGTTGACATTGTTGTTGTTGTTGACGTTGTTGTTGTTGTTTATTTTACGTTGTTGTTGTTGTTGTTGTTGACGTTGTTGTTGTTGTTGTTGTTGTTGTTTATTTGACAATTTTGTTGTTGTTGACGGTGTTGTTGTTGTTGATGTTGTTGTTGTTGTTGTTATTGACGGTGTTGTTATTGTTGATGATGTTGTTGTTTATATTTATTTGACGTTGTTGTTGTTGTTGTTTATTTAACGTTGTTGTTTTATTTATTTGACATTGTTGTTGTTGTTTATTTGACGTTGCTGTTGTTGATGTTGTTGTTGTTGTTGTTTATTTGACGTTGTTGTTGTTTATTTGACGTTGTTGTTGTTGTTGTTTATTTGACGTTGTTGTTGTTTATTTGACGTTGTTGCTGTTGTTGTTTATTTGACGTTGTTGTTGTTATTTTTGTTGTTTATTTGACGTTGTTGTTGTTGTTGTTGTTGACGTTGTTGTTGTTGTTGTTGTTTATTTGACGGTGTTATTGTTGTTTATTTGACGTTGTTTTTATTGTTGTTTATTTGACGTTGTTGTTGTTGTTATTTATTTGACATTGTTGTTGTTGTTGTTGTTGTTTAGTTGATGGTGTTGTTGTTGTTGTTGTTTATTTGACGTTGTTGTTGTTGTTGTTGTTTATTTGACGTTGTTGTTGTTGACGTTGTTGTTGTTGTTTATTTGACGTTGTTGTTGTTGTTGTTGTTTATTTGACGTTGTTGTTGCTTATTTGACGTTGTTGTTGTTGACGTTGTTGTTGTTGTTGTTGTTGTTGTTTATTTGACGTTGTTGTTGTTGTTGTTGTTGTTGTTTATTTGACGTTGTTATTGTTGTTGTTGTTATTTATTTGACGTTGTTATTGTTGTTGTTTTATTGACGTTGTTGTTGTTGTTGACGTTGTTGTTGTTGTTGTTTATTTGACGTTGTTGTTGTTGTTTATTTAACATTGTTGTTGTTGTTGACGTTGTTGTTGTTGTTGTTGTTTATTTGACGTTGTTGTTGTTGTTGTTGTTTATTTGACGTTGTTGTTGTTGCTATTTATTTGACGTGGTTATTGTTGTTGTTTATTTGACGTTTTTTGTTATTGTTTATTTGACGTTGTTGTTGTTGTTGTTTTTGTTGTTTATTTGACGTTGTTGTTATTGTTGACGTTGTTGTTGTTGTTTATTTGACGTTGTTGTTGTTGTTGTTTTTGTTGTTTATTTGACGTTGTTGTTGTTGTTGTTTATTTGACGTTGCTGTTGTTGTTGTTTATTTGACGTTGTTGTTGTTCTTTATTTGACGTTGTTGTTGTTGTTGTTGTTTATTTGACGTTGTTATTGTTGTTGTTTATTTGACGTTGTTGTTGTTGTTGACGTTGTTGTTGTTGTTGTTTATTTGACGTTGTTGTTGTTGTTGTTTATTTGACATTGTTGTTGTTGTTTACGTTGTTGTTGTTGTTGTTGTTGTTTATTTGACATTGTTGTTGTTGTTGACGTTGTTGTTGTTGTTGTTGTTTATTTGACGTCGTCGTTGTTGTTATTTATTTGACGTTGTTGTTGTTGTTGTTTTTGTTGTTTATTTAACGTTGTTGTTGTTGTTGTTGTTTTTGTTGTTTATTTGACGTAGATGTTGTTGTTGACGTTGTTGTTGTTGTTTATTTGACGTTGTTGTTGTTGTTTTTGTAATTTATTTGACGTTGTTGTTGTTGTTGTTTATTTGACGTTGTTGTTGTTGTTTATTTGACGGTGTTGTTGTTGTTGTTTATTTGACGTTGTTGCTGTTGTTGTTGTTTATTTGACATTGTTTTTGTTGTTGACGTTGTTGTTGTTGTTGTTGTTTATTTGACGTTGTTGTTGTTGTTGTCATAGTTGTTGTTGTTGTTTATTTGACGTTGTTGTTATTGTTGACGTTGTTGTTGTTTATTTGACGTTGTTGTTGTTGTTCTTGTTGTTGTTTATTTGACGTTGTTGTGGTTGACGTTGTTGTTGTTGTTGTTGTTTAATAGACGTTGTTGTTGTTGTTGTTGTTGTTGACGTTGTTGTTGTTGTTGTTGTTGTTTATTTAACTTTGTTGTTGTTGTTGACGTTGTTGTTGTTGTTGACGTTGTTGTTGTTGTCGTTTATTTGACGTTGTTGTTAATGTTGTTGTTGTTGTTTATTTGACATTGTTGTTGTTGATGATGGTGTTGTTGTTGTTGTTGTTGTTTATTTGACGTTGTTGTTGTTGACGTTGTTGTTGTTGTTTATTTGACGTTGTTGTTGTTGTTGTTGTTGTTGTTTATTTGACGTTGTTGTTGCTTATTTGACGTTGTTGTTGTTGACGTTGTTGTTGTTGTTGTTGTTGTTTATTTGACGTTGTTGTTGTTGTTGTTGACGTTGTTGTTGTGTTTTATTTGACGTTTTTTGTTGTTGTTTATTTGACGTTGTTGTTGTTGTTGTTTTTGTTGTTTATTTGACGTTGTTGTTATTGTTGACGTTGTTGTTGTTGTTTATTTGACGTTGTTGTTGTTGTTGTTTTTGTTGTTTATTTGACGTTGTTATTCTTGTTGTTTATTTGACGTTGTTGTTGTTGTTGTTTATTTGACGTTGTTGTTGTTCTTTATTTGACGTTGTTGTTGTTGTTGTTGTTTATTTGACGTTGTTATTGTTGTTGTTTATTTGACGTTGTTGTTGTTGTTGACGTTGTTGTTATTGTTGTTTATTTGACGTTGTTGTTGTTGTTGTTTATTTGACATTGTTGTTGTTCTTTACGTTGTTGTTGTTGTTGTTGTTGTTTATTTGACATTGTTGTTGTTGTTGACGTTGTTGTTGTTGTTGTTGTTGTTTATTTGACATCGTCGTTGTTGTTATTTATTTGACGTTGTTGTTGTTGTTGTTTTTGTTGTTTATTTAACGTTGTTGTTGTTGTTGTTGTTGTTTTTGTTGTTTATTTGACGTAGATGTTGTTGTTGACGTTGTTGTTGTTGTTTATTTGACGTTGTTGTTGTTGTTTTTGTAATTTATTTGACGTTGTTGTTGTTGTTGTTTATTTGACGTTGTTGTTGTTGTTTATTTGACGGTGTTGTTGTTGTTGTTTATTTGACGTTGTTGCTGTTGTTGTTGTTTATTTGACATTGTTTTTGTTGTTGACGTTGTTGTTGTTGTTGTTGTTTATTTGACGTTGTTGTTGTTGTTGTCATAGTTGTTGTTGTTGTTTATTTGACGTTGTTGTTATTGTTGACGTTGTTGTTGTTTATTTGACGTTGTTGTTGTTGTTCTTGTTGTTGTTTATTTGACGTTGTTGTGGTTGACGTTGTTGTTGTTGTTGTTGTTTAATAGACGTTGTTGTTGTTGTTGTTGTTGTTGACGTTGTTGTTGTTGTTGTTGTTTATTTAACTTTGTTGTTGTTGTTGACGTTGTTGTTGTTGTTGACGTTGTTGTTGTTGTCGTTTATTTGACGTTGTTGTTAATGTTGTTGATGTTGTTTATTTGACATCATTGTTGTTAATGATGGTGTTGTTGTTGTTGTTGTTGTTTATTTGACTTTGTTGTTGTTGTTGACATTGTTGTTGTTGTTGACGTTGTTGTTGTTGTTTATTTTACGTTGTTGTTGTTGTTGTTGTTGACGTTGTTGTTGTTGTTGTTGTTGTTGTTTATTTGACAATTTTGTTGTTGTTGACGGTGTTGTTGTTGTTGATGTTGTTGTTGTTGTTGTTATTGACGGTGTTGTTATTGTTGATGATGTTGTTGTTTATATTTATTTGACGTTGTTGTTGTTGTTGTTTATTTAACGTTGTTGTTTTATTTATTTGACATTGTTGTTGTTGTTTATTTGACGTTGCTGTTGTTGATGTTGTTGTTGTTGTTGTTTATTTGACGTTGTTGTTGTTTATTTGACGTTGTTGTTGTTGTTGTTTATTTGACGTTGTTGTTGTTGTTGTTGTTTATTTGACGTTGTTGTTGTGGTTTTTTTGACATTGTTGTTGTGGTTGACGTTGTTGTTGTTGTTGTTGTTGTTTATTTGACGTTGTTGTTGTTGTTGACGTTGTTGTTGTTGTTGTTTATTTGACATTGTTGTTGTTGTTGTTGACGTTGTTGTTGTTTATTTAACGTTGTTGTTGTTGTGGGCGTTGTTGTTGTTGTTGTTATTATTTATTTGACGTTGTTGTTGTTGTTGTTGTTGTTGTTGTTGTTTATTTGACGTTGTTGTTGTTGTTGCTTATTTGACATTGTTGTTGTTGTTTATTTGACGTTGTTGTTATTGTTATTATTTTTGTTGTTTATTTGACGTTGTTGTTTTTGTTGACGTTTTTGTTGTTGTTTATTTGACGTTGTATTGTTGTTGTTGTTTATTTGACGTTGTTTTTATTGTTGTTTATTTGACGTTGTTGTTGTTGTTGTTTATTTGACGTTGTTGTTGTTGTTGTTTATTTGACGGTGTTGTTGTTGTTGTTTATTTGACGTTGTTGTTGTTGTTATTGTTGTTGTTGTTTATTTGACGTTGTTGTTGTTGACGTTGTTGTTGTTGTTGTTTATTTGACGTTGTTGACGTTGTTGTTGTTGTTGTTTATTTGACGTTGGTGTTGCTTATTTGACGTTGTTGTTGTTGTTGACGTTGTTGTTGTTGTTGTTGTTTATTTGACATTGTTGTTGTTGTTGACGTTGTTGTTGTTGTTTATTTGACGTTGTTGTTGTTGTTGTTTATTTGACGTTGTTGTTGTTGTTTATTTGACGTTGTTATTGTCGTTGTTGTTTTTGTTGTTTATTTGACGTTGTTGTTGTTGTTTATTTGACGTTGTTGTTGTTGTTGTATATTTGACGTTGTTGTTGTTGTTGTTTATTTAACGATGTTGTTGTTGTTGTTGTTTATTTGACGTTGTTGTTGTTGTTGTTGTTTATTTGACGTTGTTGTTGTTGTTGTTTATTTTACGTTGTTGTTGTTGTTATAGTAGTTTATTTGACGTTGTTGCTGTTGACGTTGTTGTTGTTGTTGTTGTTTATTTGACGTTGTTATTGTTGTTGTTTATTTGACGTTGTTGTTGTTGTTGACGTTGTTGTTATTGTTGTTTATTTGACGTTGTTGTTGTTGTTGTTTATTTGACATTGTTGTTGTTCTTTACGTTGTTGTTGTTGTTGTTGTTGTTTATTTGACATTGTTGTTGTTGTTGACGTTGTTGTTGTTGTTGTTGTTTATTTGACATCGTCGTTGTTGTTATTTATTTGACGTTGTTGTTGTTGTTGTTTTTGTTGTTTATTTAACGTTGTTGTTGTTGTTGTTGTTGTTGTTTTTGTTGTTTATTTGACGTAGATGTTGTTGTTGACGTTGTTGTTGTTGTTTATTTGACGTTGTTGTTGTTGTTTTTGTAATTTATTTGACGTTGTTGTTGTTGTTGTTTATTTGACGTTGTTGTTGTTGTTTATTTGACGGTGTTGTTGTTGTTGTTTATTTGACGTTGTTGCTGTTGTTGTTGTTTATTTGACATTGTTTTTGTTGTTGACGTTGTTGTTGTTGTTGTTGTTGTTTATTTGACGTTGTTGTTGTTGTTGTCATAGTTGTTGTTGTTGTTTATTTGACGTTGTTGTTATTGTTGACGTTGTTGTTGTTTATTTGACGTTGTTGTTGTTGTTCTTGTTGTTGTTTATTTGACGTTGTTGTGGTTGACGTTGTTGTTGTTGTTGTTTAATAGACGTTGTTGTTGTTGTTGTTGTTGTTGTTGTTGTTTAATAGACGTTGTTGTTGTTGTTGTTGTTGTTGACGTTGTTGTTGTTGTTGTTGTTTATTTAACTTTGTTGTTGTTGTTGACGTTGTTGTTGTTGTTGACGTTGTTGTTGTTGTCGTTTATTTGACGTTGTTGTTAATGTTGTTATTGTTGTTTATTTGACATTGTTGTTGTTGATGATGGTGTTGTTGTTGTTGTTGTTGTTTATTTGACTTTGTTGTTGTTGTTGACATTGTTGTTGTTGTTGACGTTGTTGTTGTTGTTTATTTTACGTTGTTGTTGTTGTTGTTGTTGACGTTGTTGTTGTTGTTGTTGTTGTTGTTTATTTGACAATTTTGTTGTTGTTGACGGTGTTGTTGTTGTTGATGTTGTTGTTGTTGTTGTTATTGACGGTGTTGTTATTGTTGATGATGTTGTTGTTTATATTTATTTGACGTTGTTGTTGTTGTTTATTTAACGTTGTTGTTTTATTTATTTGACATTGTTGTTGTTGTTTATTTGACGTTGCTGTTGTTGATGTTGTTGTTGTTGTTGTTTATTTGACGTTGTTGTTGTTTATTTGACGTTGTTGTTGTTGTTGTTTATTTGACGTTGTTGTTGTTGTTGTTGTTTATTTGACGTTGTTGTTGTGGTTTTTTTGACATTGTTGTCGTGGTTGACGTTGTTGTTGTTGTTGTTGTTGTTGTTTATTTGACGTTGTTGTTGTTGTTGACGTTGTTGTTGTTGTTGTTTATTTGACATTGTTGTTGTTGTTGTTGACGTTGTTGTTGTTTATTTAACGTTGTTGTTGTTGTGGGCGTTGTTGTTGTTGTTGTTATTATTTATTTGACGTTGTTGTTGTTGTTGTTGTTGTTGTTGTTGTTTATTTGACGTTGTTGTTGTTGTTGCTTATTTGACATTGTTGTTGTTGTTTATTTGACGTTGTTGTTATTGTTATTATTTTTGTTGTTTATTTGACGTTGTTGTTTTTGTTGACGTTTTTGTTGTTGTTTATTTGACGTTGTATTGTTGTTGTTGTTTATTTGACGTTGTTTTTATTGTTGTTTATTTGACGTTGTTGTTGTTGTTGTTTATTTGACGTTGTTGTTGTTGTTGTTGTTTATTTGACGGTGTTGTTGTTGTTGTTTATTTGACGTTGTTGTTGTTGTTATTGTTGTTGTTGTTTATTTGACGTTGTTGTTGTTGACGTTGTTGTTGTTGTTGTTTATTTGACGTTGTTGACGTTGTTGTTGTTGTTGTTTATTTGACGTTGTTGTTGCTTATTTGACGTTGTTGTTGTTGTTGACGTTGTTGTTGTTGTTGTTGTTTATTTGACATTGTTGTTGTTGTTGACGTTGTTGTTGTTGTTGTTGTTTATTTGACGTTGTTGTTGTTGTTTATTTGACGTTGTTGTTGTTGTTGTTTATTTGACGTTGTTATTGTCGTTGTTGTTTTTGTTGTTTATTTGACGTTGTTGTTGTTGTTTATTTGACGTTGTTGTTGTTGTTGTATATTTGACGTTGTTGTTGTTGTTGTTTATTTAACGATGTTGTTGTTGTTGTTGTTGTTTATTTGACGTTGTTGTTGTTGTTGTTGTTTATTTGACGTTGTTGTTGTTGTTGTTTATTTTACGTTGTTGTTGTTGTTATAGTAGTTTATTTGACGTTGTTGCTGTTGACGTTGTTGTTGTTGTTGTTGTTTATTTGACGTTGTTGTTGTTGTTGACATAGTTGTTGTTTATTTGACGTTGTTGTTTATTTGACGTTGTTGGTGTTGTGGACGTTTATGTTGTTTATTTGACGTTGTTGTTGTTGTTGACATAGTTGTTGTTTATTTGACGTTGTTGTTTATTTGACGTTGTTGGTGTTGTGGACGTTTATGTTGTTTATTTGACGTTGTTGTTGTTGTTCTTGTTGTTGTTTATTTGACTTTATTGTTGTTGTTTATTTGATGTTGTTGTTGTTGTTGACGTTGTTGTTGTTGTTGTTGTTGTTGTTGACGTTGTTGTTGTTATTGTTTATTTGACATTGTTATTGTTGTTGACGTTGTTGTTGTTGTTGACGTTGTTGTTGTTGTTGACGTTGTTGTTGTTGTTTATTTGACGTTGTTGTTGTTGTTGACGTTGTTGTTGTTGTTTATTTGACATTGTTGTTGTTGTTGACGGTGTTGTTGTTGTTATTGATGTTGTTGTTGTTGTTTATTTGACGTTGATGTTGTTGATGTTGTTGTTGTTGTTGTTTATTTGACGTTGTTGTTGTTTATTTGACGTAGTTGTTGTTGTTGACGTTGTTGTTGTTGTTTATTTGACGTTGTTGTTGTTTTTTTGACATTGTTGTTGTTGTTGACGTTGTTGTTGTTGTTGTTGTTTATTTGATGTTGTTGTTGTTGTTGACGTTGTTGTTGTTGTTGTTGTTGTTTATTTGACGTTGTTGTTGTTTATTTGACGTAGTTATTGTTGTTGACGTTGTTGTTGTTGTTGTTGTTGTTTATTTGACGTTGTTGTTGTTGTTTTTTTGACATTGTTGTTGTTGTTGACGTTGTTGTTGTTGTTGTTGTTTATTTGACGTTGTTATTGTTGTTGTTGACGTTGTTGTTGTTGTTGTTTATTTGACGTCGTTGTTGTTGTTGACGTTGTTGTTGTTGTTGTTATTTATTTGACGTTGTTATTTATTTGACGTTGTTGTTTATTTGACGTTGTTGTTGTTTATTTGACGTTGTTGCTGTTGTTGTTTATTTGACGTTGTTGTTGTTGTTTTTGTTGTTTATTTGACGTTGTTGTTGTTGTTGACGTTGTGGTTGTTGTTGTTTATTTGACGGTGTTGTTGTTGTTTATTTGACGTTGTTTTTATTGTTGTTTATTTGACGTTGTTGTTGTTGTTGTTTATTTGACGTTGTTGTTGTTGTTGTTGTTTAGTTGATGGTGTTGTTGTTGTTGTTGTTTATTTGACGTTGTTGTTGTTGTTGTTGTTGTTTATTTGACGTTGTTGTTGTTGACGTTGTTGTTGTTGTTTATTTGACGTTGTTGTTGTTGTTGTTGTTGTTTATTTGACGTTGTTGTTGCTTATTTGACGTTGTTGTTGTTGACGTTGTTGTTGTTGTTGTTTATTTGACGTTGTTGTTGTTGTTGTTGTTGACGTTTTTGTTGTTGTTTATTTGACGTTGTTGTTGTTGTTGTTGTTGTTGTTGTTTATTTGACGTTGTTGTTGTTGTTGTTGTTTATTTGACGTTGTTGTTGTTGTTGTTGTTGTTGTTGTTTATTTGACGTTGTTGTTGTTGTTGTTGTTATTTATTTGACGTTGTTATTGTGGTTGTTTTATTGACGTTGTTGTTGTTGTTGACGTTGTTGTTGTTGTTTATTTGACGTTGTTGTTGTTGTTTATTTAACATTGTTGTTGTTGACGTTGTTGTTGTTGTTGTTGTTTATTTGACGTTGTTGTTTTTGACGTTGTTGTTTTTGACGTTGTTGTTGTTGTTGTTTATTTGACGTTGTTGTTGTTGCTGTTTATTTGACGTGGTTATTGTTGTTGTTTATTTGACGTTTTTTGTTGTTGTTTATTTGACGTTGTTGTTGTTGTTGTTTTTGTTGTTTATTTGACGTTGTTGTTATTGTTGACGTTGTTGTTGTTGTTTATTTGACGTTGTTGTTGTTGTTTTTGTTGTTTATTTGACGTTGTTGTTGTTGTTGTTTATTTGATGTTGTTGTTGTTGTTGTTGTTGTTTATTTGACGTTGTTGTTGTTCTTTATTTGACGTTGTTGTTGTTGTTGTTGTTTATTTGACGTTGTTATTGTTGTTGTTTATTTGACGTTGTTGTTGTTGTTGACGTTGTTGTTGTTGTTGTTTATTTGACGTTGTTGTTGTTGTTGTTTATTTGACATTGTTGTTGTTGTTTACGTTGTTGTTGTTGTTGTTGTTGTTGACGTTGTTGTTGTTGTTGTTGTTTATTTGACGTCGTCGTTGTTGTTATTTATTTGACGTTGTTGTTGTTGTTGTTGTTTTTGTTGTTTATTTAACGTTGTTGTTGTTGTTGTTTTTGTTGTTTATTTGACGTAGTTGTTGTTGTTGACGTTGTTGTTGTTGTTTATTTGACGTTGTTGTTGTTGTTTTTGTAATTTATTTGACGTTGTTGTTGTTGTTGTTTATTTGACGTTGTTGTTGTTGTTTATTTGACGGTGTTGTTGTTGTTGTTTATTTGACGTTATTGCTGTTGTTGTTGTTTATTTGACATTGTTTTTGTTGTTGACGTTGTTGTTGTTGTTGTTGTTTATTTGACGTTGTTGTTGTTGTTGTCATAGTTGTTGTTGTTGTTTATTTGACGTTGTTGTTATTGTTGACGTTGTTGTTGTTTATTTGACGTTGTTGTTGTTGTTGTTGTTGTTTATTTGACGTTGTTGTGGTTGACGTTGTTGTTGTTGTTGTTGTTGTTTAATAGACGTTGTTGTTGTTGTTGTTGTTGACGTTGTTGTTGTTGTTTATTTAACTTTGTTGTTGTTGTTGACGTTGTTGTTGTTGTTGACGTTGTTGTTGTTGTCGTTTATTTGACGTTGTTGTTAATGTTATTGTTGTTGTTTATTTGACATTGTTGTTGTTTATGATGGTGTTGTTGTTGTTGTTGTTTATTTGACTTTGTTGTTGTTGTTGACATTGTTGTTGTTGTTGACGTTGTTGTTGTTGTTTATTTGACGTTGTTGTTGTTGTTGTTGTTGACGTTGTTGTTGTTGTTGTTGTTGTTGTTGTTTATTTGACAATTTTGTTGTTGTTGACGGTGTTGTTGTTGTTGTTGATGTTGTTGTTGTTATTTATTTGACGTTGTTGTTGTTGTTGTTGTTCTTTATTTGACGTTGTTGTTGTTATTTATTTGACATTGTTGTTGTTGTTGTTGTTGTTTATTTGACGTTGTTGTTGTTGTTTATTTGACGTTGTTGTTATTGTTGTTTATTTGACGTTGTTGTTGTGGTTTTTTTGACATTGTTGTTGTTGTTGACGTTGTTGTTGTTGTTGTTTATTTGACGTTGTTGTTGTTGACGTTGTTGTTGTTGTTGTTTATTTAACATTGTTGTTGTTGTTGTTGTTGTTGATGTTGTTGTTGTTTATTTGACGTTGTTGTTGTTGTTGTTGACGTTGTTGTTGTTGTTGTTTATTTGACGTTGTTGTTGTTATTTATTTGACATTGTTGTTGTTGTTTATTTGACGTTGTTGTTGTTGACGTTGTTGTTGTTGTTGTTTATTTGACGTTGTTGTTGTTGTTGTTGTTGTTTATTTGACGTTGTTGTTGTGGTTTTTTTGACATTGTTGTTGTTGTTGACGTTGTTGTTGTTGTTGTTTATTTGATGTTGTTGTTGTTGTTGACGTTGTTGTTGTTGTTTATTTGACATTGTTTTTGTTGGTTTTGACGTTGTTGTTGTTTATTTGACGTTGTTGTTGTTGTTGACGTTGTTGTTGTTGTTGTTATTTATTTGACGTTGTTGTTGTTGTTGTTTATTTGACGTTCTTGTTGTTCTTGTTGTTTATTTGACATTGTTATTGTTGTTGTTTATTTGATGTTGTTGTTGTTGTTATTATTTTTGTTGTTTATTTGACGTTGTTGTTTTTCTTGACGTTGTTGTTGTTGTTGTTTATTTGACGTTGTTGTTGTAGTTGTTTATTTGACGTTGTTTTTATTGTTGTTGTTGTTTATTTGACGTTGTTGTTGTTGTTGTTGTTGTTTATTTGACGTTGTTGTTGTTGTTGTTATTTATTTGACGTTGTTATTGTTGTTGTTTTATTGACGTTGTTGTTGTTGTTGACGTTGTTGTTGTTGTTGTTTATTTGACGTTGTTGTTGTTGTTTATTTAACATTGTTGTTGTTGTTGACGTTGTTGTTGTTGTTGTTGTTTATTTGACGTTGTTGTTTTTGACGTTGTTGTTTTTGACGTTGTTGTTGTTGTTGTTTATTTGACGTTGTTGTTGTTGCTGTTTATTTGACGTGGTTATTGTTGTTGTTTATTTGACGTTTTTTGTTGTTGTTTATTTGACGTTGTTGTTGTTGTTGTTTTTGTTGTTTATTTGACGTTGTTGTTATTGTTGACGTTGTTGTTGTTGTTGTTTATTTGACGTTGTTGTTGTTGTTTTTGTTGTTTATTTGACGTTGTTGTTCTTGTTGTTTATTTGACGTTGTTGTTTATTTGACGTTGTTGTTGTTTATTTGACGTTGTTGTTGTTGTTGTTGTTGTTTATTTGACGTTGTTATTGTTGTTGTTTATTTGACGTTGTTGTTGTTGTTGACGTTGTTGTTGTTGTTGTTTATTTGACGTTGTTGTTGTTGTTGTTTAGTTGACATTGTTGTTGTTGTTTACGTTGTTGTTGTTGTTGTTGTTTATTTGACGTTGTTGTTGTTGTTGACGTTGTTGTTGTTGTTGTTGTTTATTTGACGTCGTCGTTGTTGTTATTTATTTGACGTTGTTGTTGTTGTTGTTGTTTTTGTTGTTTATTTAACGTTGTTATTGTTGTTGTTTTTGTTGTTTATTTGACGTAGATGTTGTTGTTGACGTTGTTGTTGTTGTTTATTTGACGTTGTTGTTGTTGTTTTTGTTGTTTATTTGACGTTGTTGTTGTTGTTGTTTATTTGACGTTGTTGTTGTTGTTTATTTGACGGTGTTGTTGTTGTTGTTTATTTGACGTTGTTGCTGTTGTTGTTGTTTATTTGACATTGTTTTTGTTGTTGACGTTGTTGTTGTTGTTGTTGTTTATTTGACGTTGTTGTTGTTGTTGTCATAGTTGTTGTTGTTGTTTATTTGACGTTGTTGTTATTGTTGACGTTGTTGTTGTTTATTTGACGTTGTTGTTGTTGTTCTTGTTGTTGTTTATTTGACGTTGTTGTGGTTGACGTTGTTGTTGTTGTTGTTTAATAGACGTTGTTGTTGTTGTTGTTGTTGTTGTTGTTTATTTAACTTTGTTGTTGTTGTTGACATTGTTGTTGTTGTTGACGTTGTTGTTGTTGTCGTTTATTTGACGTTGTTGTTGTTAATGTTGTTGTTGTTGTTTATTTGACATTGTTGTTGTTGATGATGGTGTTGTTGTTGTTGTTGTTGTTGTTTATTTGACTTTGTTGTTGTTGTTGACATTGTTGTTGTTGTTGACGTTGTTGTTGTTGTTTATTTGACGTTGTTGTTGTTGTTGTTGTTGTTGACGTTGTTGTTGTTGTTGTTGTTGTTGTTTATTTGACAATTTTGTTGTTGTTGACGGTGTTGTTGTTGTTGTTGATGTTGTTGTTGTTATTTATTTGACGTTGTTGTTGTTGTTGTTGTTGTTGCTTATTTGACGTTGTTGTTGTTATTTATTTGACATTGTTGTTGTTGTTTATTTGACGTTGATGTTGTTAACGTTGTTGTTGTTTATTTGATGTTATTGTTGTTGTTTATTTGACGTTGTTGTTATTGTTGTTTATTTGACGTTGTTGTTGTGGTTTTTTTGACATTGTTGTTGTTGTTGACGTTGTTGTTGTTGTTGTTTATTTGACGTTGTTGTTGTTGACGTTGTTGTTGTTGTTGTTTATTTAACATTGTTGTTGTTGTTGTTGATGTTGTTGTTGTTTATTTGACGTTGTTGTTGTTGTTGTTGACGTTGTTGTTGTTGTTGTTGTTGTTTATTTGACGTTGTTGTTGTTATTTATTTGACATTGTTGTCGTTGTTTATTTGACGTTGTTGTTGTTGACGTTGTTGTTGTTGTTGTTGTTGTTTATTTGACGTTGTTGTTGTTGTTGTTGTTTATTTGACGTTGTTGTTGTGGTTTTTTTGACATTGTTGTTATTGTTGACGTTGTTGTTGTTGTTGTTTATTTGACATTGTTGTTGTTGTTGACGTTGTTGTTGTTGTTTATTTGACATTGTTTTTGTTGTTGTTGACGTTGTTGTTGTTTATTTGACGTTGTTGTTGTTGTTGACGTTGTTGTTGTTGTTGTTATTTATTTGACGTTGTTGTTGTTGTTGTTGTTTATTTGACGTTGTTGTTGTTCTTGTTGTTTATTTGACATTGTTGTTGTTGTTGTTTATTTGATGTTGTTGTTGTTGTTATTATTTTTGTTGTTTATTTGACGTTGTTGTTTTTCTTGACGTTGTTGTTGTTGTTGTTTATTTGACGTTGTTGTTGTAGTTGTTTATTTGACGTTGTTTTTATTGTTGTTTATTTGACGTTGTTGTTGTTGTTGTTTATTTGACGTTGTTGTTGTTGTTGTTTATTTGACGTTGTTGTTGTTGTTTATTTAACATTGTTGTTGTTGTTGACGTTGTTGTTGTTGTTGTTGTTTATTTGACGTTGTTGTTTTTGACGTTGTTGTTTTTGACGTTGTTGTTGTTGTTGTTGTTGTTTATTTGACGTTGTTGTTGTTGCTGTTTATTTGACGTGGTTATTGTTGTTGTTTATTTGACGTTTTTTGTTGTTGTTTATTTGACGTTGTTGTTGTTGTTGTTTTTGTTGTTTATTTGACGTTGTTGTTATTGTTGACGTTGTTGTTGTTGTTTATTTGACGTTGTTGTTGTTGTTTTTGTTGTTTATTTGACGTTGTTGTTCTTGTTGTTTATTTGACGTTGTTGTTGTTGTTTATTTGACGTTGTTGTTGTTGTTTATTTGACGTTGTTGTTGTTGTTTATTTGACGTTGTTATTGTTGTTGTTTATTTGACGTTGTTGTTGTTGTTGACGTTGTTGTTGTTGTTGTTTGTTTGACGTTGTTGTTGTTGTTGTTTATTTGACATTGTTGTTGTTGTTTACGTTGTTGTTGTTGTTGTTTATTTGACGTTGTTGTTGTTGTTGACGTTGTTGTTGTTGTTGTTTATTTGACGTCGTCGTTGTTGTTATTTATTTGACGTTGTTGTTGTTGTTGTTTTTGTTGTTTATTTAACGTTGTTGTTGTTGTTGTTTTTGTTGTTTATTTGACGTAGATGTTGTTGTTGACGTTGTTGTTGTTGTTTATTTGACGTTGTTGTTGTTGTTTTTGTTGTTTATTTGACGTTGTTGTTGTTGTTGTTTATTTGACGTTGTTGTTGTTGTTGTTTATTTGACGGTGTTGTTGTTGTTGTTTATTTGACGTTGTTGCTGTTGTTGTTGTTTATTTGACATTGTTTTTGTTGTTGACGTTGTTGTTGTTGTTGTTGTTTATTTGACGTTGTTGTTGTTGTTGTTGTCATAGTTGTTGTTGTTGTTGTTTATTTGACGTTGTTGTTATTGTTGACGTTGTTGTTGTTTATTTGACGTTGTTGTTGTTGTTCTTGTTGTTGTTTATTTGACGTTGTTGTGGTTGACGTTGTTGTTGTTGTTGTTGTTGTTGTCGTTGTTGACGTTGTTGTTGTTGTTGTTTATTTAACTTTGTTGTTGTTGACGTTGTTGTTGTTGTTGACGTTGTTGTTGTTGTCGTCTATTTGACGTTGTTGTTGTTAATGTTGTTGTTGTTTATTTGACATTGTTGTTGTTGATGATGGTGTTGTTGTTGTTGTTGTTTATTTGACTTTGTTGTTGTTGTTGTTGACGTTGTTGTTGTTGTTGTTGTTGTTGTTGTTGTTGTTGTTGTTTATTTGACAATTTTGTTGTTGTTGACGGTGTTGTTGTTGTTGTTGATGTTGTTGTTGTTGTTGTTGTTTATTTGACGTTGTTGTTGTTATTTATTTGACATTGTTGTTGTTGTTTATTTGACGTTGCTGTTGTTAATGTTGTTGTTGTTGTTGTTGTTTATTTGACGTTGTTGTTGTTGTTTATTTGACGTTGTTGTTATTGTTGTTTATTTGACGTTGTTGTTGTGGTTTTTTTGACATTGTTGTTGTTGTTGACGTTGTTGTTTGTGTTGTTTATTTGACGTTGTTGTTGTTGACGTTGTTGTTGTTGTTGTTGTTTATTTAACATTGTTGTTGTTGTTGTTGTTGTTGTTTATTTGACGTTGTTGTTGTTGTTGTTGACGTTGTTGTTGTTGTTGTTGTTTATTTGACGTTGTTGTTGTTATTTATTTGACATTGTTGTTGTTGTTTATTTGACGTTGTTGTTGTTGACGTTGTTGTTGTTGTTGTTGTTGTTTATTTGACGTTGTTGTTGTTGTTGTTGTTTATTTGACGTTGTTGTTGTGGTTTTTTTGACATTGTTGTTGTTGTTGACGTTGTTGTTGTTGTTGTTAATTTGACATTGTTGTTGTTGTTGACGTTGTTGTTGTTGTTTATTTGACATTGTTTTTGTTGTTGTTGACGTTGTTGTTGTTTATTTGACGTTGTTGTTGTTGTTGACGTTGTTGTTGATGTTGTTATTTATTTGACGTTGTTGTTGTTGTTGTTGTTGTTTATTTGACGTTGTTGTTGTTCTTGTTGTTTATTTGACATTGTTGTTGTTGTTATTTATTTGATGTTATTGTTGTTGTTATTATTTTTGTTGTTTATTTGACGTTGTTGTTTTTCTTGACGTTGTTGTTGTTGTTGTTTATTTGACGTTGTTGTTGTAGTTGTTTATTTGACGTTGTTTTTATTGTTGTTTATTTGACGTTGTTGTTGTTGTTGTTGTTTATTTGACGTTGTTGTTGTTGTTGTTTATTTGACGTTGTTTTTGTTGTTTATTTGACGTTGTTGTTGTTGTTGACGTTGTTGTTGTTATTTATTTAACGTGGTTGTTGTTGTTTATTTGACGTTGTTTTTATTGTTGTTTATTTGACGTTTTTGTTGTTGTTTATTTGACGTTGTTGTTGTTGTTGTTGTTGTTGTTGTTGTTTAGTTGATGGTGTTGTTGTTGTTGTTGTTGTTTATTTGACGTTGTTGTTGTTGTTGTTGTTATTGTTGTTTATTTGACGTTGTTGTTGTTGACGTTGTTGTTGTTGTTTATTTGACATTGTTGTTGTTGACGTTGTTGTTGTTGTTGTTTATTTAACGTTGTTGTTGCTTATTTGACGTTGTTGTTGTTGACGTTGTTGTTGTTGTTGTTGTTGTTTATTTGACATTGTTGTTGTTGTTGTTGTTGTTGTTTATTTGACGTTGTTGTTGTTGTTGTTATTTATTTGATGTTGTTATTGTTGTTGTTTTATTGACGTTGTTGTTGTTGTTGTTGTTGTTTATTTGACGTTGTTGTTGTTGTTGTTTATTTGACATTGTTGTTGTTGTTGTTTATTTGACGTTGTTGTTGTTGCTGATTATTTGACGTGGTTATTGATGTTGTTTATTTGACGTTTTTTGTTGTTGTTTATTTGACGTTGTTGTTGTTGTTGTTTTTGTTGTTTATTTGACGTTGTTGTTATTGTTGACGTTGTTGTTGTTGTTTATTTGACGTTGTTGTTGTTGTTTTTGTTGTTTATTTGACGTTGTTGTTGTTGTTTTTGTTGTTTATTTGACGTTGTTGTTCTTGTTGTTTATTTGACGTTGTTGTTGTTGTTTATTTGACGTTGTTGTTGTTTATTTGACGTTGTTGTTGTTGTTTATTTGACGTTGTTGTTGTTGTTTATTTGACGTTGTTGTTGTTGTTGTTGTTTATTTGACGTTGTTATTGTTGTTGTTTATTTGACGTTGTTGTTGTTGACGTTGTTGTTGTTGTTGTTTATCTGACGTTGTTGTTGTTGTTGTTTATTTGACATTGTTGTTGTTGTTGACGTTGTTGTTGTTGTTGTTGTTTATTTGACGTTGTTGTTGTTGTTGTTGACGTTGTTGTTGTTGTTGTTGTTTATTTGACGTCGTTGTTGTTGTTGTTTATTTGTCGTTGTTGTTGTTGTTTTTGTTGTTTATTTGACGTTGTTGTTGTTGTTGTTGTTTTTGTTGTTTATTTGACGTAGATGTTGTTGTTGACGTTGTTGTTGTTGTTTATTTGACGTTGTTGTTGTTGTTTATTTGACGTTGTTGTTGTTGTTTATTTGACGGTGTTGTTGTTGTTGTTTATTTGACGGTGTTGCTGTTGTTGTTGTTTATTTGACGTTGTTGTTGTTGTTGACGTTGTTGTTGTTGTTGTTTATTTGACGTTGTTGTTGTTGTTGACATAGTTGTTGTTGTTGTTTATTTGACGTTGTTGTTATTGTTGATGTTGTTGTTGTTTATTTGACGTTGTTGTTTTAGTTCTTGTTGTTGTTTATTTGACGTTGTTGTGGTTGACGTTGTTGTTGTTGTTGTTGTTGTTTAATAGACGTTGTTGTTGTTGTTGTTGATGTTGTTGTTGTTATTTATTTGACGTTGTTGTTGTTGTTGTTGTTTATTTGACGTTGTTGTTGTTATTTATTTGACATTGTTGTTGTTGTTTATTTGACGTTGTTGTTGTTAACGTTGTTGTTGTTGTTGTTGTTTATTTGACGTTGTTGTTGTTGTTTATTTGACGTTGTTGTTATTGTTGTTTATTTGACGTTGTTGTTGTGGTTTTTTTGACATTGTTGTTGTTGTTGACGTTGTTGTTGTTGTTGTTTATTTGACGTTGTTGTTGTTGACGTTGTTGTTGTTGTTGTTTATTTAACATTGTTGTTGTTGTTGTTATTGATGTTGTTGTTGTTTATTTGACGTTGTTGTTGTTGTTGTTGACGTTGTTGTTGTTGTTGTTATTTATTTGACGTTGTTGTTGTGATTTATTTGACATTGTTGTTGTTGTTTATTTGACGTTGTTGTTGTTGACGTTGTTGTTGTTGTTGTTGTTGTTTATTTGACGTTGTTGTTGTTGTTGTTGTTTATTTGACGTTGTTGTTGTGATTTTTTTGACATTGTTGTTGTTGTTGACGTTGTTGTTGTTGTTGTTGTTTATTTGACGTTCTTGTTGTTGTTGACGTTGTTGTTGTTGTTTATTTGACATTGTTTTTGTTGTTGTTGACGTTGTTGTTGTTTATTTGACGTTGTTGTTGTTGTTGACGTTGTTGTTGTTCTTGTTATTTATTTGACGTTGTTGTTGTTGTTGTTGTTGTTGTTTATTTGACGTTGTTGTTGTTCTTGTTGTTTATTTGACATTGTTGTTGTTGTTGTTTATTTGATGTTGTTGTTGTTGTTATTATTTTTGTTGTTTATTTGACGTTGTTGTTTTTCTTGACGTTGTTGTTGTTGTTGTTGTTTATTTGACGTTGTTGTTGTAGTTGTTTATTTGACGTTGTTTTTATTGTTGTTTATTTGACGTTGTTGTTGTTGTTGTTTATTTGACGTTGTTATTGTTGTTGTTTATTTGACGTTGTTGTTGTTGTTTATTTAACATTGTTGTTGTTGTTGACGTTGTTGTTGTTGTTGTTGTTTATTTGACGTTGTTGTTTTTGACGTTGTTGTTTTTGACGTTGTTGTTGTTGTTGTTTATTTGACGTTGTTGTTGTTGCTGTTTATTTGACGTGGTTATTGTTGTTGTTTATTTGACGTTTTTTATTGTTGTTTATTTGACGTTGTTGTTGTTGTTGTTTTTGTTGTTTATTTGACGTTGTTGTTATTGTTGACGTTGTTGTTGTTGTTTATTTGACGTTGTTGTTGTTGTTTTTGTTGTTTATTTGACGTTGTTGTTGTTGTTGTTTATTTGACGTTGTTGTTGTTGTTGTTTATTTGACGTTGTTGTTGTTGTTTATTTGACGTTGTTGTTGTTGTTGTTGTTTATTTGACGTTGTTGTTGTTGTTCTTGTTGTTTATTTGACGTTGTTGTTCTTGTTGTTTATTTGACGTTGTTGTTGTTGTTGTTTATTTGACGTTGTTGTTGTTGTTTATTTGACGTTGTTGTTGTTGTTGTTGTTGTTGTTTATTTGACGTTGTTATTGTTGTTGTTTATTTGACGTTGTTGTTGTTGTTGACGTTGTTGTTGTTGTTGTTTATTTGACGTTGTTGTTGTTGTTGTTGTTGTTTATTTGACATTGTTGTTGTTTACGTTGTTGTTGTTGTTGTTGTTGTTTATTTGACGTTGTTGTTGTTGTTGACGTTGTTGTTGTTGTTGTTGTTTATTTGACGTCGTCGTTGTTGTTATTTATTTGACGTTGTTGTTGTTGTTGTTGTTTTTGTTGTTTATTTAACGTTGTTGTTGTTGTTGTTTTTGTTGTTTATTTGACGTAGATGTTGTTGTTGACGTTGTTGTTGTTGTTTATTTGACGTTGTTGTTGTTTTTGTTGTTTATTTGACGTTGTTGTTGTTGTTTATTTGACGTTGTTGTTGTTGTTTATTTGACGGTGTTGTTGTTGTTGGTTATTTGACGTTATTGCTGTTGTTGTTGTTTATTTGACATTGTTTTTGTTGTTGACGTTGTTGTTGTTGTTGTTGTTTATTTGACGTTGTTGTTGTTGTTGTCATAGTTGTTGTTGTTGTTGTTTATTTGACGTTGTTGTTATTGTTGACGTTGTTGTTGTTTATTTGACGTTGTTGTTGTTGTTCTTGTTGTTGTTTATTTGACGTTGTTGTGGTTGACGTTGTTGTTGTTGTTGTTGTTGTTTAATAGACGTTGTTGTTGTTGTTGTTGACGTTGTTGTTGTTGTTGTTTATTTAACTTTGTTGTTGTTGTTGACGTTGTTGTTGTTGTTGACGTTGTTGTTGTTGTCGTTTATTTGACGTTGTTGTTGTTAATGTTGTTGTTGTTGTTTATTTGACATTGTTATTGTTGATGATGGTGTTGTTGTTGTTGTTGTTGTTTATTTGACTTTGTTGTTGTTGTTGACATTGTTGTTGTTGTTGACGTTGTTGTTGTTGTTTATTTGACGTTGTTGTTGTTGTTGTTTATTTGACGTTGTTGTTGTTGTTGTTGTTGACGTTGTTGTTGTTGTTGTTGTTGTTGTTTATTTGACAATTTTGTTGTTGTTGACGGTGTTGTTGTTGTTGTTGATGTTGTTGTTGTTATTTATTTGACGTTGTTGTTGTTGTTGTTGTTGTTTATTTGACGTTGTTGTTGTTATTTATTTGACATTGTTGTTGTTTATTTGACGTTGCTGTTGTTAACGTTGTTGTTGTTGTTGTTGTTTATTTGACGTTGTTGTTGTTGTTTATTTGACGTTGTTGTTATTGTTGTTTATTTGACGTTGTTGTTGTGGTTTTTTTGACATTGTTGTTGTTGTTGACGTTGTTGTTGTTGTTGTTTATTTGACGTTGTTGTTGTTGACGTTGTTGTTGTTGTTGTTTATTTAACATTGTTGTTGTTGTGGTTGTTGATGTTGTTGTTGTTTATTTGACGTTGTTGTTGTTGTTGTTGACGTTGTTGTTGTTGTTGTTGTTTATTTGACGTTGTTGTTGTTATTTATTTGACATTGTTGTTGTTGTTTATTTGACGTTGTTGTTGTTGACGTTGTTGTTGTTGTTGTTGTTTATTTGACGTTGTTGTTATTGTTGTTGTTTATTTGACGTTGTTGTTGTGGTTTTTTTGACATTGTTGTTGTTGTTGACGTTGTTGTTGTTGTTGTTTATTTGACGTTGTTGTTGTTGTTGACGTTGTTGTTGTTGTTTATTTGACATTGTTTTTGTTGTTGTTGACGTTGTTGTTGTTTATTTGACGTTGTTGTTGTTGTTGTTGACGTTGTTGTTGTTGTTGTTATTTATTTGACGTTGTTGTTGTTGATGTTGTTTATTTGACGTTGTTGTTGTTCTTGTTGTTTATTTGACATTGTTGTTGTTGTTGTTTATTTGATGTTGTTGTTGTTGTTATTATTTTTGTTGTTTATTTGACGTTGTTGTTTTTCTTGACGTTGTTGTTGTTGTTGTTTATTTGACGTTGTTGTTGTAGTTGTTTATTTGACGTTGTTTTTATTTTTGTTTATTTGATGTTGTTGTTGTTGTTGTTTATTTGACGTTGTTGTTGTTGTTGTTGTTGTTTATTTGACGGTGTTGTTGTTGTTGTTGTTATTTATTTGACGTTGTTGTTGCTTATTTGACGTTGTTGTTGTTGTTGACGTTGTTGTTGTTGTTGTTGTTTATTTGACATTGTTGTTGTTGACGTTGTTGTTGTTGTTGTTTATTTGATGTTGTTGTTGTTGTTGTTGTTGTTTATTTGACGTTGTTGTTGTTGTTTATTTGACGTTGTTATTGTTGTTGTTGTTTTTGTTTTATATTTGACGTTGTTGTTGTTGTTGACGTTGTTGTTGTTGTTTATTTGATGTTGTTGTTGTTGTTTATTTGACGTTGTTGTTGTTGTTTATTTAACGTTGTTGTTGTTGTTGTTTATTTGACGTTGTTGTTGTTGTTGTTGTTTATTTGATGTTGTTGTTGTTGTTGTTGTTTATTTTACGTTGTTGTTGTTTTTGTAGTTTATTTGACGTTGTTGTTGTTGACGTTGTTGTTGTTGTTATTTATTTGACGTTGTTGTTGTTGTTGACATAGTTGTTGTTTATTTGACGTTGTTGTTGTTGTGGACGTTTATGTTGTTTATTTAACGTTGTTGTTGTTGTTCTTGTTGTTGTTTATTTGACGTTGTTGTTGTTGTTGACGTTGTTGTTGTTGTTGTTATCGTTTATTTGACGTTGTTGTTGTTATTGTTTATTTGACATTGTTATTGTTGTTGACGTTGTTGTTGTTGTTGACGTTATTGTTGTTGTTGACGTTGTTGTTGTTGTTTATTTGACGTTGTTGTTGTTGTTGACGTTGTAGTTGTTTATTTGACATTGTTGTTGTTGTTGACGGTGTTGTTGTTGTTGTTGATGTTGTTGTTGTTATTTATTTGACGTTGTTGTTGTTGTTGTTTACTTGACGTTGTTGTTGTTGTTTATTTGACGTTGTTGTTGTTGTTTATTTGATGTTGATGTTGTTGATGTTGTTGTTGTTATTGTTGTTGTTGTTTATTTGACGTTGTTGTTGTTTATTTGACATAGTTGTTGTTGTTGACGTTGTTGTTGTTGTTGTTTATTTGACGTTGTTGTTTTTTTTTGACATTGTTGTTGTTGTTGTTGTTGTTTATTTGAAGTTGTTGTTGTTGTTGACGTTGTTATTGTTGTTGTTGTTTATTTGACGTTGTTGTTGTTTATTTGACGTAGTTGTTGTTGTTGACGTTGTTGTTGTTGTTTTTGTTTATTTGACGTTGTTGTTGTTGTTGTTGTTGTTGTTTTTGTTGTTTATTTGACGTTGTTGTTGTTGTTGACGTTGTTGTTGTTATTTATTTAACGGTGTTGTTGTTGTTTATTTGACGTTGTTTTTATTGTTGTTTATTTGACGTTGTTGTTGTTGTTGTTTATTTGACGTTATTGTTGTTGTTGTTGTTGTTTAGTTGATGGTGTTGTTGTTGTTGTTGTTTATTTGACGTTGTTGTTGTTGTTGTTATTGTTGTTTATTTGACGTTGTTGTTGTTGACGTTGTTGTTGTTGTTTATTAGACGTTGTTGTTGTTGACGTTGTTGTTGTTGTTGTTGATTATTTGACGTTGTTGTTGCTTATTTGACGTTGTTGTTGTTGACGTTGTTGTTGTTGTTGTTGTTTATTTGACGTTGTTGTTGTTGTTTATTTGACGTTGTTGTTGTTGTTGTTGTTTATTTGACGTTGTTGTTGTTGTTGTTATTTATTTGACGTTGTTATTGTTGTTGTTTTATTGACGTTGTTGTTGTTGTTGACGTTGTTGTTGTTGTTGTTGTTTATTTGACGTTGTTGTTGTTGTTGTTTATTTGACATTGTTGTTATTGTTGTTTATTTGACGTTGTTGTTGTTGCTGTTTATTTGACGTGGTTATTGTTGTTGTTAATTTGACGTTTTTTGTTGTTGTTTATTTGACGTTGTTTTTGTTGTTTTTGTTGTTTATTTGACGTTGTTGTTATTGTTGACGTTGTTGTTGTTGTTTATTTGACGTTGTTGTTGTTGTTTTTGTTGTTTATTTGACGTTGTTGTTCTTGTTGTTTATTTGACGTTGTTGTTGTTGTTTACTTGACGTTGTTGTTGTTGTTGTTTATTTGACGTTGTTGTTGTTGTTGTTGTTTATTTGACGTTGTTATTGTTGTTGTTTATTTGACGTTGTTGTTGTTGACGTTGTTGTTGTTGTTGTTTATTTGACGTTGTTGTTGTTGTTGTTTATTTGACATTGTTGTTGTTGTTGACGTTGTTGTTGTTGTTGTTGTTGTTTATTTGACGTTGTTGTTGTTGTTGACGTTGTTGTTGTTGTTGTTGTTTATTTGACGTCGTTGTTGTTGTTGTTTATTTGACGTTGTTGTTGTTGTTTTTGTTGTTTATTTGACGTTGTTGTTTTTGTTGTTTTTGTTGTTTATTTGACGTAGATGTTGTTGTTGACGTTGTTGTTGTTGTTTATTTGACGTTGTTGTTGTTGTTTATTTGACGTTGTTGTTGTTGTTTATTTGACGGTGTTGTTGTTGTTGTTTATTTGACGGTGTTGCTGTTGTTGTTGTTGTTGTTTATTTGACGTTGTTGTTGTTGTTGACGTTGTTGTTGTTGTTGTTGTTTATTTGACGTTGTTGTTGTTGTTGACATAGTTGTTGTTGTTGTTTATTTGACGTTGATGTTATTGTTGATGTTGTTGTTGTTTGTTTGACGTTGTTGTTGTAGTTCTTGTTGTTGTTTATTTGACGTTGTTGTGGTTGACGTTGTTGTTGTTGTTGTTGTTGTTGTTTAATAGACGTTGTTGTTGTTGTTGACGTTGTTGTTGTTGTTGTTTATTTAACTTTGTTGTTGTTGTTGATGTTGTTGTTGTTGTTGACCTTGTTGTTGTTGTCGTTTATTTGACGTTGTTGTTGTTAACGTTGTTGTTGTTGTTGTTTATTTGACATTGTTGTTGTTGATGATGGTGTTGTTGTTGTTGTTGACATTGTTGTTGTTGTTGTTTATTTGACTTTGTTGTTTTTGTTGACGTTGTTGTTGTTGTTGACGTTGTTGTTGTTGTTTATTTGACGTTGTTGTTGTTGTTGACGTTGTTGTTGTTGTTGTTGTTGTTGTTTATTTGACAATTTTGTTGTTGTTGACAGTGTTGTTGTTGTTGATGTTGTTGTTGTTATTTATTTGACGTTGTTGTTGTTGTTGTTGTTGTTTATTTGACGTTGTTGTTGTTATTTATTTGACATTGTTGTTGTTGTTTATTTGACGTTGATGTTGTTGACGTTGTTGTTGTTGTTGTTGTTTATTTGACGTTGTTGTTGTTGTTGTTGTTTATTTGACATTGTTGTTGTGGTTTTTTTGACATTGTTGTTGTTGTTGACGTTGTTGTTGTTGTTGTTGTTTATTTGACGTTGTTGTTGTTGTTGACGTTGTTGTTGTTGTTTATTTGACATTGTTATTGTTGTTGTTGACGTTGTTGTTGTTTATTTGACGTTGTTGTTGTTGTTGACGTTGTTGTTGTTGTTATTTATTTGACGTTGTTGTTGTTGTTGTTGTTGTTTATTTGACGTTGTTTTTGTTCTTGTTGTTTATTTGACATTGTTGTTGTTGTTGTTGTTTATTTGACGTTGTTATTGTTGTTGTTTATTTGACGTTGTTGTTGTTGACGTTGTTGTTGTTGTTGTTTATTTGACGTTGTTGTTGTTGTTGTTTATTTGACATTGTTGTTGTTGTTGACGTTGTTGTTGTTGTTGTTGTTGTTTATTTGACGTTGTTGTTGTTGTTGACGTTGTTGTTGTTGTTGTTGTTTATTTGACGTCGTTATTGTTGTTGTTTATTTGACGTTGTTGTTGTTGTTTTTGTTGTTTATTTGACGTTGTTGTTGTTGTTGTTTTTGTTGTTTATTTGACGTAGATGTTGTTGTTGACGTTGTTGTTGTTGTTTATTTGACGTTGTTGTTGTTGTTTATTTGACGTTGTTGTTGTTGTTTATTTGACGGTGTTGTTGTTGTTGTTTATTTGACGGTGTTGCTGTTGTTGTTGTTGTTTATTTGACGTTGTTGTTGTTGTTGACGTTGTTGTTGTTGTTGTTGTTTATTTGACGTTGTTGTTGTTGTTGACATAGTTGTTGTTGTTGTTTATTTGACGTTGATGTTATTGTTGTTGTTTGTTTGACGTTGTTGTTGTAGTTCTTGTTGTTGTTTATTTGACGTTGTTGTGGTTGACGTTGTTGTTGTTGTTGTTGTTGTTTAATAGACGTTGTTGTTGTTGTTGACGTTGTTGTTGTTGTTGTTTATTTAACTTTGTTGTTGTTGTTGATGTTGTTGTTGTTGTTGACCTTGTTGTTGTTGTCGTTTATTTGACGTTGTTGTTGTTAACGTTGTTGTTGTTGTTGTTTATTTGACATTGTTGTTGTTGATGATGGTGTTGTTGTTGTTGTTGACATTGTTGTTGTTGTTGTTTATTTGACTTTGTTGTTTTTGTTGACGTTGTTGTTGTTGTTGACGTTGTTGTTGTTGTTTATTTGACGTTGTTGTTGTTGTTGACGTTGTTGTTGTTGTTGTTGTTGTTGTTGTTTATTTGACAATTTTGTTGTTGTTGACAGTGTTGTTGTTGTTGATGTTGTTGTTGTTATTTATTTGACGTTGTTGTTGTTGTTGTTGTTTATTTGACGTTGTTGTTGTTATTTATTTGACATTGTTGTTGTTGTTTATTTGACGTTGATGTTGTTGACGTTGTTGTTGTTGTTGTTGTTTATTTGACGTTGTTGTTGTTGTTGTTGTTTATTTGACATTGTTGTTGTGGTTTTTTTGACATTGTTGTTGTTGTTGACGTTGTTGTTGTTGTTGTTTATTTGACATTGTTGTTGTTGTTGACGTTGTTGTTGTTGTTTATTTGACATTATTATTGTTGTTGTTGACGTTGTTGTTGTTTATTTGACGTTGTTGTTGTTGTTGACGTTGTTGTTGTTGTTATTTATTTGACGTTGTTGTTGTTGTTGTTGTTGTTTATTTGACGTTGTTTTTGTTCTTGTTGTTTATTTGACATTGTTGTTGTTGTTGTTTATTTGACGTTGTTGTTTTTGTTATTATTTTTGTTGTTTATTTGACGTTGTGGTTTTTGTTGACGTTGTTGTTGTTGTTTATTTGACGTTGTTGTTGTAGTTGTTTATTTCACGTTGTTTTTATTGTTGTTTATTTGACGTTGTTGTTGTTGTTGTTTATTTGACGTTGTTGTTGTTGTTGTTGTTGTTGTTGTTGTTTATTTGACGGTGTTGCTGTTGTTGTTGTTGTTTATTTGACATTGTTGTTGCTTATTTGACGTTGTTGTTGTTGTTGACGTTGTTGTTGTTGTTGTTGTTGTTTATTTGACATTGTTGTTGTTGACATTGTTGTTGTTGTTGTTTATTTGACGTTGTTGTTGTTGTTGTTGTTTATTTGACGTTGTTGTTGTTGTTGTTGTTTATTTGACGTTGTTATTGTTGTTGTTGTTTTTGTTGTTTATTTGACGTTGTTGTTGTTGTTGACGTTGTTGTTGTTGTTGTTGTTTATTTGACGTTGTTGTTGTTGTTGTTGTTGTTGTTTATTTAACGTTGTTGTTGTTGTTGTTTATTTGACGTTGTTGTTGTTGTTGTTGTTTATTTGACGTTGTTGTTGTTGTTGTTTATTTTACGTTGTTGTTGTTGTTGTAGTTTATTTGACGTTGTTGTTGTTGACGTTGTTGTTGTTGTTATTTATTTGACGTTGTTTTTGTTGTTGACATAGTTGTTGTTTATTTGACGTTGTTGTTTATTTGACGTTGTTGTTGTTGTGGACGTTTATGTTGTTTATTTGACGTTGTTGTTGTTGTTCTTGTTGTTGTTTATTTGACGTTGTTGTTGTTGTTTATTTGACGTTGTTGTTGTTGTTGACGTTGTTGTTGTTGTTGTTGTTGTTGTCGTTTATTTGACGTTGTTGTTGTTATTGTTTATTTGACATTGTTATTGTTGTTGACGTTGTTGTTGTTGTTGACGTTGTTGTTGTTGTTGACGTTGTTGTTGTTGTTTATTTGACGTTGTTGTTGTTATTGACGTTGTTGTTGTTATTGACGTTGTTGTTGTTGTTTATTTGACATTGTTGTTGTTGTTGACGGTGTTGTTGTTGTTGTTGATGTTGTTGTTGTTATTTATTTGACGTTGTTGTTGTTGTTGTTGTTGTTTACTTGACGTTGTTGTTGTTGTTTATTTGACGTTGTTGTTGTTGTTGTTTATTTGACGTTGATGTTGTTGATGTTGTTGTTGTTGTTTATTTGACGTTGTTGTTGTTTATTTGACGTAGTAGTTGTTGTTGACGTTGTTGTTGTTGTTGTTGTTTATTTGATCGGTGGATTTAGAACTGACTGTTTAACACTAGTTCGTGAAATGTCGCGGAAGCAAGAGTCGCCACCGTCTTTTATTTTCTCCAATATGGACAGGACAAAAGCACAACAAAATTCCTTATGAGATAGTTTCTCGGTTCGGGAGGTAGATTTATAGAAAGGGAAGGTGTTAGCACCCATTCTATCCATGGTTATCCATGGGATCTTAGATACTTGCTCTTATGTTTTCAAAATGTTTGCTTTTCAAGATGTGAGTGGGTTTGAAAAAGTTTCTTTGAAAGATTCCTGAATAACTTTTGTATCTGTCCTCAAGAATGTTTGAAAAATTGTTTTGAAAGCTTTTTGAAAGTGTCGGTGTGAAAAGGTTTTTTATTTGTTTTTGAATAGAGCAAGTATCCATGAGTCATCTACCTACCCTAAGGAATTAAGCTGTGTAGAAGTCCTTAAGGTAGTGCCATCCCACCATTGAGAGGTAGGTAGCACCACCGTTGGAGGTGTTCGGGTCAATTCGATTTTAGGGACAGTGTGGTCACCGAAGCAATAGTAGGACACCTTAGAAGCTACCCTTATGTCCTTGATCCTTTTTTAATCCAAGGAAACCGTTTCGAGGCAACTGTTTCGAGGCAACTGGATCATGGACATAAGGACCGCTAAAACGTCCTATACTTGACGACCACATTTCGAAGGCAACGAGTGAGGCGTACCCTAGAAGTGGTGTGTGTATTTGTGTGTTGTTTTCAGTTTAACAGTTATCTTTGATCATGGCATTGTGAGCTACAAGTTATTTTTAATTAACCATACATTCTTTCATGCGATTTAGGATTTAGGAGTGCGGAAAGTAAAATACAGGAAAGATAAAAGCTACGCTATTACAAGGCGCGAGTCTATACATCGCCAAAATACAAAGACCCGTTTTTGATAAAAGATGCGGAAAGTAAAAAAAACGCGATAAACCTAATTGCTATTACATCCTTGAGCAGTTACATAATAATCAATAAGAAAATAAATGCGCGAAAAGAATTAAAACTGAAAGTTCGAGGGTTTTGACCCTTTGCTTGAAATTAAATTAAATTAGGAACTAATTATTTATTTAATTAAAGAAAAGAAAGTGTTTTTTTATGTTTTTTTGTATTTATGGAATATAGAAAAGAAAAATCAAGAGGAAACCCTAATTCTATATATTTTAATTATTAATGAAACAATATTAAAGTTACCCTAATTTAAGTTAATTAATTTACATGTTTATTTACAAAAATAATAATAATAATCAATAATAAATAAGGATAAAAATAATTAATTAAGAAAAGATAAAAATGTCAAAACCTAATTCTATGTGATTTTTATTTAAGAAAAAGATTGAATTTTAACCTAAATTAAACTAAAGTTAATTGTTAGAGTTTATTTACAAAAATAAATTAGTGGTAAATTTAATAAATAATTAAAAATAAAACATTTTTTTAGTTTCTGATTTTTTTATGGAAAATTAATTTTAGTGAATTAATAATAATTAAAAAAAACAATTAAAAACAATTAAAAACAATTAGAAAAGAAAATAAAATAAAATTTAAAATACAAACAAAGGGGGGTGTCTGGCCCATGTGGAGGTAAACTGAAGTAATTTTGGCCCATTGAAGCATAGAGCTCGTTTGACTTTCCAGATCGTGTATACGCTGGTTGACTAGGGTGCACCCTGGATTTCATTCTGAGGCCATTGGATTGGACCTTGAAGCCACTTGGCAGGCTAGCGCATGAGCATGTATGGTGGAACGTTTGATGGAAGCTGCATTGGAATACAATAGAACAAAAAATATCAATTATATGGGGGGGACTTGGGAATCGAACCAAGGTCCCAACGCTTGCAGGTTACGTCCTCCACCAACTCAGCCACTTAGCGCGTTTGTAAACAATATAACAAAGAATTATAATATATGAAAAAAGACAACTAGGCTGAAACAAAGAAAAAAACGCGCTAATATTTGAATCTGCCAGTAGCGCTTGGACACCTCAGCTTTCTTCTTTGTTTTCACCTGCAATATGAATGAGATAGCGGGTGTTTTAAACCCCCACTAACCATAGCCACGAAAAATAGCGAATAGAAGAGGCGTTAATATAAATTGGGCGCAAGTATCTCAATGAATCAGGCTTCTTGCAACGAGTTCATCCATATTGGTCTTGAGGTCCAATTTTACAATATATGAAAACCCCCAATATTGAAGCTCTGAAACCCTAAAAGATGTTAATGGCAAATCACTATACAGGGCCTTATAATGCAATCAAATCATATCATTAGCTTTAGAAGGTTCCTGTGAATACAAAACAACCAACAATATGCTTCAAACGCGCATGAATTATGATATGAATTTCTGGAAAATATGGCAAACCGTATGGCTTATGTTCTTCGATTCCTTGCGCGTTTGGACTGGTTCTTGATGCTAGTAGACTCCTGGAAGGTCCAGCAATGTATTAGAAGCACTTTTAGGCCTTGAATTGTACTGTAACTGTGATTTCAGTTTTCAAGTTTCTCTTGAAAATTTGCAAAGTGAGTATGTTGTTGCAGCAGCTTTTTCGTGTATGCCTCAGTAGGGTTTCCTTGTGCATATGTATGTGAATGATTCTAGGTCAAAAACAAGCCCATAAGTCCATGAATTAATGTTTGGAATATTTGATTTCCAATTATGTGTTTTTCAATCTTTTTCTCATGAAAACTTTGCCAATTATAGAAGATCTTGTCCCCTTGGATGATGCAAGAAATCTTTAGCATATTTGGAGTATATTTGCTGCACAAAAAGATTTGAAAAAAGCATATCTTTGAATTTTCCCATAATTAAATCTAATTAAATGAATTAATATAAATATAAATTCAATTAATTAATCAAAAATAAGAAAATAAATTATTTTGAACTCAATGGGTCGTGCATAGGCTTTGGGTAATGATTCAAGGAAGAATTTGAGGCCCATTAGCAAATTTGAAGTGTTTTAGGCAAAGTTGACTTTTGAAAGTTCCCAAAAATTTCCCAACTTCTCCAATGCATATCTTGCTCAATTTTGAAGCTATGAACATGTTCTTGGACATTTTTGAAAGGTCTTGAAGTCCTCTAACCAATGCCTTTGGTCCCATGTCATTTTGATTTACCAATCTCACGTTATGGTCTTTGACTTAAAGTGTATTTTTGTTGACTTTTGAAAATGACCTATAATGTTGAAATTGATAACTTTTTGTGAGAGAATTTCTTGGACTTGTAATGTGAAGATGAGTTGTAGGAAATGTCATCCTCTTCAAAATGAGATTTGGATGGGATTTTTCTGATAAACCATGAAGAAGTTATGCCTGTGTCAATTTGCAGTTGACTTTTCAGCTGTCCAAAAATAGAAATTTTTACATCTTGAGACTTTTTGAGCCATGCTTGTGGAATCATGATCAAGAATTGATCAAATGATGATTGTGGCTTCAAAATGATATGTTTGACCAAAAATTTTGACTTTTGACTGGCAAATGACCATTTTGCCCCTACAGTTGACTGTGGAGCATTTAGGGTTTTTGACTGTGCAATTTGATGTTGTGAGTCTTGAAACCTGACATATGAATGCTTGACAATGTATGTAGACATATGGGACTTGATTGGACCCTTGGGGACCTCAATTTCTTTGCAAGAACCAAAACCCTAATTTTGACTGTGTTAGGAGGCAATTGGACTGTGCAACCCTTGAGAGATTTTGAATCATCTGGAGATTGATCTTGGCAAATCTTGAAGGATATGGGAGGGAAAATTTTGGGGTACAACAGTTGCCCCTGTTCAATCTTCTTAGACTTGAGGATGTAGATTGGCTGGCGTGCCTTTCGTGATCCGAAGGTGGAAGATGATTGAACACTAAAGTGCCCAGAAATTTGCGCTCACATATTAGCAGTGTCATGGCGGGAATGGGCTTACAGATGCCATTTGGAGACTGATGGATAGGAGGATGGGCTTATAGATGCCATCTAGGTGTCGATCGCGTAAGAGATTCCTTAGCGAGAACTTGCGTAACTGAAAAAGAAAAAATAATTACCTGGCCTGTTACAGGGGTTGATCTTCAAACTCTTTATGTAGATGTGCCCTGGCTGGATACAGGTATCGAATCTTCAATCAGTTACTCACAGATGTGCCCTGGCTAGATACAGGAATCGAATCTGGAAATAGTCGTCAACAAATACACCCTGGCAAGATACAGGAATCAGATCCTCAAACTCTTCAGACGTGCCCTGGCAGGATACAGGAATCAAGTCTAGAATTAGTCGTCAACAGATACGCCCTTGCAAGATACAGGAATCGGATCTTCAAACTCTTCAGATGTGCCCTGGAAGGATACAGGAATCGAGTCTGGAATTAGTTGTCAACAGATACACCCTGGCAAGATACAGGAATCGGATCTTCGAACTCTTCAGACGTGCCCTGGAAGGATACAGGAATCGAGTCTGGAATTAGTCGTCAACAGATACACCCTGGCAAGATATAGGAATCGGATCTTCAAACTCTTCAGACCTGCCCTGGCAAGATACAGGAATCGAGTATGGAAATAGTCGTCAACAAATACACCCTGGCAAGATACAGGAATCGGATCTTCAAACTCTTCAGACGTGCCCTGGCAGGATACAGGAATCGAGTCTGGAATTAGTTGTCAACAGATACACCCTGGCAAGATACAGGAATCGGATCTTCGAACTATTCAGACGTGCCCTGGAAGGATACAGGAATCGAGTCCGGAATATAGTCGTCAACAGATACACCCTGGCAAGATACAGGAATCGGATCTTCAAACTCTTCAGACGTGCCCTGGCAAGATACAGGAATCAAGTCTGGAATTAGTCGTCAACAGATACACCCTGGCAAGATACAGGAATCGGATCTTCAAACTCTTCAGACGTGCCCTGGAAGGATACAAGAATCGAGTCTAGAAAATAGTCGTCAACAGATACACCCTGGCAAGATACAGGAATCGGATCTGGAATCACGACAGTTGATAGTAATCATCTTTGTACGGACCTTTGTCCTGAAAAGACAAAATGTTAGTTATATGCGATGTCATGATGTATGAACTGCGTGATGTTCTCAAAATAAATGAGATTGTATGTTCATGATGCGTATGTGCATGCTATAATGTATGAAGATGTGATGTTTATGAATGTAATTTTGTCTAGGAAAGTAAATCCTTGACGGGTGCCAGGAATTTAACTCCTGGGCTGATGTTGAAGAATAGTGTTCTCTGTTTCTGCTGGGGTGATGGTTGCAAGAATACCGGTAGGAGAAGATGACTCTGTTGGGGAATAAACTTGGCGAATAGATTACTTTGCGGGGAATGCTCTGTGGGAAGAGAGGCACTTTGTTGAGATGTTGCTGATAACTCCGCTGGGGATACCGTTGATAAGCTCTGTTGGAAGATTTGATGAACTCCGCTGGGGGATAGGAAGATTTCGCCGGGGATGATCTTTCCGTGGTAATTGGCTGAGGATAACCCAGTTATATCCTGGTGGGGAAATAACCTTTGAATAAAGCCGGGGGAGAGCGTTCGTACTATGCGGGTGACAAGCTTCCAGAATCTACTGGGGATAAGCTTCAAGACCTGCTGGGGATATGGATTCCACTTTCCTGGGGAAACTTTTCAGATTGGACTGGGGAAATGGCTCCACTGGACGTTCGGTGTTTCGCCGGGGAACAATCTTAGATCAAGATTGCTGGGGATGCTTGTTAGTAATGTTTGTATACTCCTTTGGGGAGTGTTGAGATCTTCGGGGGATAATCCAACTTCCTTGAGGCTGACAGTAGGCTAACTCTGCTTGGGGAGAGTGTCGCTGACTTGCTGGAGATATTGTGCCTTGTAGGGCTTATGGGGGACCAACTCTTGGGAGGGAATTGTTGAGTCTTATCTTACTCGGCGGGGAGTGAAGGTATATGGGTTACATTCTTCAGCCGAACTTACCTTGGTACCTTGGTGGACAGAGCAATTAGATTGCTTAGACAACTCATTATTGCCCCTGTTTCTGATATTACCTGTAATTAATCCTTTGTTTCGTATGCAAATATTTATGAGTTAGCAATTAGTGTCAAATGCATATATCACAATTGAACATTGGACGTTCTTTTCAAAACAAAACAGAAAAAGGAAAAAACAATTGGCAATTAGTCTGAAAAGTGAATTTGTATTGATTTTTGAATTTGCCTGTAAATAGGCGTTTATGTACAAGAGGCTGACGTCCTAGTAAGAGAACGCCGCCGAACAAACAGAGTTTATACAATTTTTTTTGGTGAAAAAGGAAAACAAAACAGCTATGTGAAAAGAGATAATCCCACTGGGTTCCAACTCTGCTATCGCCTTTATATCTTCGAGCGTCTCATCACTTGGCTGCTTAGTTGAAGATGAAGCTGATCGATCGATGCCGTCTGAACTTGATGTTGATACCGGATTCTGGATGCAAGGTGATTCAATGAGACATAATATTACGCTTATCCCTAACTTTTGCCTAGACCGCCCTTTCGGGTTTTCAGTCCACCGGGATACCCATTTTTGCCCAAGCCGCCTTTTCAGGTTTTCGACTTGCCAGGTGTACAGATTTTTTTCATTTCATCCCTTATTTTTGCCCGAACCCTTTTGGTTCGCCAGGAAGCCCTAATTTTTGCCTAGGTATGTCAACCTAGCGGGTCTTTTATCATGCATAGTATCTTTTTACTATGTCTGCATTGGCGGGGTGAGGAAGGTCGTCACCATACATGTTGGTTAGAATCATGGCTCCTCTTGAGAACACATGTTTAACCACAAATGGCCCTTCATACGTGGGGGTCCATTTTCCCCTGGGATCACTTTGAGGAAGAATGATGCGTTTGATTACCAGGTCCCCAACTCGATACTCTTGTGGTCTGACTTTCTTGTTAAATGCCCTGATCATCTGTTTTTGGAACGTTTGACCATGACAAATAGCAGTGAGTCTCTTTTCGTCAATTAGGTTTAATTGATCAAGTCGAGTCTGGATCCAGTCATCTTCGCTCAAACCTGCATCCTTCATTATCCGGAGAGAGGGTATCTGGACTTCAATAGGCAAGACTGCCTCCATGCCATAGACCAATGAAAAAGGAGTTGCCCCAGTTAACGTTCTTGCTGAGGTACGGTACCCATGAAGAGCGAACGGTAACATCTCGTGCCAATCTTTATAGGTCACTGTCATCTTCTGCACAATCTTCATGATATTCTTATTCGCCGCTTCTACAGCCCCATTCATCTTTGGCCGGTAGGGAGAAGAGTTGTGGTGCTGTATCTTGAATTGCTCGCAAAGCTCAGTGATCATCTTGTTGTTAAGATTGGTACCATTGTCCGTAATGATTCTTTCCGGGATGCCGTATCGAGAGATCAGATTATGCCGAATGAACCGTGCCACAACGTTCTTGGTTACGGTGGTGTAGGAAGCTGCTTCAACCCACTTCGTGAAGTAATCGATCGCCACCAGGATGAAGCGATGCCCGTTGGATGCTGTAGGTTTGACCTCGCCAATCATATCAATGCCCCACATTGCAAAAGGCCAAGGTGCTGTCAAGACGTTCAGAGGAACTGGAGGAACGTGCACCTTATCTGCATAAATCTGGCACTTATGACATGTCCGAGAATGTTGGTAACAGTCGGCTTCCATAGTGGACCAGAAATATCCTGCCCGAAGGATTTTCTTTGCCATGGTGTGTCCACTGGAATGCGTTCCGAAGGTACTTCATGCAGCTCTGCCATGATCCTTTCTGCTTCAGCCTTATCCACACAACGCAGTAAGGTTGAATCATGGTTTCGCTTGTACAAAATGTCGTTGCTAAGGAAGAACTTTGCAGCGAATCTTCTCAGAAACTTCTGTCATTGACAGATGCACCCTCGGGGAATTCTTGAGCTTCCAGATATCTCTTCACCTCATGATACCAGGGTTTTTCAATTACTGTCTCAGCCTCAAGATCACAACAATATGCAGGTTCGTCCAACTTCCAGATGATGATCCGGGGAGCCTCATTGTCCCATTTGACTTTGGACATAGAAGACATCGTAGCCAACGCGTCCGCCAGCTGATTCTCCTCTCTTGGGAAGTGTTCAAAAGTTATCTCTGTGAAATGGGGGATCAATGTCAACACACATTCTTTGTAAGGAATAAGGTTTGGGTGTTTCGTATCCCACTCGCCTTTGATTTGATTGATCACGAGAGCGGAATCTCCGAAGACACTCAGAAACTTGATCCTTAAGTCAATCGCAGCTTGAAGACTCATGATGCATGCCTCATACTCCGCCATGTTGTTGGTGCAGTTGAAACATAGTTGGGCAGTGAGTGGAGTATGAGTGCCTTGAGGGGATATGATCACAGCGCCGATACCGTTACCCAAAGCGTTGGAGGCTCCGTCAAAGTGCATAGACCATCGGGATCCTTCCTCGGGTCCTTCATCCGGTCTAGGTATTTCACAATCAGTCACTACCATGATGTTCTCGTCGGGAAACTCAAAGTTCGTTGACTGGTAGTCGTCTACTGCCTGGTGTGCCAAGTGGTCTTCCAATACGCTTCCCTTGATGGCTTTCTGAGTCGTGTACTGGATGTCGTATTCTGTCAAGATCATCTGCCATCTTGCTATTCTTCCAGACAGAGCAGACTTTTCGAATATGTACTTTATTGGATCCATTTTTGAAATCAACAGAGTAGTGTGAGTCAGCATATACTGTCTCAGCTGGCGAGCAGCCCATACCAAAGCGCAGCAAGTTTTCTCGAGCAGCGAGTATCGGGTCTCACAGTCAGTAAACTTTTTGCTAAGGTAATAAATGGAGTGCTCTTTTCAGCCAGACTCGTCATGCTGCCCCAGCACACACCCCATTGAGCTGTCAAGTACTGTCAAGTATAGTATTAGAGGTCTCCCTTCAACCGGTGGCATAAGAATGGGTGGTTCTTGGAGATACTCTTTGATTCTGTCGAAAGCGGACTGACATTCATCATTCCAACGTACTACCTGATCTTTCTTCAGCAGCTTGAAGATTGGTTCACAGGTAGGAGTTAGATGCAAGATGAACCGGGCAATGTAATTCAGACATCCTAGAAAGCCTCTGACTTCTTTCTCTGTCTTGGGAACTGGCATCTCTTGTATGGCTTTAACCTTGGCAGGGTCCACTTGAATACCTTTGTCGCTCACGACGAAGCCTAGCAACTTTCCAGATCTTACCCCAAATGTACACTTGTTTGGATTCAACCTCAGCTTGTACAATTTCAGACGGTTAAACAGCTTCTGTAGATGGTCAAGGTGTTCCTCCTCAGTTTGGGACCTTGCAATCATGTCGTCGACATATACTTTTATCTCATGGAGGATCATGTCATGAAATAAAGCAACCATGGCACGTTGGTAGGTTGCCCTAGCATTTTTCAGTCCAAAAGGCATGACCTTGTAACAGAAGGTGCCCCACTGAGTAAAAAAGGTAGTCTTTTCCATATCTTCTGGAGCCATCTTGATCTGATTATAACCTGAAAAGCCGTCCATGAAGGAGAATACCTTATGTTGAGCAGTATTGTCAACCAGAACGTCAATGTGAGGCAGAGGGAAGTCATCCTTAGGGCTCGCCCTATTCAGATCCCTGTAGTCAACACACATTCGGACCTTACCATCTTTCTTCGGTACCGGAACCACGTTGGCAACCCACTAAGGGTAAGAAGTCACTGCTAGAAACCCGGCATCAAATTGCTTCATAACCTCAGCTTTGATCTTCTCGGACATCTCTGGACGCATACGGCGGACTTTCTGTTTAACCGGAGGGCGTTCTTCCTTGGTAGGCAAGTGATGGACCACAATGTCGGTATCCAACCCAGGCATGTCTTCGTAAGACCAGGCGAAGATCTCCACATAATCATGCAACATCTGAACCAACCGTTGTTTCACGCTGAGCTCCAGATTGGCACCAATCTTAACTTCCTTTCTATCTGTCTCAGTACCCAGATTTACCGTTTCCACTGGCTCTTCATGTGGCTGAATGGCCCTCTCTTCTTGGAGTAACAGTCTTGCAAGCTCACCAGGCACTTCGCAATCATCTTCACCTTCGTGTTCGGCTAAGTTGATCGGATTTTCGAAGTCATAACCGGCAGTAGCAGAGTCGTTACCAGTGAGATCCAGAGTGGATTGAAACCTGTATAGGTGAGTGTGTGTAAATATAGTTGTTTTGCAATATATAAAGAAAGAAAGAAAGGGAGCACAAGATTTGAAATGCGAAAAACGTCCAATGTCTTTATTCATGATATATGGAAATGACAAGTAATAAGCCCTCACAAATGAAGCCACGGTGCCCCGGGTAAGACACCGGGCCATAAAGTTTCAATTTATTGTTCATTACAAATTAAAAAACAAAGGAATTCATTACTGCGTAACAAAAGTAACAGGTATGTGGTCTTTTGCAGTCCAATTGTTCAGTCCACCGTCGGTCGTCGGGTAGATCCAGCTATCAAACTCTAATTCCTCCGCGTCGCCTTCAATGGCATTCACTCCCAGGTTGGTGATGTACACGGGAGGTCTTCCGATCCTTGATTTGCATACAGCCCTCTGATCCTCTACAGTGAAACCCAGCCCAAACTTGTCAGTTTTAGGAGTAAAATCAGGGAGCCTGCCCCAGTTTGCACATTCACCTTTCTAAATCACAACCCGGGCGTCCTTCAGAGAAGCCATCTTTAAAGGAAAGTCTTCTTCAATTACTGTCTCAGCTGACGCCAATGTTGGAGGCACCTCTTCAAAATGTTGAAAGGGGGTTTCAAAGAACTCCCCATCCATCTCTATATACCAGAATGAATTCAGATGACTAACCATGTATTCTTCCTCCCCTTGCACTGTAACAATCTTCCCTCTGACAGGGTATTTGAGCTTCTGGTGCAGAGTGGAGGTCATAGCCCCAGCCTTGTGGATCCAAGGACGACCCAGCAAACAAGAATAGGATGGACGAATGTCCATCACATAGAACGTTGAATCAAAGACTTGGGAACCAACCCGAATCGGAATATCTACCTCACCATGTACCATCCACTTCGACCCGTCAAAGGCTCGGACAACGATGTTACTAGGCTTCAACTCCAAACCCTCACAATCCAACCTGTCTAAGGCCTTCTTGGGTAATACATTCATTGAAGAACCGGTGTCCACCAACACGTGTGCAAGAGTAGTGCCCCTGCATTCAATGGAGACATGCAGGGCATTGTTGTGGTTCTTTCCCTTGGCGGTCAGATCAACATCAGAGAAACCCAACCCATTGTCAGCGGTCAAATTGGCCACACAATCAGTAAATTGATCCGCAGACGTTTCTTGTGGCACATGAGCCGTCTTTAGGAATGAAATCAGAACCTTGGCATGGGCCTCTGAGCACAACAACAGTGATAGCATAGAGATCTTAGAGGGGGTATGCCCCAGCTGTTCAACGACGTTGAAATCGCTCTTCTTGATGATCTTAAGGATTTCTTCCATCTCTTGCTGTGACGCTTCAACATTAACAGTCTTCGGTGCCTCCATCCGGGCAGGCACATCAGTAATCCCTTTGCCCCGAGTGTCAGATGACTTGGCAGCAGGGGTAGAAGCTTGATCAGGAGGGGAAATAGGCACACTTGTAGGCGTGATGATAAGAGGTCTTCAGATTGCTGGTGGCGCAATGTCAGGCGAGAAGAGCCTGCCACTACGAGTAACTTTAGCGGGACCTGTGATGTTACTGATACCGGTATTAGTGTTGAACTCCTGCTTTACTCCAAGCATATACACATCTGCCCCATAGTGCCATGGGACAACCTTGTCAGATTTATAGGGGAGGGGCCCCGGAACAGTAATGATAATAGGTGCAACAGACATGATTTTGACGGGCTTCCTCGGGGGAGCCTTGGTAGGATTGTTGAAAATGGTGACAACGAATACTTCTTCAGTAGGAACAATAGGAACAGCGGTCTTCTTGAACAAGATTTCTTTGCCATCCATCATGTTTTGGACGCCTGATTTCAGCAACGGACAACCAGTAGGGGAAACGGCACACAGAAGGCAACCCTTGCTACAACCCGGAAATAAACCGGCTAGCAATAGGTTCCTCTTGACAGTCAATAAAGGGGTAGCAACATCATCCACAGAAACTGCATACAGGTCTTCCTCAATAGCATTTACTCCATGCTGGGGCATAGGAGCAGTCACAACGTTGGGCCTTTCGGGCGCCTCAAACTGTATTTCCTTTGCATCGATAAGGTCCTGAACCTTATTTCTTAGGGCCCAGCAATCATCAGTAGAATGCCCCGGGCTATCAGAGTGATAAGCACAGCGGGCGTTTGGATTATACTTCGGAGAGGTTATGTTTACCACCTTCGGAGCCTCTCTGACGGTTACCAAGTTGGTCGATAGCAGTTGCGGCAAGATCTGCGACAAGGTCATACTAAGCCGAGTATATTCTCTTCTGGGTCTCTCGTCCCTTGGTTGGTTAGGTTGCCGAGGAGCGGCAGCAGGCTTTGCAATTACCAGCGCGTTGACAGCTTGGCGGCGTTCTGGTTTGTTTTGCCTCCTGGGGCCATACACAGCATTGGCTTCCTTTTTGAAAGGCTTCTTCTCAGAACTTGAGGACGCACCTTTCTGTATCTTCCCTGATTTCATTCCAGCTTCGATCCTTTCCCCAGTCAGAATGAGGTCTGTAAACCCTACAGACGAATTACCAATGAGATGATTGAAGAACGGCCCGGATAGGGTCCCCAAGAACATGTCCACGAGTTCCCGGTCGGTTAACGGAGGTTGCACCCTGCAAGCCAGGTCCATCCATTTCTGAGCATACTCTTTAAAACCTTCTCCCGATCCTAGCGACATACCCTGGAGTTGGGTACGTGTAGGAGCGAGGTCGGCATTATACTGATACTGCTTGTAAACAGCAGTAGCCAAGTCCTCCCAGTTATGAACCTTGGTTCCATCCAGCTGATAGAACCATTCGAGATGAGTCCCTGAAAGACTCTCCTGGAAGAAATGGATCCATAAGTTCTTGTCCACAGTGTATGGTTGGATCTTCCGCACATAAGATCTGAGATGTAGCTTAGGGCAGGACGCCCCGTCATACTTTGCGAAAGATGGTGCTTTGAACTTGTGTGGGATCACCACACCAGAAGATAGACCCAAGTCTCCAAAATCCAACCCAGGCACTTGTTGAATTTCCATGGCATTCAGACGATCCTCTAACTGCTTGTACTTGTCTTCAGCTGGAGGATACTGCTCCTCATTGAAATCAGTCTCGTTGTCAGAGACCACCGGGCTAGGGATCCTTCCCCCTTGGGGACTGGCTTTCCCTACAGAAGAACTAGCTTGATCAACCTCATTCTGCAGTGTATTGCCAAACCTCCGGCCAGTGTTGAATAGTACAGTTCTCTTCTTCTTTTTCTTTACCAGCAGAGCCTTCAATTCTTCTTGACCTTGGGCCAAACTCATGATCAGCTCTTGAAACTGGGCGTTTTGGGCCTGGAGGGCCTTGATGGATTGCTCAGTAGATGATTCAGGATTCATGATAGCTGCTAAAATTAACAGCGAAGAACATTAAGCAACCTGAAAAGAAAAGTACCTGTGATGCATATGATGAATGGAATGCGTATGATTTATGTTTTCAAAGACAATCGGGATTCAACTTTGTAAACAAAAAGGAACACACTTTATTAGATTCAATTTTGAAATTTAGATTGTTCAACAGATTGCCCTTAGGCGTTACATAAAATGGAACTACTGAAAAGGGAAATAAAAGCTGTAAAAGAACATCCAAAGCTCATTAGTGATCCCAGGGTCTCCTCTTCTCAGTACGGATGTAGTCATTCAAGGCCCGCTCATTTTCCAACTGCTTTGTCAGCTTCTGGATCTTCAATTCCTGCTCATTGAACTTTTCCCGATAAGAATCCCGTTCTTCTCGTAGTTGCAACCAAGACCTCTTTAGTGTATCAACATCAGTAGGTATCTGAGGAGGGAGAACAGTTGGAGGAGCCCCATCTCTATCAGGATATTCAAGAATGATGGGTCTGACAGCTTCATATGGCATACCATACTTCTGAGCACGGATGCGGACCCATCTGTAGTAGGGGTCCATAGGTAGAGAAGTCTTCGGTCCCAGCTCTTGTGGGTCAGCTTTGTGAATTCTGTCACAAGCCTTAATGAACCTACGACGCAACTCGTCACTATCTACCTGAAACTCAAAACTGATATGAGGCACCAACATCTCATGAGGCCTTGCTCTTCTGGCTCTTCCAAACTGACGGAGAGCTAGACATGGATTATAAGAGATTCCTCCTTGGGTACCAATCAAAGGAACATTAGGATATTCTCCGCAACGATCAATAACAGCTACCTCATCCAAACCCCTGAAAGTCCAAATGATGTCATTATCAGTGAGAGACATTAACCTATGAGCCCAACCTCTTCCTTCTTTGTTCTTCAGCATGAACTTAGGGAGGTGCAAAATAAACCACCTCACTAACAAAGGAATACAACACCACAGAGTTCCTCGTCTTCGGGCAGTACGAGCATAGAGTTGTTGCAGGATATCACCCAAGAGAGTGGGCACAGGGTTCCGAGACATGAAGATCCTTATGGCAGTGATGTTAATGAAGTTATCAGGATTTGGAAACAGAACTAGACCATAGATTAGGAGATCCAAAATGTCCTCATACACTCTGAAGTCTAGGTCATTCCAGAAATTGTTAGCTTTACCGATCAGAAACTTGGCCAAGAAACCTTTAAATCTGCTTCTAGTCACCCAGTTGTCCATTACCTCTTTGTGGGTCAAGGGAAGGGCTGAAGCAATCTCCTCGAGCCTAAGAGTTTTTTCCCAACCGGTGAAGGGAGTGTGATCCAAGATAGGGATACCAAGAAAATTGGAGAATTCTTCCAGGGTAGGGACCAGCTGGAAGTCTTGAAAGGTGAAGCAGTTGTACAAGGGATCATAGAACTGGGTCAAGACACTCATCAGTTGTTGGTCCCACTTTGCAGTGATTAAACCGAGAAGAGACCCATGCCTCTGGATGAAGGAAGTGGTGTTTGGATTTCTGCTAACCAATTCTTCAAGCAACTCAGGTGGGTGAACACAGTTGAACCGGATAGTGTTCCTTCGCATAGGCATCATGATGTCCTACAAAACAGAGCAAAGGTGAAACCCTCTTGTCTTTGAAATGGTCAGTCCTTATGCAGGATGCATGCAATGTTTATGATGGCATGATGTTATGATAAAGCACACCACAAATATTCACAAAGGCAAACATGATAAGGCACACAAGACAACCCTTAGGGTTTAGGCCAGCATGGGGTCTAGGTATTACCCTCTTTCAGTTTGTTGGTTAAGACCTATCCTATCAGAAGTAACCGGGTTCTAGAGGATCCCAATATCACTGACTACCCTCAATCGGTCATAACTCCAGCATCGCAATCTTTTCTTGCAGCCAGAACCATCACGAGAGTTTAGCCTCAATGGGTGTAGCATACTGCTACTGTTCTATTGGTCAAGTTGGGTCAAATTAGGGTTCTAAGGTCGGTTGGTGCTTAATGACTCCTTGGAAGACCCATATTCTCCTCGTTCCAACACAAGGGATATCGGTACAGACCAAGGTGTCACACCAACGTAGCCACTGCTTCACCCGTGTCGGTCTATGCCGGACAGGTCCCTCACAGCTTATGCTACCTAAAGGGTATTCCCCAGATCCGGGTTAGGATCTATGAAACTCCGATGCAAGCCCACAAATATAAATCAAACAAGGCATACAATTGAAAACATAAGAGTGGTCTAATCCTAAGGTACACCTCACTTATTAAAATCCCCAGCAGAGTCTCCAGTTCTGTGATCGGTGGATTTAGAACTGACTGTTTAACGCTGGTTCGCGAAATGTCGCGGAAGCAAGAGTCGCCACCGTCTTTTATTTTCTCCAATATGGACAGGACAAAAGCACAGCAAAATTCCTTATGAGATAGTTTCTCGATTCAGGAGGTAGATTTATAGAAAGGGAAGGTGTTAGCACCCTTTCTATCCATGGTTATCCATGGGCTCTTAGATACTTGCTCTTATGTTTTCAAAATGTTTGCTTTTCAAGATGTGAGTGGGTTTGAAAAAGTTTCTTTGAAAGATTCCTGAATAACTCTTGTATCTGTCCTCAAGAGTGTTTGAAAAATTATTTTGAAAGCTTTTTGAAAGTGTCGGTGTGAAAAGGTTATTGATTTGTTTTTGAATAGAGCAAGTATCCATGAGTCATCTACCTACCCTAAGGAATTAAGCTGTGTAGAAGTCCTTAAGGTAGTGCCATCCCACCATTGAGAGGTAGGTAGCACCACCGTTAGAGGTGTTCGGATCAATTCGATTTTAGGGACAGTGTGGTCACCGAAGCAATAGTAGGACACCTTAGAAGCTACCCTTATGTCCTTGATCCTTTTTTAATCCAAGGCAACCGTTTCGAGGCAACTGTTTCGAGGCAACTGTTTCAAGGCAACTGGATCATGGACATAAGGACCGCTAAAACATCCTATACTTGACGACCACATTTCGAAGGCAACGAGTGAGGCGTACCCTAGAAGTGGTGTGTGTATTTGTGTGTTGTTTTCAGTTTAACAGTTATCTTTGATCATGGCATTGTGAGCTACGAGTTATTTTTAATTAACCATACATTCTTTCATGCGATTTAGGATTTAGGAGTGCGGAAAGTAAAATACAGGAAAGATAAAAGCTACGCTATTACTGGGCGCGGGTCTATACATCGCCAAAATACAAAGACCCGTTTTTGATAAAAGATGCGGAAAGTAAAAAAAAAACGCGATAAACCTAATTGATATTACATCCTTGAGCAGTTACATAATAATCAATAAGAAAATAAATGCGCGAAAAGAATTAAAACTGAAAGTTCGAGGGTTTTGACCCTTTGCTTGAAATTAAATTAAATTAGGAACTAATTATTTATTTAATTAAAGAAAAGAAAGTATTTTTTTATGTTTTTTTGTATTTTTGGAATAAAGAAAAGAAAAATCAAGAGGAAACCCTAATTCTATATATTTTAATTATTAATGAAACAATATTAAAGTTACCCTAATTTAAGCTAATTAATTTACATGTTTATTTAAAAAAATAATAATAATAATCAATAATAAATAATGATAAAAATAATTAATTAAGAAAAGATAAAAATGTCAAAACCTAATTCTATGTGATTTTTATTTAAGAAAAAGATTGAATTTTAACCTAAATTAAAATAAAGTTAATTGTTAGAGTTTATTTACAAAAATAAATTAGTGGTAAATTTAATAAATAATTAAAAGTAAAACATTTTTTTAGTTTCTGATTTTTTTATGGAAAATTAATTTTAGTGAATTAATAATAATTAAAAAAACAATTAAAAACAATTAAAAAGAATTAGAAAAGAAAAGAAAATAAAATTTAAAATACAAACAAAGGGGGGTGTCTGGCCCATGTGGAGGTAAACTGAAGTAATTTTGGCCCATTGAAGCATATAGCTCATTTGACTTTCCAGATCGTGTATACGCTGGTTGACTAGGGTGCACCCTGGATTTCATTCTGAGGCCATTGGATTGGACCTTGAAGCCACTTGGCAGGCTAGCGCATGAGCATGTATGGTGGAACGTTTGATGGAAGCTGCATTGGAATACAATAGAATAAAAAATATCAATTATATGGGGGGGACTTGCGAATCGAACCCAGGTCCCAACGCTTGCAGGATACGTCCTCCACCAACTGAGCCACTTAGCGCGTTTGTAAACAATATAACAAATAATTATAATATATGAAAAAAGACAACTAGGCTGAAACAAAGAAAAAAACGCGCTAATATTTGAATCTGCCAGTAGCGCTTGGACACCTCAGCTTTCTTCTTCGTTTTCACCTGCAATATGAATGAGATAGCGGGGGTTTTAAACCCCCACTAACCATAGCCACGAAAAATAGCGAATAGAAGAGGCGTTAATATAAATTGGGCGCGAGTATCTCAATGAATCAGGCTTCTTGCAACGAGTTCATCCATATTGGTCTTGAGGTCCAATTTTACAATATATGAAAACCCCCAATATTGAAGCTCTGAAACCCTAAAAGATGTTAATGGCAAATCACGATACAGGGCCTTATAATGCAATCAAATCATATCATTAGCTTTAGAAGGTTCCTGTGAATACAAAACAACCAACAATATGCATCAAACGCGCATGAATTATGATATGAATTTCTGGAAAATATGGCAAACCGTATGGCTTATGTTCTTCGATTCCTTGCGCGTTTGGACTGGTTCTTGATGCTAGTAGACTCCTGGAAGGTCCACCAATGTATTAGAAGCACTTTTAGGCCTTGAATTGTACTGTAACTGTGATTTCAGTTTTCAAGTTTCTCTTGAAAATTTGCAAAGTGAGTATGTTGTTGCAACAACTTTTTCGTGTATGCCTCAGTAGGGTTTCCTTGTGCATATGTATGTGAATGATTCTAGGTCAAAAACAAGCCCATAAGTCCATGAATTAATGTTTGGAATATTTGATTTCCAATTATGTGTTTTTCAATCTTTTTCTCATGAAAACTTTGCCAATTATAGAAGATCTTGTCCCCTTGGATGATGCACGAAATCTTTAGCATATTTGGAGTATATTTACTGCACAAAAAGATTTCAAAAAAGCATATATTTGAATTTTCCCATAATTAAATCTAATTAAATGAATTAATATAAATAAAAATTCAATTAATTAATCAAAAATAATAAAATAAATTATTTTGAGCTCAATGGGTCGTGCATAGGCTTTGGGTAATGATTCAAGGAAGAATTTGAGGCCCATTAGCAAATTTGAAGTGTTTTAGGCAAAGTTGACTTTTGAAAGTTCCCAAAAATTTCCCAACTTCTCCAATGCATATCTTGCTCAATTTTGAAGCTATGAACATGTTCTTGGACATTTTGGAAAGGTCTTGAAGTCCTCTAACCAATGCCTTTGGTACAATGTCATTTTGATTTACCAATCTCAAGTTATGGTCTTTGACTTAAAGTGTCTTTTTGTTGACTTTTGAAAATGACCTATAATGTTGAAATTGATAACTTTTTGTGAGAGCATTTCTTGGACTTGGAATGTGAAGACGAGTTGTAGGAAATGTCATCCTCTTCAAAATGAGCTTCGGATGGGATTTTTCTGATAAACCATGAAGAAGTTATGCCTTGGTCAATTTGCAGTTGACTTTTCAACTGTCCAAAAATAGAAATTTTTGCATCTTGAGACTTTTTGAGCCATGCTTGTGGAATCATGATCAAGAATTGATCAAATGATGATTGTGGCTTCAAAATGAGATGTTTGACCAAAAATTTTGACTTTTGACTGTCAAATGACCATTTTGCCCCTGTAGTTGACTGTGGAGCATTTAGGGTTTTTGACTGTGCAATTTGATGCTGTGAGTCTTGAAACCTGACATATGAATGCTTGACAATGTATGTAGGCATATGGGACTTGATTGGACCCTTGGGGACCTCAATTTCTTTGCAAGAACCAAAACCCTAATTTTGACTGTGTTAGGAGGCAATTGGACTGTGCAACCCTTGAGAGATTTTGAATCATCTGGAGATTGATCTTGGAAAATCTTGAAGGATATGGGAGGGAAAATTTTGGGGTACAACAGTTGCCCCTGTTCAATCTTCTTAGACCTGAGGATGTAGATTGGCTGGCGTGCCTTTCGTGATCCGAAGGTGGAAGATGATTGAACACTAAAGTGCCCAGAAATTTGCACTCACATATTAACAGTGTGATGGCGGGAATGGGCTTACAGATGCCATTTGGAGACTGATGGATAGGAGGATGGGCTTATAGATGCCATCTAGGTGTTGATCGCGTAAGAGATTCCTTAGCGAGAACTTGCGTACCTGAAAAAGAAAAAATAATTACCTGGCCTGTTACAGGGGTTGATCTTCAAACTCTTTATGTAGATGTGCCCTGGATGGATACAGGTATCGAATCTTCAATCAGTTACTCACAGATGTGCCCTGTCTAGATACAAGAATCGAATCTGGAAATAGTCGTCAACAGATACACCCTGGCAAGATAAAGGAATCGGATCCTCAAACTCTTCAGACGTGCCCTGGCAGGATACAAGAATCAAGTCTGGAATTAGTCGTCAACAGATACGCCCTGGCAAGATACAGGAATCGGGTCTTCAAACTCTTCAGACGTGCCCTGGCAGGATACATGAATCGAGTCTGGAATTAGTTGTCAACAGATACACCATGGCAAGATACAGGAATCGGATCTTCGAACTCTTCAGACGTGCCCTAGCAGGATACAGGAATCGAGTCTGGAATTAGTCGTCAACAGATACACCCTGGCAAGATACAGGAATCGGATCTTCAAACTCTTCAGACGTGCCCTGGCAAGATACAGGAATCGAGTCTGGAAATAGTCGTCAACAGATACACCCTGGCAAGATACAGGAATCGTATCTTCAAACTCTTCAGACGTGCCCTGGCAGGATACAGGAATCGAGTCTGGAATTAGTCGTCAACAGATACGCCCTGGCAAGATACAGGAATCGGATCTTCAAACTCTTCAGACGTGCCCTAGCAGGATACAGGAATCGAGTCCGGAATATAGTCGTCAACAGATACACCTTGGCAAGATACAGGAATCGGATCTTCAAACTCTTCAGACGTGCCCTAGCAAGATACATGAATCGAGTCTGGAATTAGTCGTCAACAGATACACCCTGGCAAGATACAAGAATCGGATCTTCAAACTCTTCAGACGTGCCCTGGCAGGAAATAGGAATCGAGTCTGGAAAATAGTCGTCAACAGATACACCCTGGCAAGATACAGGAATCGGATCTGGAATCACGACAGTTGATGGTAATCATCTTTGTACGGACCTTTGTCCTGAAAAGACAAAACGTTAGTTGTATGCGATGTCATGATGTATGAACTGCGTGATGTTCTCAAAATAAATGAGATTGTATGTTCATGATGCGTATGTGCATGCTATAATGTATGTAGAAGTGATGTTTATGAATGTAATTTTGTCTAGGAAAGTAAATCCTTGACGGGTGCCAGGAAGTTAACTCCTGGGCTGATGTTGAAGAATAGTGTTCTCTGTTTCTGCTGGGGTGATGGTTGCAAGAATACCGGTAGGAGAAGATGACTCCGTTGGGGAATAAACTTGGCGAATAGATTACTCTGCAGGGAATGCTCTGTGGGAAGAGAGGCACTTTGTTGAGATGTTGCTGATAACTCCGCTGGGGATACCGTTGATAAGCTCTGTTGGAAGATTTGATGAACTCCACTGGGGGATAGGAAGATTTCGCCGGGGACGATCTTTCCGTGGTAATTGGCTGAGGATAACCCAGTTATATCCTGGTGGGGAAATAACCTTTGAATAAAGCCGGGGGAGAGCGTTCGTACTATGCGGGATCAAGCTTCCAGAATCTACTGGGGATAAGCTTCAAGACCTGCTGGGGATATGGATTCCACTTTCCTGGGGAAACTTTTCAGATTGGACTGGGGAAATGGCTCCACTGGACGTTCGGTGTTCCGCCGGGGAACAGTCTTAGATCAAGATTGTCGGGGATACTTGTTAGTAATGTTTGTATACTCATTTGGGGAGTGTTGAGATCTTCGGGGGATAATCCAACTTCCTTGAGGCTGACAGTAGGCTAAGTCTGCTTGGGGACAGTGTCGCTGACTTGCTGGAGATATTGTGCCTTGTAGGGCTTATGGGGGACCAACTCTTGGGAGGGAATTGTTGAGTCTTATCTTACTCGGCGGGGAGTGAAGGTATCTGGGTTACATTCTTCAGCCGAACTTACCTTGGTACCTTGGTGGACAGAGCAATTAGATTGCTTAGACAACTCATTATTGCCCCTGTTTCTGATATTACCTGTAATTAATCCTTTGTTTCGTATGCAAATATTTATGAGTTAGCAATTAGTGTCAAATGCATATATCACAATTGAACATTGGACGTTCTTTTCAAAACAAAACAGAAAAAGGAAAAAACAATTGGCAACTAGTCTGAAAAGTGAATTTGTATTGATTTTTGAATTTTCCTGTAAATAGGCGTTTATGTACAAGAGGCTGACGTCCTAGTAAGAGAACGCCGCCGAACAAACAGAGTTTATACAAAAAAATTTTGGTGAAAAAGGAAAACAAAACATCTATGTGAAAAGAGATAATCCCACTGGGTTCCAACTCTGCTATCGCCTTTATATCTTCGAGCGTCTCATCACTTGGCTGCTTAGTTGAAGATGAAGTTGATCGATCGATGCCGTCTGAACTTGATGTTGATACCGGATTCTGGATGCAAGGTGATTCAATGAGACATAATATTACGCTTATCCCTAACTTTTTCATGGACCGCCCTTTCGGGTTTTCAGTCCACCGGGATACCCATTTTTGCCCAAGCCGCCTTTTCAGGTTTTCGACTTGCCGGGTTTACAGATTTTTTTCATTTCATCCCTTATTTTTGCCCGAACCCTTTTGGTTCGCCGGGAAGCCCTAATTTTTGCCTAGGTATGTCAACCTAGCGGGTCTTTTATCATGTGTAGTATCTTTTTACTATGTCTGCATTGGCGGGGTGAGGAAGGTCGTCACCATACATGTTGGTTAGAATCATGGCTCCTCCTGAGAACACATGTTTAACCACAAATGGCCCTTCATACGTGGGGGTCCATTTTCCCCTGGGATCACTTTGAGGAAGAATGATGCGTTTGATTACCAGGTCCCCAAATTGATACTCTTGTGGTCTGACTTTCTTGTTAAATGCCCTGATCATCCGTTTTTGGTACGTTTGACCATGACAAATAGTAGTGAGTCTCTTTTCGTCAATTAGGTTTAATTGATCAAGTCGAGTTTGGATCCAGTCATCTTCGCTCAAACCTGCATCCTTCATTATCCGGAGAGAGGGTATCTGGACTTCAATAGGTAAGACTGCCTCCATGCCATAGACCAATGAAAAAGGAGTTGCCCCGGTTAACGTTCTTGCTGAGGTACGATACCCATGAAGAGCGAACGGTAACATCTTGTGCCAATCTTTATAGGTCACTATCATCTTCTGCACAATCTTCTTGATATTCTTATTCGCCGCTTCTACAGCCCCATTCATCTTCGGCCGGTAGGGAGAAGAGTTGTGGTGTTGTATCTTGAATTGCTCGCAGAGCTCAGTGATCATCTTGTTGTTAAGATTGGTACCATTGTCTGTAATGATTCTTTCCGGGACGCCGTATCGACAGATCAGATTATGCCGAATGAACCGTGCCACAACGTTCTTGGTTACGGTGGCGTAGGAAGCTGCTTCAACCCACTTCGTGAAGTAATCGATCGCCACCAGGATGAAGCGATGCCCGTTGGATGCTGTAGGTTTGACCTCGTCGATCATATCAATGCCCCACATTGCAAAAGGCCAAGGTGCTGTCAAGACGTTCAGAGGAACTGGAGGAACGTGCACCTTATCTACATAAATCTGGCACTTACGACATGTCCGAGAATGTTGGTAACAGTCGGCTTCCATAGTGGTTCAGAAATATCCTGCCCGAAGGATTTTCTTTGCCATGGTGTGTCCACTGGAATGCGTTCCGAAGGTACCTTCATGCAGCTCTTCCATGATCCTTTCTGCTTCAGCCTTATCCACACAACGCAGTAAGGTTGAATCATGGTTTCGCTTGTACAGAATGCCGTTGCTAAGGAAGAACTTTGCAGCGAATCTTCTCAGAAACTTCTTGTCGTTGACAGATGCACCCTCGGGGTATTCTTGAGCTTCCAGATATCTCTTCACCTCATGATACCAGGGTTTTTCAGTTACTGTCTCAGCCTCAAGATCACAACAATATGCAGGTTCGTCCAACTTCTAGATGATGATCCAGGGAGCCTCATTGTCCCATTTGACTTTGAACATAGAAGACACCGTAGCCAACGCGTCCGCCAGCTGATTCTCCTCTCTTGGGAAGTGTTCAAAAGTTATCTCTGTGAAATGGGGGATCAATGTCAACACACATTCTTTATAAGGAATAAGGTTTGGGTGTTTCGTATCCCACTCGCCTTTGATTTGATTGATCACGAGAGTGTAATCTCCGAAGACACTCAGAAACTTGATCCTTAAGTCAATCGCAGCTTGAAGACCCATGATGCATGCCTCATACTCCTCCATGTTGTTGGTGCAGTTGAAACATAGCCGGGCAGTGAGTGGAGTATGAGTGCCTTGAGGGGATATGATCACAGCGCCGATACCGTTACCCAAAGCGTTGGAGGCTCCGTCAAAGTGCATAGACCATCAGGATCCTTCCTCAGGTCCTTCATCTGGTCTAGGTATTTCACAATCAGTCACTACCATGATGTTCTCGTCGGGAAACTCAAAGTTCATTGACTGGTAGTCATCTACTGCCTGTTGTGCCAAGTGGTCTGCCAATACACTTCCCTTGATGGATTTCTGAGTCGTGTACTGGATGTCGTATTCTGTCAAGATCATCTGCCATCTTGCTATTCTTCCGGACAGAGCAGGCTTTTCGAATATGTACTTTATTGGATCCATTTTTGAAATCAACAGAGTAGTGTGAGTCAGCATATACTGTCTCAGCCGGCGAGCAGCCCATACCAAAGCGCAGCAAGTTTTCTCGAGCAGCGAGTATCGGGTCTCACAGTCAGTAAACTTTTTGCTAAGGTAATAAATGGAGTGCTCTTTTCAGCCAGACTCGTCATGCTGCCCCAGCACACACCCCATTGAGCTGTCAAGTACTGTCAAGTATAGTATTAGAGGTCTCCCTTCAACCGGTGGCATAAGAATGGGTGGTTCTTGGAGATACTCTTTGATTCTGTCGAAAGCGGCCTGACATTCATCATTCCAGCGTACTACCTGATCTTTCTTCAGCAGCTTGAAGATTGGTTCACAGGTAGCAGTTAGATACGAGATGAACCGGGCAATGTAATTCAGACGTCCTAGAAAGCCTCTGACTTCTTTCTCTCTTGGGAACTGGCATCTCTTGTATGGCTTTAACCTTGGCAGGGTCCACTTGAATACCTTTGTCGCTCACGACGAAGCCTAGCAACTTTCCAGATCTTACCCCAAATGTACACTTGTTTGGATTCAACCTCAGCTTGTACAATTTCAGACGGTCAAACAACTTCTGTAGATGGTCAAGGTGTTCCTCCTCATTTTGGGACCTTGCAATCATGTCGTCGACATATACTTCTATCTCATGGTGGATCATGTCATGAAATAAAGCAACCATGGCACGTTGGTAGGTTGCCCCAGCATTTTTCAGTCCAAAAGGCATGACCTTGTAACAGAAGGTGCCCCACTGAGTAACAAAGGTAGTCTTTTCCATATCTTCTGGAGCCATCTTGATCTGATTATAACCTGAAAAGCCGTCCATGAAGGAGAATACCTTATGTTGAGAAATATTGTCAACCAGAACGTCAATGTGAGGCAGGGGGAAGTCATCTTTGGGGCTCGCCCTATTCAGATCCCTGTAGTCAACACACATTCGGACCTTACCATCTTTCTTCGGTACCGGAACCACGTTGGCAACCCACTGAGGGTAAGAAGTCACTGCTAGAAACCCGGCATCAAATTGCTTTATAACCTCAGCTTTGATCTTCTCGGACATCTCTGGACGCATACGATGGACTTTCTGTTTAACCGGAGGGCGTTCTTCCTTGGTAGGCAAGTGATGGACCACAATGTCGGTATCCAACCTAGGCATGTCTTCGTAAGACCAGGCGAAGATCTCCACATAATCATGCAACATCTGAACCAACCGTTGTTTCACGCTGAGCTCCAGATTGGCACCAATCTTAACTTCCTTTCTATCTGTCTCAGTACCCAGATTTACCGTTTCCACTGGCTCTTCATGTTGCTGAATGGCCCTCTCTTCTTGGAGTAACAGTCTTGCAAGCTCACCAGGCACTTCGAAATCATCTTCACCTTCATCTTCGGCTAAGTTGATCGGATTTTCGAAGTCATAACCGACAGTAGCAGAGTCGTTACCAGTGAGATCCAGAGTGGATTGAAACCTGTATAGGTGAGTGTGTGTAAATATAGCTGTTTTGCAATATATAAAGAAAGAAAGAAAGGGAGCACAAGATTTGAAATGCGAAAAACGTCCAATGTCTTTATTCATGATATATGGAAATGACAAGTAATAAGCCCTCACAAATGAAGCCACGGTGCCCCGGGTAAGACACCGGGCCATAAAGTTTCAATTTATTGTTCATTACAAATTAAAAAACAAAGGAATTCATTACTGCGTAACAAAAGTAACAAGTATGTGGTCTTTTGCAGTCCAATTGTTCAGTCCACCGTCGGTCGTCGGGTAGATCCAGCTATCAAACTCTGATTCCTCCGCGTCGCCTTCAATGGCATTCACTCCCGGGTTGGTGATGAACACAGGAGGTCTTCCGATCCTTGATTTGCGTACAGCCCTCTGATCCTCTGCAGTGAAACCCAGCCCAAACTTGTCAGTTTTAGGAGTAAAATCAAGGAGCCTGCCCCAGTTTGCACATTCACCTTTCTCAATCACAACCCAGGCGTCCTTCATAGAAGCCATCTTCAAAGGAAAGTCTTCTTCAATTACTGTCTCAGCTGACGCCAATGTTGGAGGCACCTCTTCAAAATGTTGAAAGGGGGTTTCAATGAACTCCCCATCCATCTCTATATACCAGAATGAATTCAGATGACTAACCATGTATTCTTCCTCCCCTTGCACTATAACAATCTTCCCTCTGACAGGGTATTTGAGCTTCAGGTGCAGAGTGGAGGTCACAGCCCCAGCCTTGTGGATCCAAGGACGACCCAGCAAACAAGAATAGGATGGACGAATGTCCATCACATAGAACGTTGAATCAAAGACTTGGGAACCAACCCGAATCGGAATATCTACCTCACCATGTACCATCCTCTTCGACCCGTCAAAGGCTCGGACAACGATGTTACTAGGCTTCAACTCCAAACCCTCACAATCCAACCTGTCTAAGGCCTTCTTGGGCAATACATTCAGCGAAGAACCGATGTCCACCAACACGTGTGCAAGAGTAGTGCCCCTGCATTCAATGGAAACATGCAGGGCATCGTTGTGGTTCTTTCCCTTGGCGGTCAGATCAGCATCAGAGAAACCCAACCCATTGTCAGCGGTCAAATTGGCCACACAATCAGTAAATTGATCCGCAGACGTTTCTTGTGGCACATGAGTCGTCTTTAGGAATGAAATCAGGGCCTTGGCATGGGCCTCTGAGCACAACAACAGTGATAGCATAGAGATCTTAGAGGGGGTATGCCCCAGCTATTCAACGACGTTGAAATCGCTCTTGTTGATGATCTTAAGGATTTCTTCCATCTCTTACTGTGACGCTTCAACATTAACAGTCTTCGGTGCCTCCATCCGGGCAGGCACATCAGCAATCCCTTTGCCCCGAGTGTCAGATGACTTGGCAGCAGGGGTAGAAGCTTGATCAGGAGGGGAAACAGGCGCACTTGTAGGCGTGATGATAAGAGGTCTTTGGATAGCTGGTGGCACAATGTCAGGCGAGAAGAGCCTGCCACTGCGAGTAACTTTAGCGGGACCGGTGATGTTACTGATACCGGTATTAGTGTTGAACTCCTGCTTTACTCCAAGCACATAAACATCTGCCCCATAGTGCCATGGGACAGCCTTGTCAGATTTATAGGGGAGGGGCCCCGGAACAGTAATGATAATAGGTGCAACAGACATGATTTTGACGGGCTTCCTCGGGGGAGCCTTGGTAGGATTATTGAAAATGGTGACAATGGATACTTCTTCAGTAGGAACAATAGGAACAGCGGTCTTCTTGAACAAGATTTCTTTGCCACCCATCATGTTTTGGACGCCTGATTTCAGCAACGGACAACCAGTAGGGGAAACGGCACACAGAAGGCAACCCTTGCTACAACCCGGAAATAAACCGGCTAGCAATAGGTTCCTCTTGACAGTCAATAAAGGGGTAGCAACATCATCCACAGAAACTGCATACAGGTCTTCCTCAATAGCATTTACTCCATGCTGGGGCATAGGAGCAGTCACAATGTTGGGCCTTTCGGGCGCCTCAAACTGTATTTCCTTCGCATCGATAAGGTCCTGAACCTTATTTCTTAGGGCCCAGCAATCATCAGTAGAATGCCCCGGGCTATCAGAGTGATAAGCACAACGGGCGTTTGGATTATACTTCGGAGAGGTTGTGTTTACCACCTTCGGAGCCTCTCTGACGGTTACCAAGTTGGTCGATAGCAGTTGCGGCAGAATCTGCGACAAGGTCATACTAAGCCGAGTATATTCTCTTCTGGGTCTCTCGTCCCTTGGTTGGTTAGGTTGCCGAGGAGCGGCAGCAGGCTTTGCAATTACCACCGCGTTGACAGCTTGGCGGCGTTCTGGTTTGTTTTGCCTCCTGGGGCCATACACAGCACTGGCTTCCTTTTTGAAAGGCTTCTTCTCAGAACTTGAGGATGCACCTTTCTGTATCTTCCCTGATTTCATTCCAGCTTCGATCCTTTCCCCAGTCAGAATGAGGTCTGTAAACCCTGCAGACGAATTACCAATGAGATGATTGAAGAACGGCCCGGATAGGGTCCCCAAGAACATGTCCACGAGTTCCCGGTCGGTTAACGGTGGCTGCACCCTGCCAGCCAGGTCCCTCCATTTCTGCGCATACTCTTTAAAACCTTCTCCCGATCCTAGCAACATACCCTGGAGTTGGGTACGTGTAGGAGCGAGGTCGGCATTATACTGATACTGCTGGTAAACAGCAGTAGCCAAGTCCTCCCAGTTATGAACCTTGGTTCCATCCAGCTGATAGAACCATTCGAGATGAGTCCCTGAAAGACTCTCCTGGAAGAAATGGATCCATAAGTTCTTGTCCACAGTGTATGGTTGGATCTTCTGCACATAATATCTGAGATGTAGCTTAGGGCAGGACGCCCCATCATACTTTGCGAAAGATGGTGCTTTGAACTTGTGTGGGATCACCACACCAGAAGATAGACCCAAGTCTCCAAAATCCAACCCAGGCACTTGTTGAATTTCCATGGCATTCAGACGATCCTCTAACTGCTTGTACTTGTCTTTAGCTGGAGGATACTGCTCCTCATTGAAACCAGTCTCGTTGTCAGAGACCACCGGGCTAGGGACCCTTCCCCCTTGGGGACTGTCTTTCCCTACAGAAGAACTAGCTTGATCAACCTCATTCTGCAGTGTATTGCCAAAACTCCGGCCAGTGTTAAATAGTACAGTTCTCTTCTTCTTTTTCTTGACCAGCAGAGCCTTCAATTCTTCTTGACCTTGGGCCAAACTCATGATCAGCTCTTGAAACTGGGCGTTTTGGGCCTGGAGGGCCTTGATGGATTGCTCAGTAGATGATTCAGGATTCATGATAGCTGCTGAAATAAACAGCGAAGAACATTAAGCAACCTGAAAAGAAAAGTACCTGTGATGCATATGATGAATGGAATGCGTATGATTTATGTTTTCAAAGACAATCGGGATTCAACTTTGTAAACAAAAAGGAACACACTTTATTAGATTCAATTTTGAAATTTAGATTGTTCAACAGATTGCCCTTAGGCGTTACATAAAATGGAACTACTGAAAAGGGAAATAAAAGCTGTAAAAGAACATCCAAAGCTCATTAGTTATCCCAGAGTCTCCTCTTCTCAGTACGGATGTAGTCATTCAAGGCCCGCTCGTTTTCCAACTGCTTTGTCAGCTTCTGGATCTTCAATTCCTGCTCGTTGAACTTTTCCCGATAAGAATCTCATTCTTCTCGTAGTTGCAACCAAGACCTCTTTAGTGTATCAACATCAGAAGGTATCTGAGGAGGGAGAACAGTTGGAGGAGCCCCATCTCTATCAGGATATTCAAGAATGATGGGTCTGACAGCTTCATATGGCATACCATACTTCTGAGCACGGATGCGGACCCATCTGTAGTAGGGGTCCATAGGTAGAGAAGTCTTCGGTCCCAGCTCTTGTGGGTCAGCTTTGTGAATTCTGTCCCAAGCCTTGATGAACCTACGACGCAGCTCGTCACTATCTACCTGAAACTCAAAACTGATATGAGGCACCAACATCTCATGAGGCCCTGCTCTTCTGGCTCTTCCAAACTGACGGAGAGCTAGACATGGATTATAAGAGATTCCTCCTTGGGTACCAATCAAAGGAACATTAGGATATTCTCCGTAACGATCAATAACAGCTACCTCATCCAAACCCCTGAAAGTCCAAATGATGTCATTATCAGTGAGAGACATTAACCTATGAGCCCGACCTCTTCCTTCTTTGTTCTTTAGCACGAACTTAGGGAGGTGCGAAATAAACCACCTCACTAACAAAGGAATACAACACCACAGAGTTCCTCGTCTTCGGGCAGTACGAGCATAGAGTTGTTGCAGGATATCACCCAAGAGAGTGGGCACAGGGTTCTGAGACATGAAGATCCTTATGGCAGTGATGTTAATGAAGTTATCAGGATTTGGAAACAGAACTAGACCATAGATTAGGAGAGCCAGAATGTCCTCATACGCTCTGAAGTCTAGGTCATTACAGAAACTGTTAGCTTTACCGATCAGAAACTTGGCCAAGAAACCTTTAACTCTGCTTCTAGTCACCCAGTTGTCCATTACCTCTTTGTGGGTCAAGGGAAGGGCTGCAGCAATCTCCTCGAGCCTAAGAGTCTTTTCCCAACCGGTGAAGGGAGTCTGATCCAAGATAGGGATACCAAGAAAATCGGAGAATTCTTCCAGGGTAGGGACCAGCTGGAAGTCTTGAAAGGTGAAGCAGTTGTACAAGGGATCATAGAACTGGATCAAAACACTCATCAGTTGTTGGTCCCACTTTGCAGTGACTAAACCGAGAAGAGACCCATGCCTCTGGATGAAGGAAGTGGTGTTTGGAATTCTGCTAACCAATTCTTCAAGCAACTCAGGTGGGTGAACAAAGTTGAACCGGATAGTGTTCCTTCGCATAAGCATCATGATGTCCTACAAAACAGAGCAAAGGTGAAACCCTCTTGTATTTGAAATAGTCAGTCCTTATGCAGGATGCATGCAATGTTTATGATGGCATGATGTTATGATAAAGCACACCACAAATATTCACAAAGGCAAACATGATAAGGCACACAAGTCACACAAGACAACCCTTAGGGTTTAGGCCAACATGGGGTCTAGGTATTACCCTCTTTCAGTTTGTTGGTTAAGACCTATCCTATCAGAAGTAACCGGGTTCTAGAGGATCCCAATATCACTGACTACCCTCAATCGGTCATAACTCCAGCATCGCAATCTTTTCTTGCGGCCAGAACCATCACGAGAGTTTAGCCTCAATGGGTGTAGCATACTGCTACTGTTCTATTGGCCAAGTTGGGTCAAATTAGGGTTCTAAGGTCGGTTGGTGCTTAATGACTCCTTGGAAGACCCATATTCTCCTCGTTCCAACACAAGGGATATCGGTACAGACCAAGGTGTCACACCAATGTAGCCACTGCTTCACCCGTGTCGGTCTACGCCGGACAGGTCCCTCACAGCTTATGCTACCTAAAGGGTATTCCCCAGATCCGGGTTAGGATCTATGAAACTCCGATGCAAGCCCACAAATATAAATCAAACAAGGCATACAATTGAAAACATAAGAGTGGTCTAATCCTAAGGTACACCTCATTTATTAAAATCCCCAGCAGAGTCGCCAGTTCTGTGATCGGTGGATTTAGAACTGATTGTTTAACGCTGGTTCGCGGAATTTCGCGGAAGCAAGAGTCGCCACCGTCTTTTATTTTCTCCAATATGGACAGGACAAAAGCACAGCAAAATTCCTTATGAGATAGTTTCTCGGTTCGGGAGGTAGATTTATAGAAAGGGAAGGTGTTAGCACCCTTTCTATCCATGGTTATCCATGGGCTCTTAGATACTTGCTCTTATGTTTTCAAAATGTTTTCTTTTCAAGATGTGAGTGGGTTTGAAAAAGTTTCTTTGAAAGATTCCTGAATAACTCTTTTATCTATCCTCAAGAGTGTTTGAAAAATTGTTTTGAAAGCTTTTTGAAAGTGTCGGTGTGAAAAGGTTTTTGATTTGTTTTTGAATAGAGAAAGTATCCATGAGTCATCTACCTACCCTAAGGAATTAAGCTGTGTAGAAGTCCTTAAGGTAGTGCCATCCCACCATTGAGAGGTAGGTAGCACCACCGTTGGAGGTGTTCGGGTCAATTCGATTTTAGGGACAGTGTGGTCACCGAAGCAATAGTAGGACACCTTAGAAGCTACCCTTATGTCCTTGATCCTTTTTTAATCCAAGGCAACCGTTTCAAGGCAACTGTTTCGAGGCAACTGTTTCGAGGCAACTGGATCATGGACATAAGGACCGCTAAAACGTCCTATACTTGACGACCACATTTCGAAGGCAACGAGTGAGGCATACCCTAGAAGTGGTGTGTGTATTTGTGTGTTGTTTTCAGTTTAACAGTTATCTTTGATCATGGCATTGTGAACTACGAGTTATTTTTAATTAACCATACATTCTTTCATGCGATTTAGGATTTAGGAGTGCGGAAAGTAAAATACAGGAAAGATAAAAGCTACGCTATTACAAGGCGCGGGTCTATACATCGCCAAAATACAAAGACCCGTTTTTGATAAAAGATGCGGAAAGTAAAAAAAAACGCGATAAACCTAATTGCTATTACATCCTTGAGCAGTTACATAATAATCAATAAGAAAATAAATGCGCGAAAAGAATTAAAACTGAAAGTTCAAGGGTTTTGACCCTTTGCTTGAAATTAAATTAAATTAGGAACTAATTATTTATTTAATTAAAGAAAAGAAAGTGTTTTTTTATGTTTTTTTGTATTTATGGAATAAAGAAAAGAAAAATCAAGAGGAAACCCTAATTCTATATATTTTAATTATTAATGAAACAATATTAAAGTTACCCTAATTTAAGCTAATTAATTTACATGTTTATTTACAAAAATAATAATAATAATCAATAATAAATAAGGATAAAAATAATTAACTAAGAAAAGATAAAAATGTCAAAACCTAATTCTATGTGATTTTTATTTAAGAAAAAGATTGAATTTTAACCTAAATTAAACTAAAGTTAATTGTTAGAGTTTATTTACAAAAATAAATTAGTGGTAAATTTAATAAATAATTAAAAATAAAACATTTTTTTAGTTTCTGATTTTTTTATGGAAAATTAATTTTAGTGAATTAATAATAATTAAAAAAACAATTAAAAACAATTAAAAAGAATTAGAAAATAAAAGAAAATAAAATTTAAAATACAAACAAAGGGGGGTGTCTGGCTCATGTGGAGGTAAACTGAAGTAATTTTGGCCCATTGAAGCATAGAGCTCGTTTGACTTTCCAGATCGTGTATACGCTGGTTGACTAGGGTGCACCCTGGATTTCATTCTGAGGCCATTGGATTGGACCTTGAAGCCACTTGGCAGGCTAGCACATGAGCATGTATGGTGGAACGTTTGATGGAAGCTGCATTGGAATACAATAGAACAAAAAATATCAATTATATGGGGGGGACCTGGGAATCGAACCCAGGTCCCAACGCTTGTAGTATACGTCCTCCACCAACTGAGCCACTTAGCGCGTTTGTAAATAATATAACAAAGAATTATAATATATGAAAAAAGACAACTAGGCTGAAACAAAGAAAAAAATGCGCTAATATTTGAATCTGCCAGTAGCGCTTGGACACCTCAGCTTTCTTCTTCGTTTTCACCTGCAATATGAATGAGATAGCGGGGGTTTTAAACCCCCACTAACCATAGCCACGAAAAATAGCGAATAGAAGAGGCGTTAATATAAATTGGGCGCGAGTATCTCAATGAATCAGGCTTCTTGCAACGAGTTCATCCATATTGGTCTTGAGGTCCAATTTTACAATATATGAAAACCCCCAATATTGAAGCTCTGAAACCCTAAAACATGTTAATGGCAAATCACGATACAGGGCCTTATAATGCAATCAAATCATATCATTAGCTTCAGAAGGTTCCTGTGAATACAAAACAACCAACAATATGCATCAAATGCGCATGAATTATGATATGAATTTCTGGAAAATATGGCAAACCGTATGGCTTATGTTCTTCGATTCCTTGCGCGTTTTGATTGGTTCTTGATGCTAGTAGACTCCTTGAAGGTCCAGCAATGTATTATAAGCACTTTTAGGCGTTGAATTGTACTATAACTGTGATTTCAGTTTTCAAGTTTCTCTTGAAAATTTGCAAAGTGATTATGTTGTTGCAGCAGCTTTTTCGTGTATGCCTCAGTAGGGTTTCCTTGTGCATATGTATGTGAATGATTCTAGGTCAAAAACAAGCCCATAAGTCCATGAATTAATGTTTGGAATATTTGATTTCCAATTATGTATTTTTCAATCTTTTTCTCATGAAAACTTTGCCAATTATAGAAGATCGTGTCCCCTTGAATGATGCACGAAATCTTTAGCATATTTGGAGTATATTTGCTGCACAAAAAGATTTGAAAAAAGCATATCTTTGAATTTTCCCATAATTAAATCTAATTAAATGAATTAATATAAATATAAATTCAATTAATTAATATAAAATAAGAAAATAAATTATTTTGAGCTCAATGGGTCGTGCAAGGCTTTGGGTAATGATTCAAGGAAGAATTTGAGGCCCATTAGCAAATTTGAAGTGTTTTAGGCAAAGTTGACTTTTGAAAGTTCCCAAAAATTTCCCAACTTCTCCAATGCATATCTTGCTCAATTTTGAAGCTATGAACATGTTCTTGGACATTTTGGAAAGGTCTTGAAGTCCTCTAACCAATGCCTTTGGTACAATGTCATTTTGATTTACCAATCTCAAGTTATGGTCTTTGACTTAAAGTGTCTTTTTGTTGACTTTTGAAAATGACCTATAATGTTGAAATTGATAACTTTTTGTGAGAGCATTTCTTGGACTTGGAATGTGAAGACGAGTTGTAGGAAATGTCATCCTCTTCAAAATGAGCTTTGGATGGGATTTTTCTGATAAACCATGAAGAAGTTATGCCTTGGTCAATTTGCAGTTGACTTTTCAACTGTCCAAAAATAGAAATTTTTGCATCTTGAGACTTTTTGAGCCATGCTTGTGGAATCATGATCAAGAATTGATCAAATGATGATTGTGGCTTCAAAATGAGATGTTTGACCAAAAATTTTGACTTTTGACTGTCAAATGACCATTTTGACCCTGTAGTTGACTGTGGAGCATTTAGGGTTTTTGACTGTGCAATTTGATGCTGTGAGTCTTGAAACCTGACATATGAATGCTTGACAATGTATGTAGGCATATGGGACTTGATTGGACCCTTGGGGACCTCAATTTCTTTGCAAGAACCAAAACCCTAATTTTGACTGTGTTAGGAGGCAATTGGACTGTGCAACCCTTGAGAGATTTTGAATCATCTGGAGATTGATCTTGGCAAATCTTAAAGGATATGGGAGGGCAAATTTTGGGGTACAACAGATGGTGTTGTTGTTGTTTATTTGACGTTGTTGTTGTTGTTGTTATTTATTTGACGTTGTTGTTGTTGACGTTGTTGTTGTTGTTTATTTGACGTTGTTGTTGTTGAAGTTGTTGTTGTTGTTGTTGTTTATTTGACGTTGTTGTTGCTTATTTGACGTTGTTGTTGTTGTTGTTGTTTATTTGACGTTATTGTTGTTGTGGTTGACGTTGTTGTTGTTGTTGTTTATTTGACGTTGTTGTTGTTGTTGTTTATTTGACATTGTTGTTGTTGTTGTTGTTTATTTGATGTTGTTGATGTTTATTTGACGTTGTTGTTGTTGTTATTTATTTGACGTTGTTATTATTGTTGTTTTATTGACGTTGTTGTTGTTGTTGACGTTGTTGTTGTTGTTGTTTATTTGACGTTGTTGTTGTTTATTTGACATTGTTGTTGTTGATATTGTTGTTGTTGTTGTTGTTTATTTGACGTTGTTGTTGTTGACGTTGTTATTGTTGTTTTTTATTTGACGTTGTTGTTGTTGCTGTTTATTTGATGTGGTTATTGTTGTTGTTTATTTGACGTTTTTTGTTGTTGTTTATTTGACGTTGTTGTTGTTGTTGTTTTTGTTGTTTATTTGACGTTGTTGTTGTTGTTGACGTTGTTGTTGTTGTTTATTTGACGTTGTTGTTGTTGTTGTTTTTGTTGTTTATTTGACGTTGTTGTTCTTGTTGTTTATTTGACGTTGTTGTTGTTGTTGTTTATTTGACGTTGTTGTTGTTGTTTATTTGACGGTGTTGCTGTTGTTGTTTATTTGACGTTGTTCCTGTTGTTGTTGTTTATTTGACGTTGTTGTTGTTGACGTTGTTGTTGTTGTTGTTTATTTGACGTTGTTGTTGTTGTTGACATAGTTGTTGTTGTTGTTTATTTGACGTTGTTGTTATTGTTGATGTTGTTATTGTTTATTTGACGTTGTTGTTGTTGTTGTTGTTGACATTGTTGTTGTTGTTTATTTAACATTGTTGTTGTTGACGCTGTTCTTGTTGTTGTTTATTTGACGTTGTTGTTGTTGACGTTGTTGTTGTTGTTGTTATTGTTGTTGTTTAATTGACGATGTTGTTGTTGTTGACGTTGTTGTTGTTGTTGTTGTTTATTTAACTTTGTTGTTGTTGTTGTTGACGTTGTTGTTGTTGTTGACGTTGTTGTTGTTGTTGTTTATTTGACGTTGTTGTTGTTGACGTTGTTGTTGTTGTTGTTTATTTGACATTGTTGTTGTTGTTGACGGTGTTGTTGACGTTGTTGTTTTTGTTGTTTATTTGACGTTGTTGTTGTTGTTGTTGTTGTTTATTTGACGTTGTTGTTGTTGTTTTTGTTGTTTATTTGACGTTGTTGTTGTTGTTTATTTAACGTTGTTGTTGTTGTTGTTGTTTATTTGACGTTGTTGTTGTTGTTTATTTGACGGTGTTGTTGTTGTTGTTTATTTGACGTTGTTGCTGTTATTGTTGTTTATTTGACGTTGTTGTTGTTGTTGTTGTTGTTTATTTGACGTTGTTGTTGTTGTTGTTGACGTTGTTGTTGTTGTTGTTGTTTATTTGACGTTGTTGTTATTGTTGACATTGTTGTTGTTTATTTGACGTTGTTGTTGTTGTTCTTGTTATTGTTTATTTGACGTTGTTGTTGTTGATGTTGTTGTTGTTGTTGTTGACGTTGTTGTTGTTTAATTGATGTTGTTGTTGTTGTTGACGTTTTTGTTGTTGTTGTTTATTTAACTTTGTTGTTGTTGTTGTTGACGTTGTTGTTGTTGTTGTTGATGTTGTTGTTGTTGTCGTTTATTTGACGTTGTTGTTGTTAACGTTGTTGTTGTTGGTGTTGTTTATTTGACATTGTTGTTGTTGTTGACGGTGTTGTTGTTGTTATTGTTGGCATTGTTGTTGTTGTTTATTTGACTTTGTTGTTGTTGTTGACGTTGTTGTTGTTGTTGACGTTGTTGTTGTTATTTATTTGACGTTGTTGTTGTTGTTGTTGACGTTGTTGTTGTTGTTGTTTATTTGACAATTTTGTTGTTGTTGACGGTGTTGTTGTTGTTGTTGATGTTGTTGTTATTATTTATTTGACGTTGTTGTTGTTTATTTGACGTTTGTGATACGGTGGGAGAACTGACTTGAGTTTTTGCGTTTTGTATTCGCACTTGTTCGGTTTAGCAAGAGTCGCCACCGACTTTTTATTTTATCCTAAAGGAAAGGTTAAAAAGCACAGGAAAAACCTTTTGAGATGTTTCGTGGGTTCGGGGGGTAGATTATGAAAAGGGAAGGTATTAGCACCCTTTTCATCCATGGTTATCCATGGGCTCTTAGTTACTTGTTTTAGATCACTTGCCTTGATTTTCAATTGCTTGAAATGGTGTGTGTGTGAGTGTGTTTGAAAATGTTTTGAAAAAGAGGCCTTGTCTAGGCAACCGTTGTAACAATTCTTTACTCGAATGTTTTACAAAGGTGTGTATCTTTTCGAAAAGATGTTTCAAATGTTTTTGAAAGTTTGTTTTGAAAGTGTTTGTGAAGTGTGGTTTTGAAAAGTTGGCAAGTGCGTTTTTCAAGTTTGATCAAGTAACTAAGAGTTGTCTACCCCTAAATTTACTCAAAGGTTTTTCTCATGTTTTAACCCTTTTAACAGTTTTGTTCCACCATTGTATTTGGTGGACAATCTTGTATTAGGATGTTAACGGGACAGGCGCGGGTCATCATTTGGACCATGAATGCAATGGTGCCAAGTGTCTTTGGCAATTTGCTTGAAGGGACTTGATCATTTTGATTAGGCAACTTTTGAAAGCGTCATCGAGGGACTTATGATCATTTGAATTGTTTTGCCAAAGAAACTCAACATGCAAGCATGGCCCATTTTGGAAGGCAACGAGTGGGATTACCCTAGGGGTGCAAGTGTGATTGGTGTATTGATTGTCATGCATTTATCTTGTATTTAGGTTATCTAGCGTTTGATTTTATTTACATACAAACCCTAGGTCTAACCATGGTATATTTGAAAGTGATAAATTGCGGGAATTTAAAGTCTACGCTATTACAAATAAGTGTCCGGGAATGGGGGTACAAATATTTACAAATGGGGATGAGACTTGATAGGAGAGTAGTGTCCAAATAATTTACAACCAAATCGAATCAATCGCAATGTAAATGTAGCAATGTATAAGAATAAAGCAATGTAAATGTATCAATGTATTTGTGTAAGTGTATGATTATTTACAAGTGCGAAATGTTAACTTAATGTATTATTAAGTATTTATTTATTCTTTTTGTATTTTTGTTCATTATGTACAAACAAAAGTTTTAATAAAAGAAAAGAATGTTTTAAGTTCTAATTTTTTATGTATTAATATTAATGTATTTTAATTAGTATTTTTATGTACAAAAGTTTTCTAATTAAAAAAGGGTTCTAAAGAGAACATTGTTCAAACCTAATGAGAAAAAATATAATATTTATATTTTTTCAAATGTAAGAACATAAAATAAATTTTGTATAAAAGATAATGTATTGTTTTATTTAAAAAGAAAATAAAATTCTAAAAGAATAATAGTTTGTACAAAGGAAGAGAAAAAAGGAAAAGAAAAAAGGTAAATGGGCTGTAAGGGGAAAAGGAGGCCCAAACAAAAACAAATGAATCAGAAGCAAAAGGGGAAATGGGGGGGTGCACGCTAGTTTGGAAATGGGCTTAGGCGTGTGGAATGCAGAGGCCCAAGTGGTTTCACAAATTGTTTGTAAGGGTTTGAATGTTTGTTCATTTGGGAAATTAGGGTTAGGCAAGTTACAGAGGCGCGGCGCCGTTCCTCACCGTCTTCGTCTTTCTTCACTCCTCAAGCCATAGCCACTGATGTCCTCTCCGTCCCTGGCCACCAGGCGCCATCGCTACCTCCTCCTCTCCATGGATTACTCAAGCGGTGGTTTACAAGGTATTGATTCCGTTCTTTCAATTCTAGAGTTTTAAGTTTCGCATGTGTTACTTTCGTGTTCTGATTTTTATGTTGATTCTGTTTGTGAGAGGTATGAGAAGAAAGAGTAGAAATACTACCTTTGGAGGAATCGTTGATTGGAGAGGAGGGTGGCTTGGAGGCGTGCTGGACAGCCTGAGGCGAAGGAACGATGAAGTTGTGGGCTTCCCTGGTTTGTCTAGTGCCTTTGTCTTTGCCTTTTTTGTTAGGTTTGATGATGATGTCTGAAAACCCTAGCACGACTTGCTTTTCCTCTTCTCTTTTGCTTGCTTCTGTATGCTGAGATGATGATGTTTGCTCTGAGTGTTTTGATTGCTAGCTTGAGTGCTTGCTTCTTTATGATACCTGAGCTTCTGAGACACTTGTATGATTTTTGTTGCTTCAGTTATTGTTGGAATGTTGGATATGGTTTGCTTTGACCCTATGATGAGCCTAGCTCTGAGGGTTCTTTGAGATTCTGTATGCTTTGGCCCCCTTTTTTGTTGTTTTCAATGATGATAAAACTCTGAGAATGGCTGGTTGATTGTTTCACTTCTTTTCCTCTCTTGGTGCTTGATTGGTGATTTTAGCTATGTTGACCCTATGATGAACATAGTTCTGAGGGCTTGGTTGTTTGAATGTTTCAAGGCTTGTATGCTTGGCTTGATATGCTTGACACAGGTTTATGAGCTTTTTGGTTTTGGTTGGAAAGGTTTAGGCTTTCTCTGGTTTGTGGCTTTACTGGTTTAGGCTTGATGCAGGTTTAAGCTTGTATGGCTTTCTGGTTTGTGTTTACTTGTATATTGCAGGATGTTCAGTGTGATCGGATGATTCAGAACTGACTGTTTAATGCTGGTTCGCGAAATGTCACGGTAAGCAAGAGTCGCCACCGTCTTTTATTTTCTCCAACATGGACATGACAAAAGCACAGCAAAATTCCTTATGAGATAGTTTCTCGGTTCGGGAGGTAGATTTATAAAAAGGGAAGGTGTTAGCACCCTTTCTATCCATGGTTATCCATGGGCTCTTAGATACTTGCTCATTGTGTTTTCAAAAGTGTTTGCTTTTCAATTGTGAGTGAGTTTGAAAAAGTTTCGTTTTAAAGATTTCAGATTGACTCTTGTATCAGTCCTTAAGAGTGTTTGAAAAATTGTTTTGAAAGCTTTTTTGAAAGTGTCGGTGTGAAAAGAGTTCTGATTTGTTTTTTAGAGCAAGTATCTATGAGTCATCTACCTACCCTAAGGAATTAGGCTGTGTAAATGTCCTTAAGGTAGTGCCATCCCACCATTGAGAGGTAGGTAGCACCACCGTTAGAGGTGTTCGGGTCAATTCGTTTGTAGGGACATTGTGGTCACCAGAGCAACAGTAGGACACCTTAGAAGCTACCCTTATGTCATTGATCCTATTTTATTCCGAGGAAACCGTTTCGAGGCAACTTTTCCGAGGCAACCATTTCGAGGCAACTGGATCATGTCATGGACATAAGGACTTACTAAAACGTCCTATACTCGACGACCACGTTTCGAAGGCAAGGCAATAGTGAGGCGTACCCTAAGAGTGGTGTGTGAATTTGTGTATTGTTTTCAATCGAGCATTTATCTTGTACATGTATCTGGTGAGCTACGCTTTGTTTTTAATTGTCATGCATTCTTTCATACATTTAACAGTTAGGGGGTGCGGAAAGTAAATTGCGGAAACATAAATCCTACGCTATTACAAGGCGCGGGTCTATACATCACCAAAAATACAAAGACCCGTTTTGATAAAGTGCGGAAAGTAAATTGAAAGCAATAAACCTAATTACTATTACATTCCGGAAACAGTTACATAATAATCAAAATAAAGAATTAAAACTAAAATGCGCGCGAAAGAATGAATCGGGAATGTCTTAAGGGTGTTGACCCTTTTAAGAAAAGAAATTGAATTTTTTGTCTTTTTTGAATTAAATGCAATTAATTAAATAAACCCAATCTAATTAATTAATTTATTAAAAGAAAAAAAATGTTTTTTGTATTTATGTTTTTTTTAATGAAAATAAAGTAAAGGAATTAAAATTAAAAGTTAATAAACCTAATTCTAAACTTATTTTAATTATTAAAAGAAAAGTTAAAGTTGCCTAATTAAACTATTTCAATTAATGTTTATTTACAAAAATAATATGAGAATAATAATAATAATAATGTTAATTCTATTTTTTTTTATTTTTTATGAAAACATATTAATTATGTTAATTGTTAATAATAAAAAATAAAATAAGGCAAATAATAAAAAAAATGAAAATGACAAAATTAAAAAAAAGGGAAGAGTAAACCCAAGGGGGGTGTGGGCTGGAATTTGAGGGTGTTTGATTGGAATTATGGCCCATTGAAGCTTCAGCCACATTGACCTTTGTAATTGAGTGGAGCGCTGTTGACTCCTAAGCATGGTGAGGACCACCTCCTGGCCATCAGATCTATGAGAGAGGCCACCTGGCGCTTGGGTCTGTGAGGTTTATGGTGAGTTATTTGATGAGACGCTGCACTGGAAAGCGTTAGAAAAAATAATATTGGAATTATGGGGGGACCTGGGAATCGAACCCAGGTCCCAGAGATCACCAAGTATATTGCCAACCACTACACCAATCCTGCGCGTTTGTTAGTAAAATAGAAAAGAAACATAATATAAAATAAACGCACTATATGCTGAAAAAAGGAAAAAGCGCGCGCCCGTTTTGAATCAGCCAATCACATGGAGGCACGCCCTTCATCTTCTTCGTTTCTTGTAAAAACATAAAGCAGATAGCGGGGGTGAGTTTGTGATGACTTACAGTGCTTGATATGGAGTCTCAGGGCGTGGTAAAGGTCTCTTTAGTTTCAGGGTATGGCAATGAAAGATCTCACGTGCTTTGTTTTGTCTGAAACTGCCTGCAACCTTGCTTTAGATCTCACACTTTTTTGACAAATTATGAGTTTTTGCTCTGCCGTTTTAGGGATGCCTCTTTTTCGTCCATGAGGGTGGGAAGGCTTGCATATATGTTAGTCAATGAGAATCAGTCACTATAATGCACCTTTAAGCCTTGCAATTATGTTTTGGATTTTGCCATAACCTCCATTGAAGAAACTTGCCTTTCTTGTCAAAATTTGAATTTTTATGCTTGAAATAGGTCTTGAACGAATTTGGTATATGTTTTATGGTGTATCAAAGCTATTCAAACCACAAAATATCCCCTAATTAACTCTCTTGATTTTTATTTGAATTTTAAAGATTTAAAATGAATTAAATCAAATAAAATTAAACAAAAATAGAAAAATTAATTTTTATTCTTGAAATAAAACATGGGACACGTGGGAGGTATGGAAAAGCTGAATCAAGTGGAAAAAGTGGGCCCCTTTTGTCAAAAATGAAGTTTCAAGGATAGTTGACTTTGGCCATTTCACAAAAATTTCCCAACTTCTCCAATCCATATCTTGCTCAATTTTGAAGCTATGAACATGTTCTTGGACATTTTGGAAAGGCCTTGAAGTCCTATAACCAATGCCTTTGGTCCCATGTCATTTTCATTTACCAATCTCAAGTTATGGTCTTTGACTTAAAGTGCCCTTTTGTTGACTTTTGAAAATGACCTATAATGTTGAAATTGATAACTTTTTGTGAGAGCATTTCTTGGACTTGGAATGTGAAGATGAGTTGTAGGAAATGTCATCCCCTTCAAAATGAGAATTGGATGGGATTTTTCTGATGAACCATGAAAACGTTATGCCTTGGTCAAGTTACAGTTGACTTTTCAGCTGTCCAAAAATAGAAACTTTTGCATCTTGATGATTTTTGAGCCATTCTTGTGGAATCATGGTCAAGACTTGACCAAATGATGATTGTGGCTTCAAAATAAGATGTGGACCAAATTTTTTTACTTTTGACTGTCAAATGACCATTTTGCCCCTGCAGTTGATTGTGAAGCAATTAGGTTTTTTTTGACTGTGCAACTTGACCTTGTGAGCCTTGAAACTTGACATGTAGGTGCTTGACAATGTATATGAGCATATGGGACTTGATTGAGACCTTGAAAACCTCAACTTCCCTGCAAGAACCAAAACCCTAATTTGACTGGCTTAGGAGGATGCTTGATTGTGTAGCCCTTGAGTAGACTTGAGCAATTTGAGGTGATGCTTGTCAAAACTTTGAAGAATATGGGAGGGCAAATTTTGGGGTACAACAGTTGCCCCTGTTCAATCTTCTTAGACCTGAGGATGTAGATTGGTTTGTATTCCTTTCGATCCGAAGGTGGAAGATGATTGAACACTAGAGTGCCCAGAAATTTGCACTCACATAGTAGAGTATCAGCAGTGTGATAGCGGGAATGGGCTTACAGATGCCATTTGGAGATGTGATGGATAGGAGGATGGGCTTATAGATTCCATCTGGAGATGTGACAGATCCTTGTCGGGAATGGGCTTATAGATGCCATTTGGAACTGTGATGGATAATTGTGGAGATGGGCTTATAGATGCCATCTAGGTGTCGATTGCGTAAGAGATTCCTTAGCGAGAACTTGCGTACCTGAGAAAGAAAGAAAATTACATGTCCTGTTACATGGGTTGATCTTCAAACTCTTCATGTAGATATGCCCTGGCTGGATACAGGTATCGAATCTGGAACTTCAAAAGGTTGATGGGTTGTCTCTACTGACAGGTTATCTCAGAAAAATCTTTAGGATTTAACTGAACCAGAGGAGGTTTTGTATTTCTTGACGAGTTGTCTCTTTGGACGGGTTATCTTCATGGACGGGTTAACTTCAACGACGAGTGTCTATATAAACGAGTGTCTATAACGACGAGTGTCTATAAGGATGAGTGTTTATAACGACGAGTGTCTATAACGACGAGTGTCTATAATGACGAGTGTCTATAACGACGAGTGTCTATAACGACGAGTGTCTATAACGACGACTGTCTATAACGACGACTGTCTATAACGACGAGTGTCTATAACGACGAGTGTCTATAACGACGAGTGTCTATAACGACGAGTGTCTATAACGACGAGTGTCTATAACGACGAGTGTCTATGATGACGAGTGTCTATGACGACGAGTGTCTATGACGACGAGTGTCTATGACGACGAGTGTCTATGACGACGAGTGTCTATGACGACGAGTGTTTATGACAACGAGTGTCTATCACGACGAGTGTCTATAACGACGGGTGTCTATAACGACGGGTGTCTATAACGACGGGTGTCTATAACGACGGGTGTCTATGACGACGAGTGTCTATGACGACGAGTGTCTATGACGACGAGTGTCTATGACGACGAGTGTCTATGATCACGAGTGTCTATCACGACGAGTGTCTATCACGACGAGTGTCTATAACGACGAGTGTCTATAACGACGAGTGTCTATAACGACGAGTGTCTATAACGACGGGTGTCTATAACGACGGGTGGAAGTAATTTTAACTGGACTTGTCTTCTTTTGACTGGATTTGTCTACTTTGACTGAATTTGTCTTTTTTGACATAACTGATCATTTAACTGTATCCTTCCTGAAAGGTAAAGGTCAGTCATATGCAATGCATGGTACGGATCAAGCGGTGATATTCTCAGCATAAATGAGATTATGTGACATGATGCATGCATGCTATAATGTATGAAGATGCGATGTTTATGAATGTATTTTCGTCTAGGAAAATAAATCCTTGACGAATGCCGGGAGCTTGTTGAATCCTGGGCTGATGTTGCAAGAATACCGGTAGGGGAAGATGACCCCGTTGGGGAATAAACTTGGCAAATAAATTACTCTGCGGGGAGTGAACTCTGTGGGGAAAGAGAGGTACTTCGCTGAGGTTTGATGATAACTCCGCTGGGGATACCATTGTTGAGCTCTGTTAGAAGATTGGATGAACCCTACTGGGGATAGGAAGACTTTGCAGGGGACGATCTTTTCGTGGCAATTGGCTGAGGATAACCCAGTTATATCCTGGTGGGGAAATAACCTTTGAATAAATTCGGGGGAGCGTTCATACTGTGCGGATGACAAGCTTCCGGAATCTACTGGGGATAAGCTTCCTGCTGGGGAGTTTGATTAAGTTCTCCTGGGGAATTAAGACATCTTGGTTATACTCTTCAGCCGAACTTACCTTGGCACTTCGATGGACAGAGCAACCGGATCATTTAGAGAACTCATTATTGCCCCTGTTTCTGTGGGAGAAGATACCTGTGGAGTTGCTTGATGGCTGCCGATTGACAAATCTTCTTTTGGTAGGCAAGTGACGAGATGTAAGGACATAGTCGTACGCTTAATCCCTAACTTTTGCCTGGACCGCCCTTTCGGGTTTTCAGTCCACCGGGATACCCATTTTTGCCCAAGCCGCCTTTTCAGGTTTTCGACTTGCCGGGTGTACAGATTTTTCATTTTCATCCCTTATTTTTGCCCGAACCCTTTTGGTTCGCCGGGAAGCCCTTAGTTTTGCCTAGGTGTGTCAACCTAGCGGGTCTTTGATTGTGCGCCGTATTTTTTCGACTATGTCCACGCTCTCAGAACGTAGGGAGTTGTCACTGTCAGTAGTATTGTGTTGCCATACCACCGGAAGATGTTTGATGGTGCAAGATCCGTTACCAGAATTCATGTCCAATGCCCCAAGTGACTCAGGCAGAGATTTGCTCCTCGTTATTTGGCCCTTGAGAGATTCTCCGAATCTTGACTTAACTGCCCCAGATGATGGACAATGATCATGTCGTGCCCCTTTGGTTGGAAGTGCTTTTGTTCACTAGATATTCTTCGTGCGAATTTCTTTGTTGTTCGAACAAAAAGTCATATGCAAACAAAGTTATGTTAAAAATGCAAAGCTTATGTCTGTCTTGAAGTTTTTGAAAATGCATTTTTTTCGGTAAACAAGCGAATTTTGTAAAATGTGATGTCAACTCAAGATTTTTACAGCGAGCCTTAAGGAGTCAGGATACCTTTCGTAACAGTATGCATTCGAACTAACCCATGCTTCAGCTAGGACTTTTGAGGGTTATAACGTGGCCTGGTTCACGGTTTAAGAAACAAAGGATAAAGGCTCAAATTTATTTGTACCCACCCGCTCTTCGTGATGTTCTTCAAACCTAAACTCAGCTAATCGTGCGTTAGACCTTGTTTGAGTCTTGGCTTTGATATACCAGTGATGGTTCGGATATGTACAATTTATTTTGAATAGGCAGTCATTTCTTTTTTGTTGTTGAGGGTTTATAGCACCTCTTTCTCTTTCTTGATTTTGTTGTCCCTGTTTTTTGCCTGAGCTGTTTCCTTTTTAATATTACAGTTAGCGGGATGCCCCAGTTTTGTAAGTCTCCTTCATAGGTTTTGACTTAATGGGTTTTTATTTTCAGAAGTAATGACTGCCTGTCTTTATGATTGTTCGGGACCATCACTGTCTTTCTTTGTTTTGTAAGGACCTCTTTGGTGTCATTCGTTATGCACTTGGATCAACTGAGAGAACTACCCTGCCCTAGGTTATGATTAAGGGTTTTAAATTTCGAAAAGAAAAACTCCTACTTCTTTGGCTCAGAAGGGTTGACGAGGGATTATCTTCCTTATAACTCCAGTGTTTAGGAATTGAAACAATGCCTGTACCTCATCAGCGGGGTCTGTTCAAAAGCATACTGTAAAGATAGCGGTATCGTTTTCGTCATCCTCCCTCAAGAGGCTTAGAATTTTCAATCAAGAGTTGATCATCACAAAAATATGAAAACAATTTGCATATAGTGAATATGAAATAATTACTTCAAAACAGACATGTGTAATACATTAATGAAATAACCAAGTTTGACATGAAATAAAATGTTTGAACAATCAAAGAAAATTACAATCTGAACATTCAAATGAACAAAAGTTTCCAATCCTAGCCATGTTTGGGCAAGGGAGCCATGGTCACATTGGGAGCCTCTGGAGAGTCGAGCTGGACCTCCTTTGCGTCAATCAGATCCTGAACCTTGTTTCTCAAAGTCCAACAATCATCTGTAGCATGCCCCAGGCTGTCAGAATGATAGGCGCAACGAACGTTGGGGTTGTACCTTGAAGGTGTCCTGTTAGGATTCTTTGGAGGGTCCATGAGAGTTACCAACTTGGTTTCCAGCAACTGTGGCAATATCTATGACAAGGTCATGCCGAGGGGAGTGAATTTCCTTTTGGGTCTCTCTTCCCTTTGCTGATTGTGACGCTGAGGAGCGCCGGCCGGTTTTGCAATAACCACCGCGTTGGCAGCATTAGATTCTCTCTTGGATGGTTTCTTCTCAATGTTTGAGGAGTCCCCATTAGGTATTTTCCCCGACTTGATGCTAGCTTCTATTCTTTCCCCGATCAAGATCAGATCTGTAAACCCAACAGCAGAATTCCCAATCAGGTGGTTGAAGAATGGACCAGATAGGGTCCCCAAGAACATGTCGATGAGCTCGCGGTCAGTCAGAGGTGGTTGTACCCTTCCAGCAAGGTCCCTCCATTTTTGAGCATATTCTTTGAAGCCTTCGCCTGTACCCATAGACATCCCCTGAAGCTGAGTACGCGTGGGAGCAAGGTCGGCATTATACTGGTATTGCTTGTAGAACGCAGTGGCCAAGTCCTCCCAGCTGCGGATGTTGGCTCCATTCAGTTGATAGAACCAGTCGAGTTGAGTCCATGCCAGACTATCCTGAAATAAGTGAATCCATAAATTCTTGTCAGCCTTGTAGGGCTGGATCCTCCTTATGTATGACCTGAGATGCAGCTTAGGACAGGAAGCCCCGTCATATTTTGCAAAAGCAGGTGCTTTGAATTTATGTGGGATTACCACCCCAGAAGACAGACCTAGATCTTCGAAGTCCAGGCCGGGCACTTTTTGTATTTCCATGGCACTTAGCCGGTCTTCCAACTGTTTATACCTGTCCTCAGCTGGAGGGTACTGCTCATCATTGTAATCGGTCTCGTTGTCGGAGACCACTGGACTAGGAACCTCCCTTTCTTGGGGACTGTCTTTCCCAACAGATGGGGTAGTCTGCCCAACTTCATTTTGTGATCCATTCCCAGATTTGCGTCTAGGGTTGAATAGCACCGTCCTCTTCTTCTTATTTTTCAAAAGCAGGGTCTTCAGATCTTGTTGCCCCTGGGCTAGACTCATGATCAACTCTTGGAACTGGGCGTTCTGAGCCTAGAGGGCCTTGATGGATTGCTCAGTAGATGATTCAGGATTCATGACGATCGGCTGAAATAAACAGCGAAGAAGGTAAGCAACCTGTAAAAGGGATACCTGTAATGCAATGATGTGCATATATGCATGCAATGTTTTCAAGGATCTCGCGGGGTAAACAAGAAAAATTGTTAGACTTTGAATCCGATAGCTTGATTGAAGGGACTTCATGTTGTTGAGAGTCCTTCTTCAAGGGTCAAGGCTCACCATATCTAGTGGGTCATAGCCCCTGACAACCTTGGCTAGAGGAAAATAAATCCCTATTGCCCCTTGCTAGGAATTTTGTTCATCATGACCTGCATCACAAGCCCTTGAGATCCTTGAAACGGGTTAGTCTTTATGCAGGATGCATGCAATGGTATGATGTTATGCTATGCATGGGATAATGTAGGTAAACCCTGTTATGAGTCCCAATTAAGGACTGTAAGCAAAACCTGCAAGAAACTCAAGTGTCAGATAACAAGCATGCAAATAGTCAAGTTGGAAGGCACACAAGTCACACAAAGAGCCCTTAGAGTTTAGGCCAGCATGAAGTTTGGGGTACTACCCTCTTTCAGTTTCGTTGGTTAAGACCTGTCCTATCAGAAGTAACCGGATTCTAGAGGATCCCAATATCATTAACTACCCTCAATCGGTCATAACTCCAGCATCGCAATCTTTTCTTGCGGCCAGAACCATCACGAGAGTTTAGCCTCAATGGGCGTAGCATACTGCTACCGTTCTATTGGCCAAGTTGGGTCATTTAAGGTTCTAAGGTCAGTTGGTGCTTAACGACTCCTCAGAAGACCCATATTCTCCTCGTTGCGACACAAGGGATATCGGTACAGACCAAGGTGCCACACCAACGTAGCCACTGCTTCACCCATGTCGGTCTACGCCGGACAGGTCCCTCACAGCTTATGCTACCTAACAGGGTATCCCTAGATCCGGGTTAGGATCTATGTAACTCCGATGCAACCCACAATAATAAAGCAAACAAGCACAACAATTGAAAACACAAATATGAGCTATCCTAAGATACACCTCACTTTTATATTGATTTCCCCAGCAGAGTCGCCAGTTCTGTGATCAGTGTATTCAGAACTGACTGTTTAACGCTGGTTCGCGAAATGTCGTGGTAAGCAAGAGTCGCCACCGTCTTTTATTTTCTCCAACATGGACAGGACAAAAGCACAGCAAAATTCCTTATGAGATAGTTTCTCGGTTCGGGAGGTAGATTTATAGAAAGGGAAGGTGTTAGCACCCTTTCTATCCATGGTTATCCATGGGCTCTTAGATACTTGCTCATTGTGTTTTCAAAAGTGTTTGCTTTTCAATTGTGAGTGAGTTTGAAAAAGTTTCGTTTTAAAGATTTCAGATCGACTCTTGTATCAGTCCTCAAGAGTGTTTGAAAAATTGTTTTGAAAGCTTTTTTGAAAGTGTCGGTGTGAAAAGAGTTTTGATTTGTTTTTTAGAGCAAGTATCTATGAGTCATCTACTTACCCTAAGGAATTAGGCTGTGTAAATGTCCTTAAGGTAGTGCCATCCCACCATTGAGAGGTAGGTAGCACCACCGTTGGAGGTGTTCGGGTCAATTCGTTTGTAGGGACATTGTGGTCACCAGAGCAACAGTAGGACACCTTAGAAGCTACCCTTATGTCCTTGATCCTTTTTTATTCCGAGGCAACCGTTTCGAGGCAACTTTTCCGAGGCAACCATTTCGAGGCAACTGGATCATGTCATGGACATAAGGACTTACTAAAACGTCCTATACTCGATGACCACGTTTTGAAGGCAAGGAAACAGTGAGGCGTGCCCTAAGAGTGGTGTGTGAATTTGTGTATTGTTTTCAGTCGAGCATTTATCTTGTACATGTATCTGGTGAGCTACACTTTGTTTTTAATTGTCATGCATTCTTTCATACATTTAACAGTTAGGGGGTGCGGAAAGTAAATTGCGGAAACATAAATCCTACGCTATTACAAGGCGCGGGTCTATACATCGCCAAAAATACAAAGACCCGTTTTGATAAAGTGCGGAAAGTAAATTGAAAGCAATAAACCTAATTACTATTACATTCCGGAAACAGTTTCATAATAATCAAAATAAAGAATTAAAACTAAAATGCGCGCGAAAGAATGAATCGGGAATGTCTTAAGGGTGTTGACCCTTTTAAGAAAAGAAATTGAATTTTTTGTCTTTTTTGAATTAAATGCAATTAATTAAATAAACCTAATCTAATTAATTAATTTATTAAAAGAAAAAAAATGTTTTTTGTATTTATGTTTTTTTTAATGAAAATAAAGTAAAGGAATTAAAATTAAAAGTTAATAAACCTAATTCTAAACTTATTTTAATTATTAAAAGAAAAGTTAAAGTTGCCTAATTAAACTATTTCAATTAATGTTTATTTACAAAAATAATATGAGAATAATAATAATAATAATAATAATAATGTTAATTCTATTTTTTTGATTTTTTATGAAAATATGTTAATTATGTTAATTGTTAATAATAAAAAATAAAATAAGGCAAATAATAAAAAAAATGAAAATGACAAAATTAAAAAAAAGGGAAGAGTAAACCCAAGGGGGGTGTGGGCTGGAATTTGAGGGTGTTTGATTGGAATTATGGCCCATTGAAGCTTCAGCCACGTTGACCTTTGGAATTGAGTGGAGCGCTGTTGACTCCTGAGCATGGTGAGGACCACCTCCTGGCCATCAGATCTATGAGAGGCCACCTGGCGCTTGGGTCTGTGAGGTTTATGGTGAGTTATTTGATGAGACGATGCACTGGAAAGCGTTAGAAAAAATAATATTGGAATTATGGGGGGACTTGGGAATCGAACCCAGGTCCCAGAGATCACCAAGTATATTGCCAACCACTACACCAATCCTGCGCGTTTGTTAGTAAAATAGAAAAGAAACATAATATAAAATAAACGCACTATATGCTGAAAAAAGGAAAAAGCGCGCGCCCGTTTTGAATCAGCCAATCACATGGAGGCACGTCCTTCATCTTCTTCGTTTCCTGTAAAAACATAAAGCAGATAGCGGGGGTGAGTTTGTGATAACTTACATTGCTTGATATGGAGTCTCGGGGCGTGGTAAAGGTCTCTTTAGTTTCAGGGTATGGCAATGAAGGATCTCACGTGCTTTGTTTTGTCTGAAACTGCCTGCAACCTTGCTTTAGATCTCACACTTTTTTGACAAATTATGAGTTTTTGCTCTGCCGTTTTAGGGATGCCTCTTTTTCGTCCATGAGGGTGGGAAGGCTTGCATATATGTTAGTCAATGAGAATCAGTCACTATAATGCACCTTTAAGCCTTGCAATTATGTTTTGGATTTTGCCATAACCTCCATTGAAGAAACTTGCCTTTCTTGTCAAAATTGGAATTTTTATGCTTGAAATAGGTCTTGAACGAATTTGGTATATGTTTTATGGTGTATAAAAGCTATTCAAACCACAAAATATCCCCTAATTAATTCTCTTGATTTTTATTTGAATTTTAAAGATTTAAAATGAATTAAATCAAATAAAATTAAACAAAAATAGAAAAATTAATTTTTATTCTTGAAATAAAACATGGGACACGTGGGAGGTATGGCAAAGCTGAATCAAGTGGAAAAAGTGGGCCCCTTTTGTCAAAAATGAAGTTTCAAGGATAGTTGACTTTGGCCATTCACAAAAATTTCCCAACTTCTTCAATTCATATCATGCTCAATTTTGAAGCTATGAACATGTTCTTGGACATTTTGGAAAGGTCTTGAAGTCCTCTAACCAATGCCTTTGGTCCCATGTCATTTTGATTTACCAATATCAAGTTATGGTCTTTGACTTAAAGTGCCCTTTTGTTGACTTTTGAAAATGACCTATAATGTTGAAATTGATAACTTTTTGTGAGAGCATTTCTTGGACTTGGAATGTGAAGATGAGTTGTAGGAAATGCCATCCCCTTCAAAATGAGCATTGGATGGGATTTTTCTGATGAACCATGAAAACGTTATGCCTTGGTCAAGTTACAGTTGACTTTTCAGCTGTCCAAAAATTGAAACTTTTGCATCTTGATGGTTTTTGAGCCATTCTTGTGGAATCATGGTCAAGACTTGACCAAATGATGATTGTGGCTTCAAAATAAGATGTGGACCAAAATTTTTGACTTTTGACTGTCAAATGACCATTTTTCCCCTGCAGTTGATTGTGAAGCAATTAGTTTTTTTTGACTGTGCAACTTGACCTTGTGAGCCTTGAAACTTGACATGTAGGTGCTTGACAATGTATATGAGCATATGGGACTTGATTGAGCCCTTGAAAACCTCAACTTCCCTGCAAGAACCAAAACCCTAATTTGACTGGCTTAGGAGGATGCTTGATTGTGTAGCCCTTGAGTAAACTTGAGCAATTTGAGGTGATGCTTGTCAAAACTTTGAAGAATATGGGAGGGAAAATTTTGGGGTACAACATTCAGGCTTTTGGAAAGCTGCTATTTGGACTGTGTTGAAACAAGTTTGGGGTTTAGGCTTGGTGTTTTTGACATGGTTTTGATGTAGTTAAGGCTATGGCTTGTACACAGGTTTGTGGTTTAGAGGCCTTTTTGTTGTTTTTGATACAGGTAAGGCTTGTGTTATGCTTCTTGTTTGGAGGCTTATGTTGTGTCTCACAGTATTGTGGTGAGCTCGTGGAGGCAGTTTTGTTGTTACAGTTTGAGAGCTTTTTGCTTTTGTGTTATTTCTGCCTCCTCTTTGAAACTGTGTTGGTATCTTGTTTTATCTGTTGTCCTTAAGCCTCAAGCCTGCTGTAAGCCTTTTCTCTTCTCTCTTTTTCTCTCTCTACAGTTTTTAAAAGCATAAAATATTGCTTATCTGTACTTTTTCTGAAAAAGCAACTGGCTGGAAAATGATGTTACTTGAACCTTGCTTGCATTAGTTGTTTTCCTCTGCACATCTTCCATATTTCCTGCATATTATTGACAGCTTTCTGTACTTGTGGATAGTTTGATATCTTTTGGCAGCTTTGGCTTAGTTTGAAATTGTGACTTTGTAGTTTGTTTGGCAATTCTGGACAATTTAGTTTGCCTCTTTGGTTGACCATTTGGACTTATGCAGTATGTTTGACAAACTTTGAATTTGAATTTTGAAATGCTTTGCTTGACAATTTATGCAGTATGGTAGCTTTTGTGCATTTCACTTTTTATTTGCAAACACTATTTTATCCCTCTTTGCGAACCAAGAGCAATCTTGTGATTTGCAGAGAGGGCAAACTGATTCTGGCCAGTTACTTTTAATGATGAATTTTAAAATAAATGTCTGCTTCTTTTTATTTCTTTCATCTGTATTGACTTTTCCTCTTTTCTTGTTTTTGCAGATAAAATCACTTGAGCAAAGGAGCATCAGTAGAAGATGAAGATTTAGGAAATTTAGGATAGCTTTATTTTACTTTTAATCATTGTAACATTATTAATGTAAATATCTGTAAATAAATTTACAGTGTACAAATAATAATTGTAACAAATAATTAAAGATGAATAAAATCCACTTTTGTCAAATATATCTTTTATTTCTCTTCAATTGTTTATTTAATTATTTGAGTTCTTAAATTATAATAAATGGAAATAAATCCCAATTATTCTAACCTAGAATAAATAATCAATAAACGTCCGGCGTTCCGAATAATCAAAGCATTGCGCAGCCAAACAACAAACGTCCACATATCCTTTTTTCACTAATTAAATCCAAACACTGCAAATTCTCAATCAACAGCCTCAGTCCATATCTCAGAGTAAATTGAAAAGCACTGATAGAATTAATTCTTTCTGAGAAATATGCGCACAAAACCCTGATTCTTGTCTTAATTTTCACAGAAGCGCTTGCCTGATCCAACCATGAGCCCAAAGTCAAACAAACCCTAGCAATCTGCTTGAACTGCTTCAAAAGTCCATGAAAAACCCTAAATTGGATAGACTGACAAGAAAAAGTCTGTTTGACTGATTCTTGGACCAATCTGAAAAAGTCAGGGAAAACCCGAAGCTGTGTTTTCTTGTGGAAAAATAGGAGGGAAAATTTTAGGGTACAACAACGTTGTTGTTGTTATTTATTTGACATTGTTGTTGTTGTTTATTTGACGTTGCTGTTGTTGACGTTGTTGTTGTTGTTGTTTATTTGACGTTGTTGTTGTTGTTTATTTGACGTTGTTGTTGTTGTTGTTTATTTGACGTTGTTGTTGTGGTTTTTTTGACATTGTTGTTGTTGTTGACGTTGTTGTTGTTGTTGTTTATTTGACGTTGTTGTTGTTGTTGACGTTGTTGTTGTTGACGTTGTTGTTGTTGTTGTTGTTTATTTGACATTGTTGTTGTTGTTGACGTTGTTGTTGTTTATTTGACGTTGTTGTTGTTGTTGACGTTGTTGTTGTTGTTGTTGTTATTTATTTGACGTTGTTGTTGTTGTTGTTTATTTGACGTTGTTGTTGTTGTTTATTTGACGTTGTTGTTGTTGTTGTTGTTGTTGTTTATTTAACGTTGTTGTTGTTGTTGTTGTTTTTGTTGTTTATTTGACGTTGTTGTTGTTGTTGACGTTGTTGTTATTGTTTATTTGACGTTGTTGTTGTTGTTGTTGTTTATTTGACGTTGTTTTTATTGTTGTTTATTTGACGTTGTTGTTGTTGTTGTTGTTTATTTGACGTTGTTATTGTTGTTGTTATTGTTGTTTATTTGACGGTGTTGTTATTGTTGTTGTTGTTGTTTATTTGACATTGTTGTTGTTGTTGTTTATTTGACGTTGTTGTTGTTGACGTTGTTGTTGTTGTTTATTTGACGTTGTTGTTATTGACGTTGTTGCTGTTGTTGTTGTTTATTTGACGTTGTTGTTGCTTATTTGACGTTGTTGTTGTTGTTGACGTTGTTGTTGGTGTTGTTTATTTGACATTGTTGTTGTTGTTGTTGTTCACGTTGTTGTTGTTGTTGTTGTTGTTGTTTATTTGACGTTGTTGTTGTGGTTGTTGTTTATTTGACGTTGTTGTTGTTGTTGTTTATTTGACGTTGTTATTGTTGTTGTTTATTTGACGTTGTTGTTGGCTACGTTGTTGTTGTTGACGTTGTTCTTGTTGTTGTTTATTTGACGTTGTTGTTCTTTATTTGACATTGTTGTTGTTGTTGACGTTGTTGTTGTTGTTGTTTATTTGACGTTGTTGTTGTTGCTTATTTGACGGTGTTGTTGTTGTTATTTATTTGACGTTGTTGTTGTTGTTGTTGTTTATTTGACATTGTTGTTGTTGTTGACGTTGTTGTTGTTGTTTATTTGACGTTGTTGTTGTTGTTGTTTTTGTTATTTATTTGACGTTGTTGTTGTTGTTGTTTTTGTTGTTTATTTGACGTTGTTATTGTTGTTGTTGTTGACGTTGTTGTTGTTGTTGTTTACTTGACGTTGTTGTTGTTATTTTTGTTGTTTATTTGACGTTGTGGTGGTTGTTGTTTATTTGACGTTGTTGTTGTTGTTATTTATTTGACGTTGTTGTTGTTTATTTGACGGTGTTGTTGTTGTGGTTTATTTGACGTTGTTGCTGTTGTTGTTGTTTATTTGACGTTGTTGTTGTTGTTTACGTTGTTGTTGTTGTTGTTGTTTATTTGACGTTGTTGTTGTTGTTGTTGTTGTTGTTTATTTAACGTTGTTGTTGTTTATTTGACATAGTTGTTGTTGTTGACGTTGTTGTTGTTGTTTATTTGACGTTGTTGTTGTTGTTGTTGTTGATTTTTTGACATTGTTGTTATTGTTGACGTTGTTGATGTTGTTGTTGTTGTTTATTTGACGTTGTTGTTGTTGTTGACGTTGTTGTTGTTGTTGTTGTTGTTGTTTATTTGACATTGTTGTTGTTGTTGTTGACGTTGTTATTGTTGTTGTTGTTTATTTGACGTTGTTGTTGTTGTTGTTGACATTGTTGTTGTTGTTGTTATTTATTTGACGTTGTTGTTGTTGTTGTTGTTGTTGTTGTTTATTTGACGTTGTTGTTGTTGTTGTTGTTGTTGTTGTTGTTTATTTGACGTTGTTGTTGTTGTTGTTTATTTGACGTTGTTGTTGTTGTTGTTGTTTTTGTTGTTTATTTGACGTTGTTGTTGTTGTTGACGTTGTTGTTGTTGTTTATTTGACGTTGTTGTTGTTTATTTGACGTTGTTTTTATTGTTGTTTATTTGACGTTGTTGTTGTTGTTGTTTATTTGACGTTGTTGTTGTTGTTGTTTAGTTGATGGTGTTGTTGTTGTTGTTGTTTATTTGACGTTGTTGTTGTTGTTGTTGTTGTTTATTTGACGTTCTTGTTGTTGACGTTGTTGTTGTTGTTTATTTGACATTGTTGTTGTTGACGTTGTTGTTGTTGTTTATTTGACGTTGTTGTTGCTTATTTGACGTTGTTGTTGTTGTTGATGTTGTTGTTGTTGTTGTTTATTTGACGTTGTTATTGTTGTTGTTGACGTTGTTATTGTTGTTGTTTATTTGACGTTGTTGTTGTTGTTGTTTATTTGACGTTGTTGTTGTTGTTGTTTATTTCACGTTGTTGTGGTTGTTGTTGTTTATTTGACGTTGTTGTTGTTGTTATTTATTTGACGTTGTTATTGTTGTTGTTTTATTGACGTTGTTGTTGTTGTTGACGTTGTTGTTGTTGTTGTTTATTTGACGTTGTTGTTGTTGTTTATTTGACATTGTTGTTGTTGTTGTTTACGGTGTTGTTGTTGTTGTTTATTTGACGATGTTGTTGTTGTTGACGTTGTTGTTGTTGTTGTTTATTTGATGTTGTTGTTGTTGCTGTTTATTTGACGTGGTTGTTGTTGTTGTTGTTTATTTGACGTTTTTTGTTGTTTTTTATTTGACGTTGTTGTTGTTGTTGTTATTTTTGTTGTTTATTTGACGTTGTTGATGTTGACGTTGTTGTTGTTGTTTATTTGACGTTGTTGTTGTTGTTGACGTTGTTGTTGTTGACGTTGTTGTTGTTGTTGTTGTTTATTTGACATTGTTGTTGTTGTTGACGTTGTTGTTGTTTATTTGACGTTGTTGTTGTTGTTGACGTTGTTGTTGTTGTTGTTATTTATTTGACGTTGTTGTTGTTGTTGTTTATTTGACGTTGTTGTTGTTGTTTATTTGACGTTGTTGTTGTTGTTGTTGTTTATTTAACGTTGTTGTTGTTGTTGTTTTTGTTGTTTATTTGACGTTGTTGTTGTTGACGTTGTTGTTATTGTTTATTTGACGTTGTTGTTGTTGTTGTTGTTTATTTGACGTTGTTTTTATTGTTGTTTATTTGACGTTGTTGTTGTTGTTGTTTATTTGACGTTGTTATTGTTGTTGTTATTGTTGTTTATTTGACGGTGTTGTTATTGTTGTTGTTGTTGTTTATTTGACATTGTTGTTGTTGTTGTTGTTTATTTGACGTTGTTGTTGTTGACGTTGTTGTTGTTGTTTATTTGACGTTGTTGTTATTGACGTTGTTGCTGTTGTTGTTGTTTATTTGACGTTGTTGTTGCTTATTTGACGTTGTTGTTGTTGTTGACGTTGTTGTTGGTGTTGTTTATTTGACATTGTTGTTGTTGTTGTTGTTCACGTTGTTGTTGTTGTTGTTGTTGTTTATTTGACGTTGTTGTTGTTGTTGTTGTTGTTTATTTGACGTTGTTGTTGTTGTTGTTGTTTATTTGACGTTGTTATTGTTGTTGTTTATTTGACGTTGTTGTTGGCTACGTTGTTGTTGTTGACGTTGTTCTTGTTGTTGTTTATTTGACGTTGTTGTTGTTTATTTGACATTGTTGTTGTTGTTGACGTTGTTGTTGTTGTTGTTTATTTGACGTTGTTGTTGTTGCTTATTTGACGGTGTTGTTGTTGTTATTTATTTGACGTTGTTGTTGTTGTTGTTGTTTATTTGACATTGTTGTTGTTGTTGACGTTGTTGTTGTTGTTTATTTGACGTTGTTGTTGTTGTTGTTTTTGTTATTTATTTGACGTTGTTGTTGTTGTTGTTTTTGTTGTTTATTTGACGTTGTTATTGTTGTTGTTGTTGACGTTGTTGTTGTTGTTGTTTACTTGACGTTGTTGTTGTTATTTTTGTTGTTTATTTGACGTTGTGGTGGTTGTTGTTTATTTGACGTTGTTGTTGTTGTTATTTATTTGATGTTGTTGTTGTTTATTTGACGGTGTTGTTGTTGTGGTTTATTTGATGTTGTTGCTGTTGTTGTTGTTTATTTGACGTTGTTGTTGTTGTTGACGTTGTTGTTGTTGTTGTTGTTTATTTGACATTGTTGTTGTTGTTGACGTTGTTGTTGTTTATTTGACGTTGTTGTTGTTGTTGACGTTGTTGTTGTTGTTGTTATTTATTTGACGTTGTTGTTGTTGTTGTTTATTTGACGTTGTTGTTGTTGTTTATTTGACGTTGTTGTTGTTGTTGTTGTTTATTTAACGTTGTTGTTGTTGTTGTTGTTTTTGTTGTTTATTTGACGTTGTTGTTGTTGTTGACGTTGTTGTTATTGTTTATTTGACGTTGTTGTTGTTGTTGTTGTTTATTTGACGTTGTTTTTATTGTTGTTTATTTGACGTTGTTGTTGTTGTTGTTTATTTGACGTTGTTATTGTTGTTGTTATTGTTGTTTATTTGACGGTGTTGTTATTGTTGTTGTTGTTGTTTATTTGACATTGTTGTTGTTGTTGTTGTTTATTTGACGTTGTTGTTGTTGACGTTGTTGTTGTTGTTTATTTGACGTTGTTGTTATTGACGTTGTTGCTGTTGTTGTTGTTTATTTGACGTTGTTGTTGCTTATTTGACGTTGTTGTTGTTGTTGACGTTGTTGTTGGTGTTGTTTATTTGACATTGTTGTTGTTGTTGTTGTTCACGTTGTTGTTGTTGTTGTTGTTGTTGTTGTTGTTGTTGTTTATTTGACGTTGTTGTTGTGGTTGTTGTTTATTTGACGTTGTTGTTGTTGTTGTTTATTTGACGTTGTTATTGTTGTTGTTTATTTGACATTGTTGTTGGCTACGTTGTTGTTGTTGACGTTGTTCTTGTTGTTGTTTATTTGACGTTGTTGTTCTTTATTTGACATTGTTGTTGTTGTTGACGTTGTTGTTGTTGTTGTTTATTTGACGTTGTTGTTGTTGCTTATTTGACGGTGTTGTTGTTGTTATTTATTTGACGTTGTTGTTGTTGTTGTTTATTTGACATTGTTGTTGTTGTTGACGTTGTTGTTGTTGTTTATTTGACGTTGTTGTTGTTGTTGTTGTTTTTGTTATTTATTTGACGTTGTTGTTGTTGTTTTTGTTGTTTATTTGACGTTGTTATTGTTGTTGTTGTTGACGTTGTTGTTGTTGTTGTTTACTTGACGTTGTTGTTGTTATTTTTGTTGTTTATTTGACGTTGTGGTGGTTGTTGTTTATTTGACGTTGTTGTTGTTGTTATTTATTTGACGTTGTTGTTGTTTATTTGACGGTGTTGTTGTTGTGGTTTATTTGACGTTGTTGCTGTTGTTGTTGTTTATTTGACGTTGTTGTTGTTGTTTACGTTGTTGTTGTTGTTGTTGTTTATTTGACGTTGTTGTTGTTGTTGTTGTTGTTTATTTGACGTTGTTGTTGTTGCTTATTTGACGGTGTTGTTGTTGTTATTTATTTGACGTTGTTGTTGTTGTTGTTGTTTATTTGACATTGTTGTTGTTGTTGACGTTGTTGTTGTTGTTTATTTGACGTTGTTGTTGTTGTTGTTTTTGTTATTTATTTGACGTTGTTGTTGTTGTTGTTTTTGTTGTTTATTTGACGTTGTTATTGTTGTTGTTGTTGACGTTGTTGTTGTTGTTGTTTACTTGACGTTGTTGTTGTTATTTTTGTTGTTTATTTGACGTTGTGGTGGTTGTTGTTTATTTGACGTTGTTGTTGTTGTTATTTATTTGATGTTGTTGTTGTTTATTTGACGGTGTTGTTGTTGTGGTTTATTTGATGTTGTTGCTGTTGTTGTTGTTTATTTGACGTTGTTGTTGTTGTTGACGTTGTTGTTGTTGACGTTGTTGTTGTTGTTGTTGTTTATTTGACATTGTTGTTGTTGTTGACGTTGTTGTTGTTTATTTGACGTTGTTGTTGTTGTTGACGTTGTTGTTGTTGTTATTTATTTGACGTTGTTGTTGTTGTTGTTTATTTGACGTTGTTGTTGTTGTTTATTTGACGTTGTTGTTGTTGTTGTTGTTGTTTATTTAACGTTGTTGTTGTTGTTGTTGTTTTTGTTGTTTATTTGACGTTGTTGTTGTTGTTGACGTTGTTGTTATTGTTTATTTGACGTTGTTGTTGTTGTTGTTGTTTATTTGACGTTGTTTTTATTGTTGTTTATTTGACGTTGTTGTTGTTGTTGTTTATTTGACGTTGTTATTGTTGTTGTTATTGTTGTTTATTTGACGGTGTTGTTATTGTTGTTGTTGTTGTTTATTTGACATTGTTGTTGTTGTTGTTTATTTGACGTTGTTGTTGTTGACGTTGTTGTTGTTGTTTATTTGACGTTGTTGTTATTGACGTTGTTGCTGTTGTTGTTGTTTATTTGACGTTGTTGTTGCTTATTTGACGTTGTTGTTGTTGTTGACGTTGTTGTTGGTGTTGTTTATTTGACATTGTTGTTGTTGTTGTTGTTCACGTTGTTGTTGTTGTTGTTGTTGTTGTTGTTGTTGTTTATTTGACGTTGTTGTTGTGGTTGTTGTTTATTTGACGTTGTTGTTGTTGTTGTTTATTTGACGTTGTTATTGTTGTTGTTTATTTGACATTGTTGTTGGCTACGTTGTTGTTGTTGACGTTGTTCTTGTTGTTGTTTATTTGACGTTGTTGTTCTTTATTTGACATTGTTGTTGTTGTTGACGTTGTTGTTGTTGTTGTTTATTTGACGTTGTTGTTGTTGCTTATTTGACGGTGTTGTTGTTGTTAATTATTTGACGTTGTTGTTGTTGTTGTTGTTTATTTGACATTGTTGTTGTTGTTGACGTTGTTGTTGTTGTTTATTTGACGTTGTTGTTGTTGTTGTTGTTTTTGTTATTTATTTGACGTTGTTGTTGTTGTTTTTGTTGTTTATTTGACGTTGTTATTGTTGTTGTTGTTGACGTTGTTGTTGTTGTTGTTTACTTGACGTTGTTGTTGTTATTTTTGTTGTTTATTTGACGTTGTGGTGGTTGTTGTTTATTTGACGTTGTTGTTGTTGTTATTTATTTGACGTTGTTGTTGTTTATTTGACGGTGTTGTTGTTGTGGTTTATTTGACGTTGTTGCTGTTGTTGTTGTTTATTTGACGTTGTTGTTGTTGTTTACGTTGTTGTTGTTGTTGTTGTTTATTTGACGTTGTTGTTGTTGTTGTTGTTGTTTATTTAACGTTGTTGTTGTTTATTTGACATAGTTGTTGTTGTTGACGTTGTTGTTGTTATTTATTTGACGTTGTTGTTGTTGTTGTTGTTGATTTTTTGACATTGTTGTTATTGTTGACGTTGTTGATGTTGTTGTTGTTGTTTATTTGACGTTGTTGTTGTTGTTGACGTTGTTGTTGTTGTTGTTGTTGTTGTTTATTTGACATTGTTGTTGTTGTTGTTGACGTTGTTATTGTTGTTGTTGTTTATTTGACGTTGTTGTTGTTGTTGTTGACATTGTTGTTGTTGTTGTTATTTATTTGACGTTGTTGTTGTTGTTGTTGTTGTTGTTTATTTGACGTTGTTGTTGTTGTTGTTGTTGTTTATTTGACGTTGTTGTTGTTGTTGTTTATTTGACGTTGTTGTTGTTGTTGTTGTTGTTTTTGTTGTTTATTTGACGTTGTTGTTGTTGTTGACGTTGTTGTTGTTGTTTATTTGACGTTGTTGTTGTTTATTTGACGTTGTTTTTATTGTTGTTTATTTGACGTTGTTGTTGTTGTTGTTTATTTGACGTTGTTGTTGTTGTTGTTTAGTTGATGGTGTTGTTGTTGTTGTTGTTTATTTGACGTTATTGTTGTTGTTGTTGTTGTTTATTTGACGTTCTTGTTGTTGACGTTGTTGTTGTTGTTTATTTGACATTGTTGTTGTTGACGTTGTTGTTGTTGTTTATTTGACGTTGTTGTTGCTTATTTGACGTTGTTGTTGTTGTTGATGTTGTTGTTGTTGTTGTTGTTTATTTGACGTTGTTATTGTTGTTGTTGACGTTGTTATTGTTGTTGTTTATTTGACGTTGTTGTTGTTGTTGTTTATTTGACGTTGTTGTTGTTGTTGTTTATTTCACGTTGTTGTGGTTGTTGTTGTTTATTTGACGTTGTTGTTGTTGTTATTTATTTGACGTTGTTATTGTTGTTGTTTTATTGACGTTGTTGTTGTTGTTAACGTTGTTGTTGTTGTTGTTTATTTGACGTTGTTGTTGTTGTTTATTTGACATTGTTGTTGTTGTTGTTTACGGTGTTGTTGTTGTTGTTTATTTGACGATGTTGTTGTTGTTGACGTTGTTGTTGTTGTTGTTTATTTGATGTTGTTGTTGTTGCTGTTTATTTGACGTGGTTGTTGTTGTTGTTGTTTATTTGACGTTTTTTGTTGTTTTTTATTTGACGTTGTTGTTGTTGTTGTTGTTATTTTTGTTGTTTATTTGACGTTGTTGATGTTGACGTTGTTGTTGTTGTTTATTTGACGTTGTTGTTGTTGTTGACGTTGTTGTTGTTGACGTTGTTGTTGTTGTTGTTGTTTATTTGACATTGTTGTTGTTGTTGACGTTGTTGTTGTTTATTTGACGTTGTTGTTGTTGTTGACGTTGTTGTTGTTGTTGTTATTTATTTGACGTTGTTGTTGTTGTTGTTTATTTGACGTTGTTGTTGTTGTTTATTTGACGTTGTTGTTGTTGTTGTTGTTGTTTATTTAACGTTGTTGTTGTTGTTGTTTTTGTTGTTTATTTGACGTTGTTGTTGTTGTTGACGTTGTTGTTATTGTTTATTTGACGTTGTTGTTGTTGTTGTTGTTTATTTGACGTTGTTTTTATTGTTGTTTATTTGACGTTGTTGTTGTTGTTGTTTATTTGACGTTGTTATTGTTGTTGTTATTGTTGTTTATTTGACGGTGTTGTTATTGTTGTTGTTGTTGTTTATTTGACATTGTTGTTGTTGTTGTTGTTTATTTGACGTTGTTGTTGTTGACGTTGTTGTTGTTGTTTATTTGACGTTGTTATTATTGACGTTGTTGCTGTTGTTGTTGTTTATTTGACGTTGTTGTTGCTTATTTGACGTTGTTGTTGTTGTTGACGTTGTTGTTGGTGTTGTTTATTTGACATTGTTGTTGTTGTTGTTGTTCACGTTGTTGTTGTTGTTGTTGTTGTTTATTTGACGTTGTTGTTGTGGTTGTTGTTTATTTGACGTTGTTGTTGTTGTTGTTGTTTATTTGACGTTGTTATTGTTGTTGTTTATTTGACGTTGTTGTTGGCTACGTTGTTGTTGTTGACGTTGTTCTTGTTGTTGTTCATTTGACGTTGTTGTTGTTTATTTGACATTGTTGTTGTTGTTGACGTTGTTGTTGTTGTTGTTTATTTGACGTTGTTGTTGTTGCTTATTTGACGGTGTTGTTGTTGTTATTTATTTGACGTTGTTGTTGTTGTTGTTGTTGTTGACGTTGTTGTTGTTGTTTATTTGACGTTGTTGTTGTTGTTGTTTTTGTTATTTATTTGACGTTGTTGTTGTTGTTGTTTTTGTTGTTTATTTGACGTTGTTATTGTTGTTGTTGTTGACGTTGTTGTTGTTGTTGTTTACTTGACGTTGTTGTTGTTATTTTTGTTGTTTATTTGACGTTGTGGTGGTTGTTGTTTATTTGACGTTGTTGTTGTTGTTATTTATTTGACGTTGTTGTTGTTTATTTGACGGTGTTGTTGTTGTGGTTTATTTGATGTTGTTGCTGTTGTTGTTGTTTATTTGACGTTGTTGTTGTTGTTGACGTTGTTGTTGTTGTTGTTGTTTATTTGACGTTGTTGTTGTTGTTGTTGTTGTTTATTTAACGTTGTTGTTGTTTATTTGACATAGTTGTTGTTGTTGACGTTGTTGTTGTTGTTTATTTGACGTTGTTGTTGTTGTTGTTGATTTTTTGACATTGTTGTTATTGTTGACGTTGTTGATGTTGTTGTTGTTGTTTATTTGACGTTGTTGTTGTTGTTGACGTTGTTGTTGTTGTTGTTGTTGTTTATTTGACATTGTTGTTGTTGTTGTTGACGTTGTTATTGTTGTTGTTGTTTATTTGACGTTGTTGTTGTTGTTGTTGACGTTGTTGTTGTTGTTGTTATTTATTTGACGTTGTTGTTGTTGTTGTTGTTGTTGTTGTTTATTTGACGTTGTTGTTGTTGTTGTTGTTGTTTATTTGACGTTGTTGTTGTTGTTGTTGTTTATTTGACGTTGTTGTTGTTGTTGTTGTTTTTGTTGTTTATTTGACGTTGTTGTTGTTGTTGACGTTGTTGTTGTTGTTTATTTGACGTTGTTGTTGTTTATTTGATGTTGTTTTTATTGTTGTTTATTTGACGTTGTTGTTGTTGTTGTTTATTTGACGTTGTTGTTGTTGTTGTTTAGTTGATGGTGTTGTTGTTGTTGTTGTTTATTTGACGTTGTTGTTGTTGTTGTTGTTGTTTATTTGACGTTGTTGTTGTTGACGTTGTTGTTGTTGTTTATTTGACATTGTTGTTGTTGTTGTTGACGTTGTTGTTGTTGTTTATTTGACGTTGTTGTTGCTTATTTGACGTTGTTGTTGTTGTTGATGTTGTTGTTGTTGTTGTTTATTTGACGTTGTTATTGTTGTTGTTGACGTTGTTATTTTTGGTTTTTATTTGACGTTGTTGTTGTTGTTGTTTATTTGACGTTGTTGTTGTTGTTGTTTATTTCACGTTGTTGTGGTTGTTGTTGTTTATTTGACGTTGTTGTTGTTGTTATTTATTTGACGTTGTTATTGTTGTTGTTTTATTGACGTTGTTGTTGTTGTTGATGTTGTTGTTGTTGTTGTTTATTTGACGTTGTTGTTGTTGTTTATTTGACATTGTTGTTGTTGTTGTTTACGGTGTTGTTGTTGTTGTTTATTTGACGATGTTGTTGTTGTTGACGTTGTCGTTGTTGTTGTTTATTTGATGTTGTTGTTGTTGCTGTTTATTTGACGTGGTTGTTGTTGTTGTTGTTTATTTGACGTTTTTTGTTGTTTTTTATTTGACGTTGTTGTTGTTGTTGTTATTTTTGTTGTTTATTTGACGTTGTTGATGTTGACGTTGTTGTTGTTGTTTATTTGACGTTGTTGTTGTTGTTTTTGTTGTTTATTTGACGTTGTTGTTGTGGTTGTTTATTTGACGTTGTTGTTGTTATTTATTTGACGTTGTTGCTGTTGTTGTTGTTTATTTGACGTTGTTGTTGTTGACGTTGTTGTTGTTGTTGTTGTTTATTTGACGTTGTTGTTGTTGTTGTTGTTGTTTATTTGACGTTGTTGTTATTGTTGACGTTGTTGTTGTTTATTTGACGTTGTTTTTGTTGTTGTTCTTGTTGTTGTTTATTTGACGTTGTTGTTGTTGACTTTGTTGTTGTTGTTGTTGTTGTTTAATTGACGTTGTTGTTGTTGTTGTTGACGTTGTTGTTGTTGTTGTTGTTGTTTATTTAACTTTGTTGTTGTTGTTGACGTTATTGTTGTTGTTGACGTTGTTGTTGTTATTTATTTGACGTTGTTGTTGTTGACGTTGTTGTTGTTGTTTATTTGACATTGTTGTTGTTGTTGACGGTGTTGTTGTTGTTGTTGACATTGTTGTTGTTGTTTATTTGACTTTGTTGTTGTTGTTGACGTTGTTGTTGTTGACATTGTTGTTGTTGTTTATTTGACGTTGTTGTTGTTGTTGTTGTTGTTGACATTGTTGTTGTTGTTGTTGTTGATGTTGTTGTTATTTATTTGACGTTGTTGTTGTTTATTTGACGTTGTTGTTGTTGACGTTGTTGTTGTTGTTGTTTATTTGACGTTGTTGTTGTTGATGTTGTTGTTGTTGTTGTTGTTGTTTATTTGACGTTATTGTTGCTTATTTGACGTTGTTGTTGTTGTTGACGTTGTTGTTGTTGTTGACGTTGTTGTTGTTGTTGTTGTTTATTTGACATTGTTGTTGTTGTTGTTGTTGTTTATTTGACGTTGTTGTTGTTGTTTATTTGACGTTGTTATTGTTGTTATTTATTTCACGTTGTTGATGTTGTTGACGTTGTTGTTGTTGTTGTTGTTTATTTGACGTTGTTGTTGTTGTTGACGTTGTTGTTATTGTTGTTTATTTGACGTCGTTGTTGTTGTTGTTTATTTGACATTGTTGTTGTTGTTGTTTTTGTTGTTTATTTGACTTTGTTGTTGTTGTTGTTTTTTTTGTTTATTTGACGTTGTTGTTGTTGTTGACGTTGTTGTTGTTGTTTATTTGACGTTGTTGTTGTTGTTTTTGTTGTTTATTTGACGTTGTTGTTGTTGTTATTTATTTGACGTTGTTGTTCTTGTTGTTTATTTGACGTTGTTGTTGTTGTTTATTAGACGGTGTTGTTGTTGTTGTTGTTTATTTGACGTTGTTGTTGTTGTTGTTGTTTATTTGACGTTGTTGTTGTTGTTGACGTTGTTGTTGTTGTTGACGTTGTTGTTGTTGTGGTTTATTTGACGTTGTTGTTGTTGTTGTTGACATAGTTGTTGTTGTTGCTTATTTGACGTTGTTGTTATTGTTGACGTTGTTGTTGTTTATTTGACGTTGTTGTTGTTGTTCTTGTTATTGTTTATTTGACGTTGTTGTTGTTGACGTTGTTGTTGTTTAATTGACGTTGTTGTTGTTGTTGTTGACATTGTTGTTGTTGTTGTTGTTTATTTAACTTTGTTATTGTTGTTGTTGACGTTGTTGTTGTGGACGTTGTTGTATTTGTCGTTTATTTGACGTTGTTGTTGTTAACGTTGTTGTTGTTGTTGTTGTTGTTTATTTGACATTATTGTTGTTGTTGACGGTGTTGTTGTTGTTGTTGTTGTTTATTTGACTTTGTTGTTGTTGTTGTCGTTGTTGTTGTTGACGTTGTTGTTGTTGTTGTTGTTGTTTATTTGACGTTGTTGTTGTTTTTGTTGACGTTGTTGTTGTTGTTGTTGTTTATTTGACAATTTTGTTGTGGTTGACGGTGTTGTTGTTGTTGTTGTTGTTGATGTTGTTATTGTTATTTATTTGACATTGTTGTTGTTGATTTTTTGACATTGTTGTTATTGTTGACGTTGTTGATGTTGTTGTTGTTGTTTATTTGACGTTGTTGTTGTTGTTGACGTTGTTGTTGTTGTTGTTGTTGTTGTTTATTTGACATTGTTGTTGTTGTTGTTGACGTTGTTATTGTTGTTGTTGTTTATTTGACGTTGTTGTTGTTGTTGTTGACATTGTTGTTGTTGTTGTTATTTATTTGACGTTGTTGTTGTTGTTGTTGTTGTTGTTTATTTGACGTTGTTGTTGTTGTTGTTGTTGTTTATTTGACGTTGTTGTTGTTGTTGTTTATTTGACGTTGTTGTTGTTGTTGTTGTTGTTTTTGTTGTTTATTTGACGTTGTTGTTGTTGTTGACGTTGTTGTTGTTGTTTATTTGACGTTGTTGTTGTTTATTTGACGTTGTTTTTATTGTTGTTTATTTGACGTTGTTGTTGTTGTTGTTTATTTGACGTTGTTGTTGTTGTTGTTTAGTTGATGGTGTTGTTGTTGTTGTTGTTTATTTGACGTTATTGTTGTTGTTGTTGTTGTTTATTTGACGTTCTTGTTGTTGACGTTGTTGTTGTTGTTTATTTGACATTGTTGTTGTTGACGTTGTTGTTGTTGTTTATTTGACGTTGTTGTTGCTTATTTGACGTTGTTGTTGTTGTTGATGTTGTTGTTGTTGTTGTTTATTTGACGTTGTTATTGTTGTTGTTGACGTTGTTATTGTTGTTGTTTATTTGACGTTGTTGTTGTTGTTGTTTATTTGACGTTGTTGTTGTTGTTGTTTATTTCACGTTGTTGTGGTTGTTGTTGTTTATTTGACGTTGTTGTTGTTGTTATTTATTTGACGTTGTTATTGTTGTTGTTTTATTGACGTTGTTGTTGTTGTTGACGTTGTTGTTGTTGTTGTTTATTTGACGTTGTTGTTGTTGTTTATTTGACATTGTTGTTGTTGTTGTTTACGGTGTTGTTGTTGTTGTTTATTTGACGATGTTGTTGTTGTTGACGTTGTTGTTGTTGTTGTTTATTTGATGTTGTTGTTGTTGCTGTTTATTTGACGTGGTTGTTGTTGTTGTTGTTTATTTGACGTTTTTTGTTGTTTTTTATTTGACGTTGTTGTTGTTGTTGTTGTTATTTTTGTTGTTTATTTGACGTTGTTGATGTTGACGTTGTTGTTGTTGTTTATTTGACGTTGTTGTTGTTGTTGACGTTGTTGTTGTTGACGTTGTTGTTGTTGTTGTTGTTTATTTGACATTGTTGTTGTTGTTGACGTTGTTGTTGTTTATTTGACGTTGTTGTTGTTGTTGACGTTGTTGTTGTTGTTGTTATTTATTTGACGTTGTTGTTGTTGTTGTTTATTTGACGTTGTTGTTGTTGTTTATTTGACGTTGTTGTTGTTGTTGTTGTTGTTTATTTAACGTTGTTGTTGTTGTTGTTTTTGTTGTTTATTTGACGTTGTTGTTGTTGTTGACGTTGTTGTTATTGTTTATTTGACGTTGTTGTTGTTGTTGTTGTTTATTTGACGTTGTTTTTATTGTTGTTTATTTGACGTTGTTGTTGTTGTTGTTTATTTGACGTTGTTATTGTTGTTGTTATTGTTGTTTATTTGACGGTGTTGTTATTGTTGTTGTTGTTGTTTATTTGACATTGTTGTTGTTGTTGTTGTTTATTTGACGTTGTTGTTGTTGACGTTGTTGTTGTTGTTTATTTGACGTTGTTGTTATTGACGTTGTTGCTGTTGTTGTTGTTTATTTGACGTTGTTGTTGCTTATTTGACGTTGTTGTTGTTGTTGACGTTGTTGTTGGTGTTGTTTATTTGACATTGTTGTTGTTGTTGTTGTTCACGTTGTTGTTGTTGTTGTTGTTGTTTATTTGACGTTGTTGTTGTGGTTGTTGTTTATTTGACGTTGTTGTTGTTGTTGTTGTTTATTTGACGTTGTTATTGTTGTTGTTTATTTGACGTTGTTGTTGGCTACGTTGTTGTTGTTGACGTTGTTCTTGTTGTTGTTCATTTGACGTTGTTGTTGTTTATTTGACATTGTTGTTGTTGTTGACGTTGTTGTTGTTGTTGTTTATTTGACGTTGTTGTTGTTGCTTATTTGACGGTGTTGTTGTTGTTATTTATTTGACGTTGTTGTTGTTGTTGTTGTTGTTGACGTTGTTGTTGTTGTTTATTTGACGTTGTTGTTGTTGTTGTTTTTGTTATTTATTTGACGTTGTTGTTGTTGTTGTTTTTGTTGTTTATTTGACGTTGTTATTGTTGTTGTTGTTGACGTTGTTGTTGTTGTTGTTTACTTGACGTTGTTGTTGTTATTTTTGTTGTTTATTTGACGTTGTGGTGGTTGTTGTTTATTTGACGTTGTTGTTGTTGTTATTTATTTGACGTTGTTGTTGTTTATTTGACGGTGTTGTTGTTGTGGTTTATTTGATGTTGTTGCTGTTGTTGTTGTTTATTTGACGTTGTTGTTGTTGTTGACGTTGTTGTTGTTGTTGTTGTTTATTTGACGTTGTTGTTGTTGTTGTTGTTGTTTATTTAACGTTGTTGTTGTTTATTTGACATAGTTGTTGTTGTTGACGTTGTTGTTGTTGTTTATTTGACGTTGTTGTTGTTGTTGTTGATTTTTTGACATTGTTGTTATTGTTGACGTTGTTGATGTTGTTGTTGTTGTTTATTTGACGTTGTTGTTGTTGTTGACGTTGTTGTTGTTGTTGTTGTTGTTTATTTGACATTGTTGTTGTTGTTGTTGACGTTGTTATTGTTGTTGTTGTTTATTTGACGTTGTTGTTGTTGTTGTTGACGTTGTTGTTGTTGTTGTTATTTATTTGACGTTGTTGTTGTTGTTGTTGTTGTTGTTTATTTGACGTTGTTGTTGTTGTTGTTGTTGTTTATTTGACGTTGTTGTTGTTGTTGTTGTTTATTTGACGTTGTTGTTGTTGTTGTTGTTTTTGTTGTTTATTTGACGTTGTTGTTGTTGTTGACGTTGTTGTTGTTGTTTATTTGACGTTGTTGTTGTTTATTTGATGTTGTTTTTATTGTTGTTTATTTGACGTTGTTGTTGTTGTTGTTTATTTGACGTTGTTGTTGTTGTTGTTTAGTTGATGGTGTTGTTGTTGTTGTTGTTTATTTGACGTTGTTGTTGTTGTTGTTGTTGTTTATTTGACGTTGTTGTTGTTGACGTTGTTGTTGTTGTTTATTTGACATTGTTGTTGTTGTTGTTGACGTTGTTGTTGTTGTTTATTTGACGTTGTTGTTGCTTATTTGACGTTGTTGTTGTTGTTGATGTTGTTGTTGTTGTTGTTTATTTGACGTTGTTATTGTTGTTGTTGACGTTGTTATTTTTGGTTTTTATTTGACGTTGTTGTTGTTGTTGTTTATTTGACGTTGTTGTTGTTGTTGTTTATTTCACGTTGTTGTGGTTGTTGTTGTTTATTTGACGTTGTTGTTGTTGTTATTTATTTGACGTTGTTATTGTTGTTGTTTTATTGACGTTGTTGTTGTTGTTGATGTTGTTGTTGTTGTTGTTTATTTGACGTTGTTGTTGTTGTTTATTTGACATTGTTGTTGTTGTTGTTTACGGTGTTGTTGTTGTTGTTTATTTGACGATGTTGTTGTTGTTGACGTTGTCGTTGTTGTTGTTTATTTGATGTTGTTGTTGTTGCTGTTTATTTGACGTGGTTGTTGTTGTTGTTGTTTATTTGACGTTTTTTGTTGTTTTTTATTTGACGTTGTTGTTGTTGTTGTTATTTTTGTTGTTTATTTGACGTTGTTGATGTTGACGTTGTTGTTGTTGTTTATTTGACGTTGTTGTTGTTGTTTTTGTTGTTTATTTGACGTTGTTGTTGTGGTTGTTTATTTGACGTTGTTGTTGTTATTTATTTGACGTTGTTGCTGTTGTTGTTGTTTATTTGACGTTGTTGTTGTTGACGTTGTTGTTGTTGTTGTTGTTTATTTGACGTTGTTGTTGTTGTTGTTGTTGTTTATTTGACGTTGTTGTTATTGTTGACGTTGTTGTTGTTTATTTGACGTTGTTTTTGTTGTTGTTCTTGTTGTTGTTTATTTGACGTTGTTGTTGTTGACTTTGTTGTTGTTGTTGTTGTTGTTTAATTGACGTTGTTGTTGTTGTTGTTGACGTTGTTGTTGTTGTTGTTGTTGTTTATTTAACTTTGTTGTTGTTGTTGACGTTATTGTTGTTGTTGACGTTGTTGTTGTTATTTATTTGACGTTGTTGTTGTTGACGTTGTTGTTGTTGTTTATTTGACATTGTTGTTGTTGTTGACGGTGTTGTTGTTGTTGTTGACATTGTTGTTGTTGTTTATTTGACTTTGTTGTTGTTGTTGACGTTGTTGTTGTTGACATTGTTGTTGTTGTTTATTTGACGTTGTTGTTGTTGTTGTTGTTGTTGACATTGTTGTTGTTGTTGTTGTTGATGTTGTTGTTATTTATTTGACGTTGTTGTTGTTTATTTGACGTTGTTGTTGTTGACGTTGTTGTTGTTGTTGTTTATTTGACGTTGTTGTTGTTGATGTTGTTGTTGTTGTTGTTGTTGTTTATTTGACGTTATTGTTGCTTATTTGACGTTGTTGTTGTTGTTGACGTTGTTGTTGTTGTTGACGTTGTTGTTGTTGTTGTTGTTTATTTGACATTGTTGTTGTTGTTGTTGTTGTTTATTTGACGTTGTTGTTGTTGTTTATTTGACGTTGTTATTGTTGTTATTTATTTCACGTTGTTGATGTTGTTGACGTTGTTGTTGTTGTTGTTGTTTATTTGACGTTGTTGTTGTTGTTGACGTTGTTGTTATTGTTGTTTATTTGACGTCGTTGTTGTTGTTGTTTATTTGACATTGTTGTAGTTGTTGTTTTTGTTGTTTATTTGACTTTGTTGTTGTTGTTGTTTTTTTTGTTTATTTGACGTTGTTGTTGTTGTTGACGTTGTTGTTGTTGTTTATTTGACGTTGTTGTTGTTGTTTTTGTTGTTTATTTGACGTTGTTGTTGTTGTTATTTATTTGACGTTGTTGTTCTTGTTGTTTATTTGACGTTGTTGTTGTTGTTTATTAGACGGTGTTGTTGTTGTTGTTGTTTATTTGACGTTGTTGTTGTTGTTGTTGTTTATTTGACGTTGTTGTTGTTGTTGACGTTGTTGTTGTTGTTGACGTTGTTGTTGTTGTGGTTTATTTGACGTTGTTGTTGTTGTTGTTGACATAGTTGTTGTTGTTGCTTATTTGACGTTGTTGTTATTGTTGACGTTGTTGTTGTTTATTTGACGTTGTTGTTGTTGTTCTTGTTATTGTTTATTTGACGTTGTTGTTGTTGACGTTGTTGTTGTTTAATTGACGTTGTTGTTGTTGTTGTTGACATTGTTGTTGTTGTTGTTGTTTATTTAACTTTGTTATTGTTGTTGTTGACGTTGTTGTTGTGGACGTTGTTGTATTTGTCGTTTATTTGACGTTGTTGTTGTTAACGTTGTTGTTGTTGTTGTTGTTGTTGTTTATTTGACATTATTGTTGTTGTTGACGGTGTTGTTGTTGTTGTTGTTGTTTATTTGACTTTGTTGTTGTTGTTGTCGTTGTTGTTGTTGACGTTGTTGTTGTTGTTGTTGTTGTTTATTTGACGTTGTTGTTGTTTTTGTTGACGTTGTTGTTGTTGTTGTTGTTTATTTGACAATTTTGTTGTGGTTGACGGTGTTGTTGTTGTTGTTGTTGTTGATGTTGTTATTGTTATTTATTTGACATTGTTGTTGTTTATTTGACGTTGTTGTTGTTGTTGACTTTGTTGTTGTTGTTGTTATTTATTTGACGTTGTTGTTGTTGTTGTTTATTTGACGTTGTGGTTGTTGTTGTTTATTTGACGTTGTTGTTGTTGTTGTTTATTTGACATTGTTGTGGTTGCTGTTGTTGTTTTTGTTGTTTATTTGACGTTGTTGTTGTTGTTGACGTTGTTTTTGTTGTTTATTTGACGTTGTTGTTGTTGTTGTTTATTTGACGTTGTTGTTGTGGTTTTTTTTACATTGTTGTTGTTGTTGACGTTGTTGTTGTTGTTGCTGTTTATTTGACGTTGTTGTTGTTGTTGTTTATTTGACGTTGTTGTTGTTTTTGTTGTTGTTTATTTGACGTTGTTGTTGTTGTTTATTTGACGTTGTTGTTGTTGTTGTTGTTGTTGTTGTTTATTTGACGTTGTTGTTGTTGTTGTTGTTTATTTGACGTTGTTGTTGTTGTTGTTGTTGTTTTTGTTGTTTATTTGACGTTGTTGTTGTTGTTGACGTTGTTGTTGTTGTTTATTTGACGTTGTTGTTGTTTATTTGACGTTGTTTTTATTGTTGTTTATTTGACGTTGTTGTTGTTGTTGTTTATTTGACGTTGTTGTTGTTGTTGTTGTTTAGTTGATGGTGTTGTTGTTGTTGTTTATTTGACGTTGTTGTTGTTGTTGTTGTTGTTGTTTATTTGACGTTGTTGTTGTTGACGTTGTTGTTGTTGTTTATTTGACATTGTTGTTGTTGACGTTGTTGTTGTTGTTTATTTGACGTTGTTGTTGCTTATTTGACGTTGTTGTTGTTGTTGATGTTGTTGTTGTTGTTGTTTATATGACGTTGTTATTGTTGTTGTTGACGTTGTTGTTGTTGTTGATGTTGTTGTTGTTGTTGTTTATATGACGTTGTTATTGTTGTTGTTGACGTTGTTGTTGTTGTTGTTTATTTGACGTTGTTGTTGTTGTTGTTTATTTGACGTTGTTATTGTTGTTGTTTATTTGACGTTGTTGTGGTTGTTGTTGTTTATTTGACGTTGATGTTGTTGTTATTTATTTGACGTTGTTATTGTTGTTGTTTTATTGACGTTGTTGTTGTTGTTGACGTTGTTGTTGTTGTTGTTTATTTGACGTTTTTGTTGTTGTTTATTTGACATTGTTGTTGTTGTTGTTGTTGTTTACAGTGTTGTTGTTGTTGTTGTTTATTTGACGATGTTGTTGTTGTTGACGTTGTTGTTGTTGTTGTTTATTTGATGTTGTTGTTGTTGCTGTTTATTTGACGTGGTTGTTGTTGTTTATTTGACGTTTTTTGTTGTTTTTTATTTGACGTTGTTGTTGTTGTTATTTTTGTTGTTTATTTGACGTTGTTGTTGTTGACGTTGTTGTTGTTGTTTATTTGACGTTGTTGTTGTTGTTTTTGTTGTTTATTTGACGTTGTTGTTGTTATTTATTTGACGTTGTTGCTGTAGTTGTTGTTTATTTGACGTTGTTGTTGTTGACGTTGTTGTTGTTGTTGTTGTTTATTTGACGTTGTTGTTGTTGTTGTTGTTGTTGTTGTTGACATAGTTGTTGTTGTTGTTGTTTATTTGACGTTGTTGTTATTGTTGACGTTGTTGTTGTTTATTTGACGTTGTTTTTGTTGTTGTTCTTGTTGTTGTTTATTTGACGTTGTTGTTGTTGACTTTGTTGTTGTTGTTGTTGTTTAATTGACGTTGTTGTTGTTGTTGACGTTGTTGTTGTTGTTTATTTAACTTTGTTGTTGTTGTTGACGTTGTTGTTGTTGTTGACGTTGTTGTTGTTATTTATTTGACGTTGTTGTTGTTGACGTTGTTGTTGTTGTTTATTTGACATTGTTGTTGTTGTTGACGGTGTTGTTGTTGTTGTTGACATTGTTGTTGTTGTTTATTTGACTTTGTTGTTGTTGTTGACGTTGTTGTTGTTGACATTGTTGTTGTTGTTTATTTGACGTTGTTGTTGTTGTTGTTGTTGTTGACATTGTTGTTGTTGTTGTTGTTGATGCTGTTGTTATTTATTTGACGTTGTTGTTGTTTATTTGACGTTGTTGTTGTTGACGTTGTTGTTGTTGTTTATTTGACATTGTTGTTGTTGATGTTGTTGTTGTTGTTGTTTATTTGACGTTATTATTGCTTATTTGACGTTGTTGTTGTTGTTGACGTTGTTGTTGTTGTTGACGTTGTTGTTGTTGTTGTTGTTGTTTATTTGACGTTGTTGTTGTTGTTGTTGTTGTTGTTTATTTGACGTTGTTGTTGTTGTTTATTTGACGTTGTTATTGTTGTTATTTATTTCACGTTGTTGTTGTTGTTGACGTTGTTGTTGTTGTTGTTGTTTATTTGACGTTGTTGTTGTTGTTGACGTTGTTGTTGTTGTTGTTTATTTGACGTCGTCGTTGTTGTTGTTTATTTGACATTGTTGTTGTTGTTGTTTTTGTTGTTTATTTGACTTTGTTGTTGTTGTTGTTTTTTTTGTTTATTTGACGTTGTTGTTGTTGTTGACGTTGTTGTTGTTGTTTATTTGACGTTGTTGTTGTTTTTGTTGTTTATTTGACGTTGTTGTTGTTGTTATTTATTTGACGTTGTTGTTCTTGTTGTTTATTTGACGTTGTTGTTGTTGTTTATTAGACGGTGTTGTTGTTGTTGTTGTTTATTTGACGTTGTTGTTGTTGTTGTTGTTTATTTGACGTTGTTGTTGTTGTTGACGTTGTTGTTGTTGTTGACGTTGTTGTTGTTGTGGTTTATTTGACGTTGTTGTTGTTGTTGTTGACATAGTTGTTGTTGTTGCTTATTTGACGTTGTTGTTATTGTTGACGTTGTTGTTGTTTATTTGACGTTGTTGTTGTTGTTCTTGTTATTGTTTATTTGACGTTGTTGTTGTTGACGTTGTTGTTGTTTAATTGACGTTGTTGTTGTTGTTGACATTGTTGTTGTTGTTGTTGTTTATTTAACTTTGTTATTGTTGTTGTTGACGTTGTTGTTGTTGACGTTGTTGTATTTGTCGTTTATTTGACGTTGTTGTTGTTAACGTTGTTGTTGTTGTTGTTGTTTATTTGACATTATTGTTGTTGTTGACGGTGTTGTTGTTGTTGTTGTTGTTTATTTGACTTTGTTGTTGTTGTTGTCGTTGTTGTTGTTGTTGACGTTGTTGTTGTTGTTGTTTATTTGACGTTGTTGTTGTTTTTATTGACGTTGTTGTTGTTGTTGTTGTTTATTTGACAATTTTGTTGTTGTTGACGGTGTTGTTGTTGTTGTTGTTGATGTTGTTATTGTTTTTTATTTGACATTGTTGTTGTTTATTTGACGTTGTTGTTGTTGTTGACGTTGTTGTTGTTGTTGTTATTTATTTGACGTTGTTGTTGTTGTTGTTGTTTATTTGACGTTGTGGTTGTTGTTGTTTATTTGACGTTGTTGTTGTTGTTGTTTATTTGACGTTGTTGTGGTTGCTGTTGTTGTTTTTGTTGTTTATTTGACGTTGTTGTTGTTGTTGACGTTGTTTTTGTTGTTTATTTGACGTTGTTGTTGTTGTTGTTTATTTGACGTTGTTGTTGTGGTTTTTTTTACATTGTTGTTGTTGTTGACGTTGTTGTTGTTGTTGCTGTTTATTTGACGTTGTTGTTGTTGTTGTTGTTTATTTGACGTTGTTGTCGTTTTTGTTGTTGTTTATTTGACGTTGTTGTTGTTGTTTATTTGACGTTGTTGTTGTTGTTGTTGTTGTTTATTTGACGTTGTTGTTGTTGTTGTTGTTTATTTGACGTTGTTGTTGTTGTTGTTGTTGTTTTTGTTGTTTATTTGACGTTGTTGTTGTTGTTGACGTTGTTGTTGTTGTTTATTTGACGTTGTTGTTGTTTATTTGACGTTGTTTTTATTGTTGTTTATTTGACGTTGTTGTTGTTGTTGTTTATTTGACGTTGTTGTTGTTGTTGTTGTTTAGTTGATGGTGTTGTTGTTGTTGTTGTTTATTTGACGTTGTTGTTGTTGTTGTTGTTGTTGTTTATTTGACGTTGTTGTTGTTGACGTTGTTGTTGTTGTTTATTTGACATTGTTGTTGTTGACGTTGTTGTAGTTGTTTATTTGACGTTGTTGTTGCTTATTTGACGTTGTTGTTGTTGTTGATGTTGTTGTTGTTGTTGTTTATATGACGTTGTTATTGTTGTTGTTGACGTTGTTGTTGTTGTTGTTGTTGTTTATTTGACGTTGTTGTTGTTGTTGTTTATTTGACGTTGTTGTTGTTGTTGTTTATTTGACGTTGTTGTGGTTGTTGTTGTTTATTTGACGTTGTTGTTGTTGTTATTTATTTGACGTTGTTATTGTTGTTGTTTTATTGACGTTGTTGTTGTTGTTGACGTTGTTGTTGTTGTTGTTTATTTGACGTTGTTGTTGTTGTTTATTTGACATTGTTGTTGTTGTTGTTTACGGTGTTGTTGTTGTTGTTGTTTATTTGACGATGTTGTTATTGTTGACGTTGTTGTTGTTGTTGTTTATTTGATGTTGTTGTTGTTGCTGTTTATTTGACGTGGTTGTTGTTGTTTATTTGACATTTTTTGTTGTTTTTTATTTGACGTTGTTGTTTTTGTTATTTTTGTTGTTTATTTGACGTTGTTGTTGTTGACGTTGTTGTTGTTGTTTATTTGACGTTGTTGTTGTTGTTTTTGTTGTTTATTTGACGTTGTTGTTGTGGTTGTTTATTTGACGTTGTTGTTGTTATTTATTTGACGTTGTTGCTGTTGTTGTTGTTTATTTGACGTTGTTGTTGTTGACGTTGTTGTTGTTGTTGTTGTTTATTTGACGTTGTTGTTATTGTTGTTGTTGTTGTTGTTGTTGACATAGTTGTTGTTGTTGTTTATTTGACGTTGTTGTTATTGTTGACGTTGTTGTTGTTTATTTGACGTTGTTTTTGTTGTTGTTCTTGTTGTTGTTTATTTGACGTTGTTGTTGTTGACTTTGTTTGTGTTGTTGTTGTTGTTGTTTAATTGACGTTGTTGTTGTTGTTGTTGACGTTGTTGTTGTTGTTTATTTAACTTTGTTGTTGTTGTTGACGTTGTTGTTGTTGTTGACGTTGTTGTTGTTATTTATTTGACGTTGTTGTTGTTGACGTTGTTGTTGTTGTTTATTTGACATTGTTGTTGTTGTTGACGGTGTTGTTGTTGTTGTTGACATTGTTGTTGTTGTTTATTTGACTTTGTTGTTGTTGTTGACGTTGTTGTTGTTGACATTGTTGTTGTTGTTTATTTGACGTTGTTGTTGTTGTTGTTGTTGTTGACATTGTTGTTGTTGTTGTTGTTGATGCTGTTGTTATTTATTTGACGTTGTTGTTGTTTATTTGACGTTGTTGTTGTTGACGTTGTTGTTGTTGTTTATTTGACGTTGTTGTTGTTGATGTTGTTGTTGTTGTTGTTGTTTATTTGACGTTATTGTTGCTTATTTGACGTTGTTGTTGTTGTTGACGTTGTTGTTGTTGTTGACGTTGTTGTTGTTGTTGTTGTTTATTTGACGTTGTTGTTGTTGTTGTTGTTTATTTGACGTTGTTGTTGTTGTTGTTTATTTGACGTTGTTATTGTTGTTATTTATTTCACGTTGTTGTTGTTGTTGACGTTGTTGTTGTTGTTGTTGTTTATTTGACGTTGTTGTTGTTGTTGACGTTGTTGTTGTTGTTGTTTATTTGACGTCGTCGTTGTTGTTGTTTATTTGACATTGTTGTTGTTGTTGTTTTTGTTGTTTATTTGACTTTGTTGTTGTTGTTGTTTTTTTTGTTTATTTGACGTTGTTGTTGTTGTTGACGTTGTTGTTGTTGTTTATTTGACGTTGTTGTTGTTGTTTTTGTTGTTTATTTGACGTTGTTGTTGTTGTTATTTATTTGACGTTGTTGTTGTTGTTGTTGTTGTTTATTTGACGTTGTTGTTGTTGTTTATTAGACGGTGTTGTTGTTGTTGTTGTTTATTTGACGTTGTTGTTGTTGTTGTTGTTTATTTGACGTTGCTGTTGTTGTTGACGTTGTTGTTGTTGTTGACGTTGTTGTTGTTGTGGTTTATTTGACGTTGTTGTTGTTGTTGTTGACATAGTTGTTGTTGTTGCTTATTTGACAGTGTTGTTATTGTTGACGTTGTTGTTGTTTATTTGACGTTGTTGTTGTTGTTCTTGTTATTGTTTATTTGACGTTGTTGTTGTTGACGTTGTTGTTGTTGACGTTGTTGTTGTTTAATTGACGTTGTTGTTGTTGTTGACATTGTTGTTGTTGTTGTTGTTTATTTAACTTTGTTATTGTTGTTGTTGACGTTGTTGTTGTTGACATTGTTGTATTTGTCGTTTATTTGACGTTGTTGTTGTTGACGTTGTTTTTGTTGTTTATTTGACGTTGTTGTTGTTGTTGACGTTGTTTTTGTTGTTTATTTGACGTTGTTGTTGTTGCTGTTTATTTGACGTTGTTGTTGTTGTTGTTTATTTGACGTTGTTGTTGTTTTTGTTGTTGTTTATTTGACGTTGTTGTTGTTGTTTATTTGACGTTGTTGTTGTTGTTGTTGTTGTTGTTTATTTGACGTTGTTGTTGTTGTTGTTGTTTATTTGACGTTGTTGTTGTTGTTGTTGTTTTTGTTGTTTATTTGACGTTGTTGTTGTTGTTGACGTTGTTGTTGTTGTTTATTTGACGTTGTTGTTGTTTATTTGACGTTGTTTTTATTGTTGTTTATTTGACGTTGTTGTTGTTGTTGTTTATTTGACGTTGTTGTTGTTGTTGTTGTTTAGTTGATGGTGTTGTTGTTGTTGTTGTTTATTTGACGTTGTTGTTGTTGTTGTTGTTGTTTATTTGACGTTGTTGTTGTTGACGTTGTTGTTGTTGTTTATTTGACATTGTTGTTGTTGACGTTGTTGTTGTTGTTTATTTGACATTGTTGTTGCTTATTTGACGTTGTTGTTGTTGTTGATGTTGTTGTTGTTGTTGTTTATATGACGTTGTTATTGTTGTTGTTGACGTTGTTGTTGTTGTTGATGTTGTTGTTGTTGTTGTTTATATGACGTTGTTATTGTTGTTGTTGACGTTGTTGTTGTTGTTGTTTATTTGACGTTGTTGTTGTTGTTGTTTATTTGACGTTGTTGTTGTTGTTGTTTATTTGACGTTGTTGTGGTTGTTGTTGTTTATTTGACGTTGATGTTGTTGTTATTTATTTGACGTTGTTATTGTTGTTGTTTTATTGACGTTGTTGTTGTTGTTGACGTTGTTGTTGTTGTTGTTTATTTGACGTTGTTGTTGTTGTTTATTTGACATTGTTGTTGTTGTTGTTGTTTACAGTGTTGTTGTTGTTGTTGTTTATTTGACGATGTTGTTGTTGTTGACGTTGTTGTTGTTGTTGTTTATTTGATGTTGTTGTTGTTGCTGTTTATTTGACGTGGTTGTTGTTGTTTATTTGACGTTTTTTGTTGTTTTTTATTTGACGTTGTTGTTGTTGTTATTTTTGTTGTTTATTTGACGTTGTTGTTGTTGACGTTGTTGTTGTTGTTTATTTGACGTTGTTGTTGTTGTTTTTGTTGTTTATTTGACGTTGTTGTTGTGGTTGTTTATTTGACGTTGTTGTTGTTATTTATTTGACGTTGTTGCTGTTGTTGTTGTTTATTTGACGTTGTTGTTGTTGACGTTGTTGTTGTTGTTGTTGTTTATTTGACGTTGTTGTTGTTGTTGTTGTTGTTGTTGACATAGTTGTTGTTGTTGTTGTTTATTTGACGTTGTTGTTATTGTTGACGTTGTTGTTGTTTATTTGACGTTGTTTTTGTTGTTGTTCTTGTTGTTGTTTATTTGACGTTGTTGTTGTTGACTTTGTTGTTGTTGTTGTTGTTGTTTAATTGACGTTGTTGTTGTTGTTGTTGTTGACGTTGTTGTTGTTGTTTATTTAACTTTGTTGTTGTTGTTGACGTTGTTGTTGTTGTTGACGTTGTTGTTGTTATTTATTTGACGTTGTTGTTGTTGACGTTGTTGTTGTTGTTTATTTGACATTGTTGTTGTTGTTGACGGTGTTGTTGTTGTTGTTGACATTGTTGTTGTTGTTTATTTGACTTTGTTGTTGTTGTTGACGTTGTTGTTGTTGACATTGTTGTTGTTGTTTATTTGACGTTGTTGTTGTTGTTGTTGTTGTTGACATTGTTGTTGTTGTTGTTGTTGATGCTGTTGTTATTTATTTGACGTTGTTGTTGTTTATTTGACGTTGTTGTTGTTGACGTTGTTGTTGTTGTTTATTTGACATTGTTGTTGTTGATGTTGTTGTTGTTGTTGTTGTTTATTTGACGTTATTATTGCTTATTTGACGTTGTTGTTGTTGTTGACGTTGTTGTTGTTGTTGACGTTGTTGTTGTTGTTGTTGTTGTTGTTTATTTGACGTTGTTGTTGTTGTTGTTGTTGTTGTTTATTTGACGTTGTTGTTGTTGTTTATTTGACGTTGTTATTGTTGTTATTTATTTCACGTTGTTGTTGTTGTTGACGTTGTTGTTGTTGTTGTTGTTTATTTGACGTTGTTGTTGTTGTTGACGTTGTTGTTGTTGTTGTTTATTTGACGTCGTCGTTGTTGTTGTTTATTTGACATTGTTGTTGTTGTTGTTTTTGTTGTTTATTTGACTTTGTTGTTGTTGTTGTTTTTTTTGTTTATTTGACGTTGTTGTTGTTGTTGACGTTGTTGTTGTTGTTTATTTGACGTTGTTGTTGTTGTTTTTGTTGTTTATTTGACGTTGTTGTTGTTGTTATTTATTTGACGTTGTTGTTCTTGTTGTTTATTTGACGTTGTTGTTGTTGTTTATTAGACGGTGTTGTTGTTGTTGTTGTTTATTTGACGTTGTTGTTGTTGTTGTTGTTTATTTGACGTTGTTGTTGTTGTTGACGTTGTTGTTGTTGTTGACGTTGTTGTTGTTGTGGTTTATTTGACGTTGTTGTTGTTGTTGTTGACATAGTTGTTGTTGTTGCTTATTTGACGTTGTTGTTATTGTTGACGTTGTTGTTGTTTATTTGACGTTGTTGTTGTTGTTCTTGTTATTGTTTATTTGACGTTGTTGTTGTTGACGTTGTTGTTGTTTAATTGACGTTGTTGTTGTTGTTGACATTGTTGTTGTTGTTGTTGTTTATTTAACTTTGTTATTGTTGTTGTTGACGTTGTTGTTGTTGACGTTGTTGTATTTGTCGTTTATTTGACGTTGTTGTTGTTAACGTTGTTGTTGTTGTTGTTGTTTATTTGACATTATTGTTGTTGTTGACGGTGTTGTTGTTGTTGTTGTTGTTTATTTGACTTTGTTGTTGTTGTTGTCGTTGTTGTTGTTGTTGACGTTGTTGTTGTTGTTGTTTATTTGACGTTGTTGTTGTTTTTATTGACATTGTTGTTGTTGTTGTTGTTTATTTGACAATTTTGTTGTTGTTGACGGTGTTGTTGTTGTTGTTGTTGATGTTGTTATTGTTTTTTATTTGACATTGTTGTTGTTTATTTGACGTTGTTGTTGTTGTTGACGTTGTTGTTGTTGTTGTTATTTATTTGACGTTGTTGTTGTTGTTGTTTATTTGACGTTGTGGTTGTTGTTGTTTATTTGACGTTGTTGTTGTTGTTGTTTATTTGACGTTGTTGTGGTTGCTGTTGTTGTTTTTGTTGTTTATTTGACGTTGTTGTTGTTGTTGACGTTGTTTTTGTTGTTTATTTGACGTTGTTGTTGTTGTTGTTTATTTGACGTTGTTGTTGTGGTTTTTTTTACATTGTTGTTGTTGTTGACGTTGTTGTTGTTGTTGCTGTTTATTTGACGTTGTTGTTGTTGTTGTTTATTTGACGTTGTTGTTGTTTTTGTTGTTGTTTATTTGACGTTGTTGTTGTTGTTTATTTGACGTTGTTGTTGTTGTTTATTTGACGTTGTTGTTGTTGTTGTTGTTTATTTGACGTTGTTGTTGTTGTTGTTTTTGTTGTTTATTTGACGTTGTTGTTGTTGTTGACGTTGTTGTTGTTGTTTATTTGACGTTGTTGTTGTTTATTTGACGTTGTTTTTATTGTTGTTTATTTGACGTTGTTGTTGTTGTTGTTTATTTGACGTTGTTATTGTTGTTGTTTAGTTGATGGTGTTGTTGTTGTTGTTTATTTGACGTTGTTGTTGTTGTTGTTGTTGTTTATTTGACGTTGTTGTTGTTGACGTTGTTGTTGTTGTTTATTTGACATTGTTGTTGTTGACGTTGTTGTAGTTGTTTATTTGACGTTGTTGTTGCTTATTTGACGTTGTTGTTGTTGTTGATGTTGTTGTTGTTGTTGTTTATATGACGTTGTTATTGTTGTTGTTGACGTTGTTGTTGTTGTTGTTGTTTATTTGACGTTGTTGTTGTTGTTGTTTATTTGACGTTGTTGTTGTTGTTGTTTATTTGACGTTGTTGTGGTTGTTGTTGTTTATTTGACGTTGTTGTTGTTGTTATTTATTTGACGTTGTTATTGTTGTTGTTTTATTGACGTTGTTGTTGTTGTTGACGTTGTTGTTGTTGTTGTTTATTTGACGTTGTTGTTGTTGTTTATTTGACATTGTTGTTGTTGTTGTTTACGGTGTTGTTGTTGTTGTTGTTTATTTGACGATGTTGTTGTTGTTGACGTTGTTGTTGTTGTTGTTTATTTGATGTTGTTGTTGTTGCTGTTTATTTGACGTGGTTGTTGTTGTTTATTTGACATTTTTTGTTGTTTTTTATTTGACGTTGTTGTTTTTGTTATTTTTGTTGTTTATTTGACGTTGTTGTTGTTGACGTTGTTGTTGTTGTTTATTTGACGTTGTTGTTGTTGTTTTTGTTGTTTATTTGACGTTGTTGTTGTGGTTGTTTATTTGACGTTGTTGTTGTTATTTATTTGACGTTGTTGCTGTTGTTGTTGTTTATTTGACGTTGTTGTTGTTGACGTTGTTGTTGTTGTTGTTGTTTATTTGACGTTGTTGTTATTGTTGTTGTTGTTGTTGTTGTTGACATAGTTGTTGTTGTTGTTTATTTGACGTTGTTGTTATTGTTGACGTTGTTGTTGTTTATTTGACGTTGTTTTTGTTGTTGTTCTTGTTGTTGTTTATTTGACGTTGTTGTTGTTGACTTTGTTGTTGTTGTTGTTGTTGTTTAATTGACGTTGTTGTTGTTGTTGTTGACGTTGTTGTTGTTGTTTATTTAACTTTGTTGTTGTTGTTGACGTTGTTGTTGTTGTTGACGTTGTTGTTGTTATTTATTTGACGTTGTTGTTGTTGACGTTGTTGTTGTTGTTTATTTGACATTGTTGTTGTTGTTGACGGTGTTGTTGTTGTTGTTGACATTGTTGTTGTTGTTTATTTGACTTTGTTGTTGTTGTTGACGTTGTTGTTGTTGACATTGTTGTTGTTGTTTATTTGACGTTGTTGTTGTTGTTGTTGTTGTTGACATTGTTGTTGTTGTTGTTGTTGATGCTGTTGTTATTTATTTGACGTTGTTGTTGTTTATTTGACGTTGTTGTTGTTGACGTTGTTGTTGTTGTTTATTTGACGTTGTTGTTGTTGATGTTGTTGTTGTTGTTGTTGTTTATTTGACGTTATTGTTGCTTATTTGACGTTGTTGTTGTTGTTGACGTTGTTGTTGTTGTTGACGTTGTTGTTGTTGTTGTTGTTTATTTGACGTTGTTGTTGTTGTTGTTGTTTATTTGACGTTGTTGTTGTTGTTGTTTATTTGACGTTGTTATTGTTGTTATTTATTTCACGTTGTTGTTGTTGTTGACGTTGTTGTTGTTGTTGTTGTTTATTTGACGTTGTTGTTGTTGTTGACGTTGTTGTTGTTGTTGTTTATTTGACGTCGTCGTTGTTGTTGTTTATTTGACATTGTTGTTGTTGTTGTTTTTGTTGTTTATTTGACTTTGTTGTTGTTGTTTTTTTTGTTTATTTGACGTTGTTGTTGTTGTTGACGTTGTTGTTGTTGTTTATTTGACGTTGTTGTTGTTGTTTTTGTTGTTTATTTGACGTTGTTGTTGTTGTTATTTATTTGACGTTGTTGTTGTTGTTGTTGTTGTTTATTTGACGTTGTTGTTGTTGTTTATTAGACGGTGTTGTTGTTGTTGTTGTTTATTTGACGTTGTTGTTGTTGTTGTTGTTTATTTGACGTTGCTGTTGTTGTTGACGTTGTTGTTGTTGTTGACGTTGTTGTTGTTGTGGTTTATTTGACGTTGTTGTTGTTGTTAGTTGACATAGTTGTTGTTGTTGCTTATTTGACAGTGTTGTTATTGTTGACGTTGTTGTTGTTTATTTGACGTTGTTGTTGTTGTTCTTGTTATTGTTTATTTGACGTTGTTGTTGTTGACGTTGTTGTTGTTTAATTGACGTTGTTGTTGTTGTTGACATTGTTGTTGTTGTTGTTGTTTATTTAACTTTGTTATTGTTGTTGTTGACGTTGTTGTTGTTGACGTTGTTGTATTTGTCGTTTATTTGACGTTGTTGTTGTTAACGTTGTTGTTGTTGTTGTTGTTTATTTGACATTATTGTTGTTGTTGACGGTGTTGTTGTTGTTGTTGTTGTTGTTTATTTGACTTTGTTGTTGTTGTTGACGTTGTTGTTGTTGTTGACGTTGTTGTTGTTGTTGTTTATTTGACGTTGTTGTTGTTTATTTGACGTTGTTGTTGTTTTTGTTGACGTTGTTGTTGTTGTTGTTTATTTGACAATTTTGTTGTTGTTGACGGTGTTGTTGTTGTTGTTGTTGATGTTGTTATTGTTATTTATTTGACATTGTTGTTGTTTATTTGACGTTGTTGTTGTTGTTGACGTTGTTGTTGTTGTTGTTATTTATTTGACGTTGTTGTTGTTGTTGTTTATTTGACGTTGTGGTTGTTGTTGTTTATTTGACGTTGTTGTTGTTGTTGTTTATTTGACGTTGTTGTGGTTGCTGTTGTTGTTTTTGTTGTTTATTTGACGTTGTTGTTGTTGTTGTTGACGTTGTTTTTGTTGTTTATTTGACGTTGTTGTTGTTGTTGTTAATTTGACGTTGTTTTTATTGTTGTTTATTTGACGTTGTTGTTGTTGTTGTTGTTGTTTATTTGACGTTGTTGTTGTTGACGTTGTTGTTGTTGTTGTTGTTTAATTGACGTTGTTGTTGTTGTTGTTGACGTTGTTGTTGTTGTTGTTGTTTATTTAACTTTGTTGTTGTTGTTGACGTTGTTGTTGTTATTTATTTGACGTTGTTGTTGTTGACGTTGTTGTTGTTGTTTATTTGACATTGTTGTTGTTGTTGACGGTGTTGTTGTTGTAGACATTGTTGTTGTTGTTTATTTGACTTTGTTGTTGTTGTTGACATTGTTGTTGTTGACATTGTTGTTGTTGTTTATTTGACGTTGTTGTTGTTGTTGTTGTTGACATTGTTGTTGTTGTTGTTGTTGATGCTGTTGTTATTTATTTGACGTTGTTGTTGTTGTTGTTTATTTGACGTTGTTGTTGTTGACGTTGTTGTTGTTGTTTATTTGACGTTGTTGTTGTTGATGTTGTTGTTGTTGTTGTTTATTTGACGTTATTGTTGCTTATTTGACGTTGTTGTTGTTGTTGACGTTGTTGTTGTTGTTGTTGGCGTTGTTGTTGTTGTTTATTTGACGTTGTTGTTGTTGTTTATTTGACGTTGTTGTTGTTGTTTATTTGACGTTGTTATTATTGTTATTTATTTCACGTTGTTGTTGTTGTTGACGTTGTTGTTGTTGTTGTTTATTTGACGTTGTTGTTGTTGTTGACGTTGTTGTTGTTGTTTATTTGACGTCGTTGTTGTTGTTGTTTATTTGACATTGTTGTTGTTGTTGTTGTTTTTGTTGTTTATTTGACTTTGTTGTTGTTGTTGTTGTTTTTTTTTGTTTATTTGACGTTGTTGTTGTTGTTGACGTTGTTGTTGTTGTTTATTTGACGTTGTTGTTGTTGTTGTTTTTGTTGTTTATTTGACGTTGTTGTTGTTGTTATTTATTTGACGTTGTTGTTGTTGTTGTTTATTTGACGTTGTTGTTGTTGTTTATTAGACGGTGTTGTTGTTGTTGTTGTTGTTGTTTATTTGACGTTGTTGTTGTTGTTGTTGTTTATTTGACGTTGTTGTTGTTGTTGACGTTGTTGTTGTTGCTGACGTTGTTGTTGTTGTGGTTTATTTGACGTTGTTGTTGTTGTTGTTGACATAGTTGTTGTTGTTGCTTATTTGACGTTGTTGTTATTGTTGACGTTGTTGTTGTTTATTTGACGTTGTTGTTATTGTTCTTGTTATTGTTTATTTGACGTTGTTGTTGTTGACGTTGTTGTTGTTTAATTGACGTTGTTGTTGTTGTTGACATTGTTGTTGTTGTTGTTGTTTATTTAACTTTGTTATTGTTGTTGTTGACGTTGTTGTTGTTGACGTTGTTGTATTTGTCGTTTATTTGACGTTGTTGTTGTTAACGTTGTTGTCGTTGTTGTTGTTTATTTGACATTATTGTTGTTGTTGACGGTGTTGTTGTTGTTGTTGTTGTTGTTTATTTGACTTTGTTGTTGTTGTTGACGTTGTTGTTGTTGTTGACGTTGTTGTTGTTGTTGACGTTGTTGTTGTTGTTGTTTATTTGACGTTGTTGTTGTTTTTGTTGACGTTGTTGTTGTTGTTGTTTATTTGACAATTTTGTTGTTGTTGACGGTGTTGTTGTTGTTGTTGTTGATGTTGTTATTGTTATTTATTTGACATTGTTGTTGTTTATTTGACGTTGTTGTTGTTGTTGACGTTGTTGTTGTTGTTGTTATTTATTTGACGTTGTTGTTGTTGTTGTTTATTTGACATTGTGGTTGTTGTTGTTTATTTGACGTTGTTGTTGTTGTTGTTTATTTGACGTTGTTGTGGTTGCTGTTGTTGTTTTTGTTGTTTATTTGACGTTGTTGTTGTTGTTGACGTTGTTTTTGTTGTTTATTTGACGTTGTTGTTGTTGTTGTTTATTTGACGTTGTTTTTATTGTTGTTTATTTGACGTTGTTGTTGTTGTTGTTGTTTATTTGACGTTGTTGTTCTTGTTGTTGTTGTTGTTGTTTATTTGACCTTGTTATTGTTGTTGTTGTTGTTGTTGTTTATTTGACGTTGTTGTTGTTGTTTATTTGACGTTGTTGTTGTTGTTTATTTGACGTTGTTGTTGTTGACGTTGTTGTTGTTGTTGTTGTTGTGTATTTGACGTTGTTGTTGCTTATTTGACGTTATTGTTGTTGTTGACGTTGTTGTTGTTGTTGTTGTTTATTTGAAATTGTTGTTGTTGTTGTTGACGTTGTTGTTGTTGTTGTTGTGTATTTGACGTTGTTGTTGCTTATTTGACGTTATTGTTGTTGTTGACGTTGTTGTTGTTGTTGTTGTTTATTTGACATTGTTGTTGTTGTTGTTGACGTTGTTGTTGTTGTTATTGTTGTTTATTTGACGTTGTTGTTGTTGTTTATTTGATGTTGTTATTGTTGTTGTTTATTTGACATTGTTGTTGTTGTTGACGTTGTTGTTGTTTTTTTGACGTTGTTGTTGTTTATTTGACATTGTTGTTGTTGTTGACGTTGTTGTTGTTGTTGTTGTTGTTGTTTATTTGACGTTGTTGTTGTTGTTGTTGTTTTTTTGACGTTGTTGTTGTTGTTGACGTTGTTGTTGTTGTTGTTGTTTATTTGACGTTGTTGTTGTTGTTTTTGTTGTTTATTTGACGTTGTTGTTGTTGTTTTTGTTGTTTATTTGACGTTGTTGTTGACGTTGTTGTTGTTGATTATTTGACGTTGTTGTTGTTGTTGTTTTTGTTGTTTATTTGATGTTGTTGTTGTTGTTGTTTATTTGACATTGTTGTTGTTGTTTATTTGACGGTGTTGTTATTGTTGTTTATTTGACGTTGTTGCTGTTGTTGTTGTTTATTTGACGTTGTTGTTGTTGTTGTTGTTGACGTTGTTGTTGTTGTTGTTGTTTATTTGACGTTGTTATTGTTGTTGTTGACGTTGTTGTTGTTGTTGAAGTTGTTGTTGTTGTTGTTATTTATTTGATGTTGTTGTTGTTGTTTTTGTTGTTTATTTGATGTTGTTGTTGTTGACGTTGTTGTTGTTGTTGTTGACATTATTGTTGTTGTTTATTTGACTTTGTTGTTGTTGTTGACGTTGTTGTTGTTGTTGTTGACGTTGTTGTTGTTGTTTATTTGACGTTGTTGTTGTTGTTGTTGTTGTTGACGTTGTTGTTGTTGTTGTTTATTTGACAATTTTGTTGTTGTTGACGTTGTTGTTGTTGTTGTTGATGTTGTTATTCTTATTTATTTGACGTTGTTGTTGTTGTTGTTTATTTGACGTTGTTGTTGTTTATTTGACATAGTTGTTGTTGTTGACGTTGTTGTTGTTGTTGTTTATTTGACATTGTTGTTGTTGTTGTTTTGACATTGTTGTTATTGTTGACGTTGTTGTTGTTGTTTATTTGATGTTGTTGTTGTTGTTGTTTATTTGACGTTGTTGTTGTTTATTTGACATTGTTGTTGTTGTTGTTGACGTTGTTGTTGTTTTTGTTGTTTATTTGACGTTGTCGTTGTTTATTTGACATTGTTGTTGTTGTTGTTGACGTTGTTGTTGTTGTTGTTGTTGTTGTTGTTTATTTGATGTTGTTGTTGTTGACGTTGTTGTTGTTGTTGTTATTTATTTGATGTTGTTGTTGTTGTTGTTAATGTTGTTTATTTGACGTTGTTGTTGTTGTTGTTGTTGTTTATTTGACGTCGTTGTTGTTGTTGTTGTTGTTTATTTGACGTTGTTGTTGTTGTTTTTGTTGTTTATTTGACGTTGTTGTTGTTGTTGTTGTTTTTGTTGTTTATTTGATGTTGTTGTTGTTGTTGACGTTGTTGTTGTTGTTTATTTGACGTTGATGTTGTTGTTTTTGTTGTTTATTTGACGTTGTTGTTGTTGTTTATTAGACGTTATTGTTGTTGTTTATTTGATGTTGTTGTTGTTGTTGTTTATTTGACGTTGTTGTTGTTGTTGACGTTGTTGTTGTTGTTGTTTATTTGACGTTGTTGTTGTTGTTGTTGACATAGTTGTGGTTGTTGCTTATTTGACGTTGTTGTTATTGTTTACGTTGTTGTTGTTTATTTGACGTTGTTATTATTGTTCTTGTTGTTGTTTATTTGACGTTGTTGTTGTTTGCGTTGTTGTTGTTGTTGTTGTTGTTTAATTGACGTTGTTGTTGTTGTTGACATTGTTGTTGTTGTTGTTTATTTAACTTTGTTATTATTGTTGTTGACGTTGTTGTTGTTGTTGTTGTTGACGTTGTTGTATTTTTCGTTTATTTGACGTTGTTGTTGTTAACGTTGTTGTTGTTGTTGTTTATTTGACATTGTTGTTGTTGTTGACGGTGTTGTTGTTGTTGTTGACATTGTTGTTGTTGTTGTTTATTTGACTTTGTTGTTGTTGTTGACGTTGTTGTTGTTGTTGACATTGTTGTTGTTGTTGTCGTTTATTTGACGTTTTTGTTGTTTTTGTTGACATTGTTGTGGTTGTTGTTTATTTGACAATTTTGTTGTTGTTGACGGTGTTGTTGTTGTTGATGTTGTTATTGTTATTTATTTGACGTTGTTGTTGTTTATTTGACGTTGTTGTTGTTGTTGACGTTGTTGTTGTTGCTGTTATTTATTTGACGTTGTTGTTGTTGTTGTTTATTTGACGTTGTTGTTGTTGTTGTTTATTTGACGTTGTTGTTGTTGTTGTTTATTTGACGTTGTTGTGGTTGTTGTTGTTGTTTTTGTTGTTTATTTGACGTTGTTGTTGTTGATGTTGTTGTTGTTGTTTATTTGACGTTGTTGTTGTTGTTGTTGTTTATTTGACGTTGTTTTTATTGTTGTTTATTTGACGTTGTTATTGTTGTTGTTGTTGTTTATTTGACGTTGTTGTTCTTGTTGTTGTTGTTTATTTGACGTTATTGTTGTTGTTGACGTTGTTGTTGTTGTTGTTGTTTATTTGAAATTGTTGTTGTTGTTGTTGACGTTGTTGTTGTTGTTGTTGTTGTGTATTTGACGTTGTTGTTGCTTATTTGACGTTATTGTTGTTGTTGACGTTGTTGTTGTTGTTGTTGTTTATTTGACATTGTTGTTGTTGTTGTTGACGTTGTTGTTGTTGTTATTGTTGTTTATTTGACGTTGTTGTTGTTTATTTGATGTTGTTATTGTTGTTGTTTATTTGACATTGTTGTTGTTGTTGACGTTGTTGTTGTTTATTTGACGTTGTTGTTGTTTATTTGACATTGTTGTTGTTGTTGACGTTGTTGTTGTTGTTGTTGTTGTTGTTTATTTGACGTTGTTGTTGTTGTTGTTGTTTTTTTGACGTTGTTGTTGTTGTTGACGTTGTTGTTGTTGTTGTTGTTTATTTGACGTTGTTGTTGTTGTTTTTGTTGTTTATTTGACGTTGTTGTTGTTGTTTTTGTTGTTTATTTGACGTTGTTGTTGACGTTGTTGTTGTTGATTATTTGACGTTGTTGTTGTTGTTTTTGTTGTTTATTTGATGTTGTTGTTGTTGTTGTTTATTTGACATTGTTGTTGTTGTTTATTTGACGGTGTTGTTATTGTTGTTTATTTGACGTTGTTGCTGTTGTTGTTGTTTATTTGACGTTGTTGTTGTTGTTGTTGTTGACGTTGTTGTTGTTGTTGTTGTTTATTTGACGTTGTTATTGTTGTTGTTGACGTTGTTGTTGTTGTTGAAGTTGTTGTTGTTGTTGTTATTTATTTGATGTTGTTGTTGTTGTTTTTGTTGTTTATTTGATGTTGTTGTTGTTGACGTTGTTGTTGTTGTTGTTGACATTATTGTTGTTGTTTATTTGACTTTGTTGTTGTTGTTGACGTTGTTGTTGTTGTTGTTGACGTTGTTGTTGTTGTTTATTTGACGTTGTTGTTGTTGTTGTTGTTGTTGACGTTGTTGTTGTTGTTGTTTATTTGACAATTTTGTTGTTGTTGACGTTGTTGTTGTTGTTGTTGATGTTGTTATTCTTATTTATTTGACGTTGTTGTTGTTGTTGTTTATTTGACGTTGTTGTTGTTTATTTGACATAGTTGTTGTTGTTGACGTTGTTGTTGTTGTTGTTTATTTGACATTGTTGTTGTTGTTGTTTTGACATTGTTGTTATTGTTGACGTTGTTGTTGTTGTTTATTTGATGTTGTTGTTGTTGTTGTTTATTTGACGTTGTTGTTGTTTATTTGACATTGTTGTTGTTGTTGTTGACGTTGTTGTTGTTTTTGTTGTTTATTTGACGTTGTCGTTGTTTATTTGACATTGTTGTTGTTGTTGTTGACGTTGTTGTTGTTGTTGTTGTTGTTGTTGTTTATTTGACGTTGTTGTTGTTGACGTTGTTGTTGTTGTTGTTATTTATTTGATGTTGTTGTTGTTGTTGTTAATGTTGTTTATTTGACGTTGTTGTTGTTGTTGTTGTTGTTTATTTGACGTCGTTGTTGTTGTTGTTGTTGTTTATTTGACGTTGTTGTTGTTGTTTTTGTTGTTTATTTGACGTTGTTGTTGTTGTTGTTGTTTTTGTTGTTTATTTGATGTTGTTGTTGTTGTTGACGTTGTTGTTGTTGTTTATTTGACGTTGATGTTGTTGTTTTTGTTGTTTATTTGACGTTGTTGTTGTTGTTTATTAGACGTTATTGTTGTTGTTTATTTGATGTTGTTGTTGTTGTTGTTTATTTGACGTTGTTGTTGTTGTTGACGTTGTTGTTGTTGTTGTTTATTTGACGTTGTTGTTGTTGTTGTTGACATAGTTGTGGTTGTTGCTTATTTGACGTTGTTGTTATTGTTTACGTTGTTGTTGTTTATTTGACGTTGTTATTATTGTTCTTGTTGTTGTTTATTTGACGTTGTTGTTGTTTGCGTTGTTGTTGTTGTTGTTGTTTAATTGACGTTGTTGTTGTTGTTGACATTGTTGTTGTTGTTGTTTATTTAACTTTGTTATTATTGTTGTTGACGTTGTTGTTGTTGTTGTTGTTGACGTTGTTGTATTTTTCGTTTATTTGACGTTGTTGTTGTTAACGTTGTTGTTGTTGTTGTTTATTTGACATTGTTGTTGTTGTTGACGGTGTTGTTGTTGTTGTTGACATTGTTGTTGTTGTTGTTTATTTGACTTTGTTGTTGTTGTTGACGTTGTTGTTGTTGTTGACATTGTTGTTGTTGTTGTCGTTTATTTGACGTTTTTGTTGTTTTTGTTGACATTGTTGTGGTTGTTGTTTATTTGACAATTTTGTTGTTGTTGACGGTGTTGTTGTTGTTGATGTTGTTATTGTTATTTATTTGACGTTGTTGTTGTTTATTTGACGTTGTTGTTGTTGTTGACGTTGTTGTTGTTGCTGTTATTTATTTGACGTTGTTGTTGTTGTTGTTTATTTGACGTTGTTGTTGTTGTTGTTTATTTGACGTTGTTGTTGTTGTTGTTTATTTGACGTTGTTGTGGTTGTTGTTGTTGTTTTTGTTGTTTATTTGACGTTGTTGTTGTTGATGTTGTTGTTGTTGTTTATTTGACGTTGTTGTTGTTGTTGTTGTTTATTTGACGTTGTTTTTATTGTTGTTTATTTGACGTTGTTATTGTTGTTGTTGTTGTTTATTTGACGTTGTTGTTCTTGTTGTTGTTGTTTATTTGACGGTGTTGTTGTTGTTGTTGTTGTTGTTTATTTGACGTTGTTGTTGTTGTTGTTTATTTGATGTTGTTGTTGTTGACGTTGTTGTTGTTGTTTATTTGACGTTGTTGTTGTTGACGTTGTTGTTGTTGACGTTGTTGTTGTTGTTGTGTATTTGACGTTGTTGTTGCTTATTTGACGTTATTGTTGTTGTTGACGTTGTTGTTGTTGTTGTTGTTTATTTGACATTGTTGTTGTTGTTGACGTTGTTGTTGTTGTTGTTATTGTTGTTTATTTGACGTTGTTGTTGTTGTTATTTATTTGATGTTGTTATTGTTGTTGTTTATTTGACGTTGTTGTTGTTGTTGACGTTGTTGTTGTTGTTGTTTATTTGACGTTGTTGTTGTTTATTTGACATTGTTGTTGTTGTTGACGTTGTTGTTGTTGTTGTTGTTTATTTGACGTTCTTGTTGTTGTTGTTGTTGTTTTTTTGACGTTGTTGTTGTTGTTGACGTTGTTGTTATTGTTGTTGTTTTTTATTTGACGTTGTTGTTGTTGTTTTTGTTGTTTATTTGACGTTGTTGTTGTTGTTGTTGTTATTTTTGTTTTTTATTTGACGTTGTTGTTGTTGTTGTTGTTGACGTTGTTGTTGTTTTTTATTTGACGTTGTTTTTGTTTTTGTTATTTATTTGACGTTGTTGTTGTTGTTGTTGTTTATTTGACGTTGTTGTTGTTGTTGTTTATTTGACGTTGTTGTTGTTGTTTATTTGACGGTGTTGTTGTTGTTTATTTGACGTTGTTGCTGTTGTTGTTGTTTATTTGACGTTGTTGTTGTTGTTGACGTTGTTGTTGTTGTTGTTGTTGTTTATTTAACGTTGTTGTTGTTGTTGTTAACGTTGTTGTTGTTGTTGACATTGTTGTTGTTGTTGTTGTTTATATGACGTTGTTGTTGTTGTGATTTATTTGACATTGTTGTTGTTGTTGACGGTGTTGTTGTTGTTGTTGACATTGTTGTTGTTGTTTATTTGACTTTGTTGTTGTTGTTGACGTTGTTGTTGTTGTTGTTGACGTTGTTGTTGTTGTTGTTTATTTGATGTTGTTGTTGTTGTTGTTGTTGTTGTTGACGTTGTTGTTGTTGTTGTTTATTTGACAATTTTGTTGTTATTGACGTTGTTGTTGTTGTTGTTGTTGATGTTGTTGTTGTTATTTATTTGACGTTGTTGTTGTTGTTGTTTATTTGACGTTGTTGTTGTTGTTGTTGTTGTTGACGTTGTTGTTGTTGTTGTTTATTTGACAATTTTGTTGTTGTTGACGTTGTTGTTGTTGTTGATGTTGTTGTTCTTATTTATTTGACGTTGTTGTTGTTGTTGTTGTTGTTTATTTGACTTTGTTGTTGTTATTTATTTGACAATGTTGTTGTTGTTTATTTGACGTTGCTGTTGTTGACGTTGTTGTTGTTGTTGTTGTTTATTTGACGTTGTTGTTGTTGTTTATTTGACATAGTTGTTGTTGTTGACGTTGTTGTTGTTGTTTATTTGACATTGTTGTTGTTGTTGTTTTGACATTGTTGTTATTGTTGACGTTGTTGTTGTTGTTTATTTGATGTTGTTGTTGTTGTTGTTTATTTGACGTTGTTGTTTTTTATTTGACATTGTTGTTGTTGTTGACGTTGTTGTTGTTTTTGTTGTTTATTTGACGTTGTTGTTGTTGTTTATTTGACATTGTTGTTGTTGTTGTTGACGTTGTTATTGTTGTTGTTGTTGTTTATTTGACGTTGTTGTCGTTGACGTTGTTGTTGTTGTTGTTATTTATTTGATGTTGTTGTTGTTGTTGTTGTTGTTTATTTGACGTTGTTGTTGTTGTTGTTGTTGTTGTTTATTTGACGTCGTTGTTGTTGTTGTTGTTTATTTGACGTTGTTGTTGTTGTTTTTGTTGTTTATTTGACGTTGTTGTTGTTGTTGTTTTTGTTGTTTATTTGATGTTGTTGTTGTTGACGTTGTTGTTGTTGTTTATTTGACGTTGATGTTGTTGTTTTTGTTGTTTATTTGACGTTGTTGTTGTTGTTTATTAGACGGTGTTGTTGTTGTTGTTTATTTGACGTTGTTGTTGTTGTTGTTGTTTATTTGACGTTGTTGTTGTTGACGTTGTTGTTGTTGTTGTTGTTTATTTTACGTTGTTGTTGTTGTTGTTGTTTATTTGACGTTGTTGTTGTTGTTGTTGACGTTGTTGTTGTTGTTGTTTATTTGACGTTGTTGTTGTTGTTGTTGACATAGTTGTTGTTGTTTCTTATTTGACGTTGTTGTTATTGTTGACGTTGTTGTTGTTTATTTGACGTTGTTATTGTTGTTCTTGTTGTTGTTTATTTGACGTTGTTGTTGTTGACGTTGTTGTTGTTGTTGTTTAATTGACGTTGCTGTTGTTGTTGACATTGTTGTTGTTGTTGTTTATTTAACTTTGTTATTATTGTTGTTGACGTTGTTGTTGTTGTTGTTGACGTTGTTGTATTTTTCGTTTATTTGACGTTGTTGTTGTTAACGTTGTTGTTGTTGTTTATTTGACATTGTTGTTGTTGTTGACGGTGTTGTTGTTGTTGTTGTTGACATTGTTGTTGTTGTTGTTTATTTGACTTTGTTGTTGTTGTTGTTGACGTTGTTGTTGTTGTTGTTGTTTATTTGACGTTTTTGTTGTTTTTGTTGACATTGTTGTTGTTGTTGTTTATTTGACAATTTTGTTGTTGTTGACGGTGTTGTTGTTGTTGATGTTGTTATTGTTATTTATTTGACGTTGTTGTTGTTTATTTGACGTTGTTATTGTTGTTGACGTTGTTGTTGTTGCTGTTATTTATTTGACGTTGTTGTTATTGTTGTTTATTTGACGTTGTTGTTTATTTGACGTTGTTGTTGTTGTTGTTTATTTGACGTTGTTGTGGTTGTTGTTGTTGTTTTTGTTGTTTATTTGACGTTGTTGTTGTTGTTGACGTTGTTGTTGTTGTTTATTTGACGTTGTTGTTGTTGTTGTTTATTTGACGTTGTTTTTATTGTTGTTTATTTGACGTTGTTATTGTTGTTGTTGTTGTTGTTGTTTATTTGACGTTGTTGTTCTTGTTGTTGTTGTTTATTTAACGGTGTTGTTGTTGTTGTTGTTTATTTGACGTTGTTGTTGTTGTTGTTTATTTGATGTTGTTGTTCTTGACGTTGTTGTTGTTGTTGTTTATTTGACGTTGTTGTTGTTGACGTTGTTGTTGTTGTTGTGTATTTGACGTTGTTGTTGCTTATTTGACATTATTGTTGTTGTTGACGTTGTTGTTGTTGTTATTGTTTATTTGACGTTGTTGTTGTTGTTGTTTATTTGACGTTGTTGTTGTTGTTTATTTGACGGTGTTGTTGTTGTTGTTTATTTGACGTTGTTGCTGTTGTTGTTGTTTATTTGACGTTGTTGTTGTTGTTGACGTTATTGTTGTTGTTGTTGTTTATTTAACGTTGTTGTTGTTGTTGTTAACGTTGTTGTTGTTGTTGACGTTGTTGTTGTTGTTGTTGTTTATTTGACGTTGTTGTTGTGATTTATTTGACATTGTTGTTGTTGTTGACAGTGTTGTTGTTGTTGTTGACATTGTTGTTGTTGTTTATTTGACTTTGTTGTTGTTGTTGACGTTGTTGTTGTTGTTGTTGACGTTGTTGTTGTTGTTTATTTGATGTTGTTGTTGTTGTTGTTGTTGTTGTTGACGTTGTTGTTGTTGTTGTTTATTTGACAATTTTGTTGTTATTGACGTTGTTGTTGTTGTTGTTGTTGATGTTGTTGTTGTTATTTATTTGACGTTGTTGTTGTTGTTTATTTGACGTTGTTGTTGTTGTTGTTGTTGACGTTGTTGTTGTTGTTGTTTATTTGACAATTTTGTTGTTGTTGACGTTGTTGTTGTTGTTGATGTTGTTGTTCTTATTTATTTGACGTTGTTGTTGTTGTTGTTGTTTATTTGACTTTGTTGTTGTTATTTATTTGACAATGTTGTTGTTGTTTATTTGACGTTGCTGTTGTTGACGTTGTTGTTGTTGTTGTTGTTGTTGTTTATTTGACGTTGTTGTTGTTGTTTATTTGACATAGTTGTTGTTGTTGACGTTGTTGTTGTTGTTTATTTGATGTTGTTGTTGTTGTTGTTTATTTGACGTTGTTGTTGTTTATTTGACATTGTTGTTGTTGTTGACGTTGTTGTTGTTTTTGTTATTTATTTGACGTTGTTGTTGTTGTTTATTTGACATTGTTGTTGTTGTTGTTGACGTTGTTGTTGTTGTTGTTGTTGTTTATTTGACGTTGTTGTCGTTGACGTTGTTGTTGTTGTTGTTATTTATTTGATGTTGTTGTTGTTGTTGTTGTTGTTGTTGTTGTTGTTTATTTGACGTTGTTGTTGTTGTTGTTGTTGTTGTTTATTTGACGTCGTTGTTGTTGTTGTTTATTTGACGTTGTTGTTGTTGTTTTTGTTGTTTATTTGACGTTGTTGTTGTTGTTGTTTTTGTTGTTTATTTGATGTTGTTGTTGTTGACGTTGTTGTTGTTGTTTATTTGACGTTGATGTTGTTGTTTTTGTTGTTTATTTGACGTTGTTGTTGTTGTTTATTAGACGGTGTTGTTGTTGTTGTTTATTTGACGTTGTTGTTGTTGTTGTTGTTTATTTGACGTTGTTGTTGTTGACGTTGTTGTTGTTGTTGTTTATTTGACGTTGTTGTTGTTGTTGTTGTTGTTGTTTATTTGACGTTGTTGTTGTTGTTGTTGACGTTGTTGTTGTTGTTGTTTATTTGACGTTGTTGTTGTTGTTGTTGACATAGTTGTTGTTGTTGCTTATTTGACGTTGTTGTTATTGTTCACGTTGTTGTTGTTTATTTGACGTTGTTATTGTTGTTCTTGTTGTTGTTTATTTGACGTTGTTGTTGTTGTTTATTTGACGTTGTTGTTGTTGTTGTTGACATAGTTGTTGTTGTTGCTTATTTGACGTTGTTGTTATTGTTGACGTTGTTGTTGTTTATTTGACGTTGTTATTGTTGTTCTTGTTGTTGTTTATTTGACGTTGTTGTTGTTGACGTTGTTGTTGTTGTTGTTTAATTGACGTTGCTGTTGTTGTTGACATTGTTGTTGTTGTTGTTTATTTAACTTTGTTATTATTGTTGTTGACGTTGTTGTTGTTGTTGTTGACGTTGTTGTATTTTTCGTTTATTTGACGTTGTTGTTGTTAACGTTGTTGTTGTTGTTTATTTGACATTGTTGTTGTTGTTGACGGTGTTGTTGTTGTTGTTGACATTGTTGTTGTTGTTGTTTATTTGACTTTGTTGTTGTTGTTGACGTTGTTGTTGTTGTTGTTTATTTGACGTTTTTGTTGTTTTTGTTGACATTGTTGTTGTTGTTGTTTATTTGACAATTTTGTTGTTGTTGACGGTGTTGTTGTTGTTGATGTTGTTATTGTTATTTATTTGACGTTGTTGTTGTTTATTTGACGTTGTTATTGTTGTTGACGTTGTTGTTGTTGCTGTTATTTATTTGACGTTGTTGTTGTTGTTGTTTATTTGACGTTGTTGTTGTTGTTGTTTATTTGACGTTGTTGTTGTTGTAGTTTATTTGACGTTGTTGTGGTTGTTGTTGTTGTTTTTGTTGTTTATTTGACGTTGTTGTTGTTGTTGACGTTGTTGTTGTTGTTTATTTGACGTTGTTGTTGTTGTTGTTTATTTGACTTTGTTTTTATTGTTGTTTATTTGACGTTGTTATTGTTGTTGTTGTTGTTGTTTATTTGACGTTGTTGTTCTTGTTGTTGTTGTTTATTTGACGGTGTTGTTGTTGTTGTTGTTTATTTGACGTTGTTGTTGTTGTTGTTGTTTATTTGATGTTGTTGTTGTTGACGTTGTTGTTGTTGTTGTTTATTTGACGTTGTTGTTGTTGTTGACGTTGTTGTTGTTGTTGTGTATTTGACGTTGTTGTTGCTTATTTGACGTTATTGTTGTTGTTGACGTTGTTGTTGTTGTTGTTGTTGTTTATTTGACATTGTTGTTGTTTTTGACGTTGTTGTTGTTGTTGTTATTGTTGTTTATTTGACGTTGTTGTTGTTGTTGTTTATTTGATGTTGTTATTGTTGTTGTTTATTTGACGTTGTTGTTGTTGTTGACGTTGTTGTTGTTGTTTATTTGACGTTGTTGTTGTTTATTTGACATTGTTGTTGTTGTTGACGTTGTTGTTGTTGTTGTTTATTTGACGTTCTTGTTGTTGTTGTTTTTTTGACGTTGTTGTTGTTGTTGACGTTGTTGTTGTTGTTGTTGTTTATTTGACGTTGTTGTTGTTGTTGTTGTTTTTGTTGTTTATTTGACGTTGTTGTTGTTGTTGTTGTTATTTTTGTTGTTTATTTGACGTTGTTGTTGTTGTTGTTGACGTTGTTGTTGTTGTTTATTTGACGTTGTTGTTGTTGTTTTTGTTATTTATTTGACGTTGTTGTTGTTGTTGTTTATTTGACGTTGTTGTTGTTGTAGTTTATTTGACGTTGTTGTTGTTGTTTATTTGACGGTGTTGTTGTTGTTGTTGTTTATTTGACGTTGTTGCTGTTGTTGTTGTTTATTTGACGTTGTTGTTGTTGTTGACGTTGTTGTTGTTATTGTTTATTTAACGTTGTTGTTGTTGTTGTTGACGTTGTTGTTGTTGTTGACGTTGTTGTTGTTGTTGTTGTTTATTTGACGTTGTTGTTGTGATTTATTTGACACTGTTGTTGTTGTTGACGGTGTTGTTGTTGTTGTTGACATTGTTGTTGTTGTTTATTTGACTTTGTTTTTGTTGTTGACGTTGTTGTTGTTGTTGTTGACGTTGTTGTTGTTGTTGTTTATTTGACGTTGTTGTCGTTGTTGTTGACGTTGTTGTTGTTGTTGTTATTATTATTGTTGTTTATTTGACAATTTTGTTGTTATTGACGTTGTTGTTGTTGTTGTTGTTGTTGATGATGTTGTTGTTGTTATTTATTTGACGTTGTTGTTGTTGTTGTTGTTTATTTGACGTTGTTGTTGTTGTTTATTTGACGGTGTTGTTGTTGTTGTTTATTTGACGTTGTTGCTGTTGTTGTTGTTTATTTGACGTTGTTGTTGTTGTTGACGTTGTTGTTGTTGTTGTTGTTTATTTAACGTTGTTGTTGTTGTTGTTAACGTTGTTGTTGTTGTTGACGTTGTTGTTGTTGTTGTTGTTTATTTGACATTGTTGTTGTTGTGATTTATTTGACATTGTTGTTGTTGTTGACAGTGTTGTTGTTGTTGTTGACATTGTTGTTGTTGTTTATTTGACTTTGTTGTTGTTGTTGACGTTGTTGTTGTTGTTGTTGACGTTGTTGTTGTTGTTTATTTGATGTTGTTGTTGTTGTTGTTGTTGTTGTTGACGTTGTTGTTGTTGTTGTTTATTTGACAATTTTGTTGTTATTGACGTTGTTGTTGTTGTTGTTGTTGATGTTGTTGTTGTTATTTATTTGACGTTGTTGTTGTTGTTTATTTGACGTTGTTGTTGTTGTTGTTGTTGTTGACGTTGTTGTTGTTGTTGTTTATTTGACAATTTTGTTGTTGTTGACGTTGTTGTTGTTGTTGATGTTGTTGTTCTTATTTATTTGACGTTGTTGTTGTTGTTGTTGTTGTTTATTTGACTTTGTTGTTGTTATTTATTTGACAATGTTGTTGTTGTTTATTTGACGTTGCTGTTGTTGACGTTGTTGTTGTTGTTGTTGTTGTTGTTTATTTGACGTTGTTGTTGTTGTTTATTTGACATAGTTGTTGTTGTTGACGTTGTTGTTGTTGTTTATTTGATGTTGTTGTTGTTGTTGTTTATTTGACGTTGTTGTTGTTTATTTGACATTGTTGTTGTTGTTGACGTTGTTGTTGTTTTTGTTATTTATTTGACGTTGTTGTTGTTGTTTATTTGACATTGTTGTTGTTGTTGTTGACGTTGTTGTTGTTGTTGTTGTTGTTTATTTGACGTTGTTGTCGTTGACGTTGTTGTTGTTGTTGTTATTTATTTGATGTTGTTGTTGTTGTTGTTGTTGTTGTTTATTTGACGTTGTTGTTGTTGTTGTTGTTGTTGTTGTTTATTTGACGTCGTTGTTGTTGTTGTTTATTTGACGTTGTTGTTGTTGTTTTTGTTGTTTATTTGACGTTGTTGTTGTTGTTGTTTTTGTTGTTTATTTGATGTTGTTGTTGTTGACGTTGTTGTTGTTGTTTATTTGACGTTGATGTTGTTGTTTTTGTTGTTTATTTGACGTTGTTGTTGTTGTTGTTTATTAGACGGTGTTGTTGTTGTTGTTTATTTGACGTTGTTGTTGTTGTTGTTGTTTATTTGACGTTGTTGTTGTTGACGTTGTTGTTGTTGTTGTTGTTTATTTGACGTTGTTGTTGTTGTTGTTGTTGTTTATTTGACGTTGTTGTTGTTGTTGTTGACGTTGTTGTTGTTGTTGTTTATTTGACGTTGTTGTTGTTGTTGTTGACATAGTTGTTGTTGTTGCTTATTTGACGTTGTTGTTATTGTTGACGTTGTTGTTGTTTATTTGACGTTGTTATTGTTGTTCTTGTTGTTGTTTATTTGACGTTGTTGTTGTTGTTTATTTGACGTTGTTGTTGTTGTTGTTGACATAGTTGTTGTTGTTGCTTATTTGACGTTGTTGTTATTGTTGACGTTGTTGTTGTTTATTTGACGTTGTTATTGTTGTTCTTGTTGTTGTTTATTTGACGTTGTTGTTGTTGACGTTGTTGTTGTTGTTGTTGTTTAATTGACGTTGCTGTTGTAGTTGACATTGTTGTTGTTGTTGTTTATTTAACTTTGTTATTATTGTTGTTGACGTTGTTGTTGTTGTTGTTGATGTTGTTGTATTTTTCGTTTATTTGACGTTGTTGTTGTTAACGTTGTTGTTGTTGTTTATTTGACATTGTTGTTGTTGTTGACGGTGTTGTTGTTGTTGTTGACATTGTTGTTGTTGTTGTTTATTTGACTTTGTTGTTGTTGTTGACGTTGTTGTTGTTGTTGACGTTGTTGTTGTTGTTGTTGTTTATTTGACGTTTTTGTTGTTTTTGTTGACATTGTTGTTGTTGTTGTTTATTTGACAATTTTGTTGTTGTTGACGGTGTTGTTGTTGTTGATGTTGTTATTGTTATTTATTTGACGTTGTTGTTGTTTATTTGACGTTGTTATTGTTGTTGACGTTGTTGTTGTTGCTGTTATTTATTTGACGTTGTTGTTGTTGTTGTTTATTTGACGTTGTTGTTGTTGTTGTTTATTTGACGTTGTTGTTGTTGTTGTTTATTTGACGTTGTTGTGGTTGTTGTTGTTGTTTTTGTTGTTTATTTGACGTTGTTGTTGTTGTTGACGTTGTTGTTGTTGTTTATTTGACGTTGTTGTTGTTGTTGTTTATTTGACTTTGTTTTTATTGTTGTTTATTTGACGTTGTTATTGTTGTTGTTGTTTATTTGACGTTGTTGTTGTTGTTGTTTATTTGATGTTGTTGTTGTTGACGTTGTTGTTGTTGTTGTTTATTTGACGTTGTTGTTGTTGTTGACGTTGTTGTTGTTGTTGTGTATTTGACGTTGTTGTTGCTTATTTGACGTTATTGTTGTTGTTGACGTTGTTGTTGTTGTTGTTGTTGTTTATTTGACATTGTTGTTGTTTTTGACGTTGTTGTTGTTGTTGTTGTTATTGTTGTTTATTTGACGTTGTTGTTGTTGTTGTTTATTTGATGTTGTTATTGTTGTTGTTTATTTGACGTTGTTGTTGTTGTTGACGTTGTTGTTGTTGTTTATTTGACGTTGTTGTTGTTTATTTGACATTGTTGTTGTTGTTGACGTTGTTGTTGTTGTTGTTTATTTGACGTTCTTGTTGTTGTTGTTTTTTTGACGTTGTTGTTGTTGACGTTGTTGTTGTTGTTGTTGTTTATTTGACGTTGTTGTTGTTGTTGTTGTTTTTGTTGTTTATTTGACGTTGTTGTTGTTGTTGTTGTTATTTTTGTTGTTTATTTGACGTTGTTGTTGTTGTTGTTGACGTTGTTGTTGTTGTTTATTTGACGTTGTTGTTGTTGTTTTTGTTATTTATTTGACGTTGTTGTTGTTGTTGTTGTTTATTTGACGTTGTTGTTGTTGTAGTTTATTTGACGTTGTTGTTGTTGTTTATTTGACGGTGTTGTTGTTGTTGTTGTTTATTTGACGTTGTTGTTGTTGTTGTTGTTTATTTGACGTTGTTGTTGTTGTTGACGTTGTTGTTGTTATTGTTTATTTAACGTTGTTGTTGTTGTTGTTGACGTTGTTGTTGTTGTTGACGTTGTTGTTGTTGTTGTTGTTTATTTGACGTTGTTGTTGTTGTTGTTGACATAGTTGTTGTTGTTGCTTATTTGACGTTGTTGTTATTGTTGACGTTGTTGTTGTTTATTTGACGTTGTTATTGTTGTTCTTGTTGTTGTTTATTTGACGTTGTTGTTGTTGACGTTGTTGTTGTTGTTGTTGTTTAATTGACGTTGCTGTTGTAGTTGACATTGTTGTTGTTGTTGTTTATTTAACTTTGTTATTATTGTTGTTGACGTTGTTGTTGTTGTTGTTGATGTTGTTGTATTTTTCGTTTATTTGACGTTGTTGTTGTTAACGTTGTTGTTGTTGTTTATTTGACATTGTTGTTGTTGTTGACGGTGTTGTTGTTGTTGTTGACATTGTTGTTGTTGTTGTTTATTTGACTTTGTTGTTGTTGTTGACGTTGTTGTTGTTGTTGACGTTGTTGTTGTTGTTGTTGTTTATTTGACGTTTTTGTTGTTTTTGTTGACATTGTTGTTGTTGTTGTTTATTTGACAATTTTGTTGTTGTTGACGGTGTTGTTGTTGTTGATGTTGTTATTGTTATTTATTTGACGTTGTTGTTGTTTATTTGACGTTGTTATTGTTGTTGACGTTGTTGTTGTTGCTGTTATTTATTTGACGTTGTTGTTGTTGTTGTTTATTTGACGTTGTTGTTGTTGTTGTTTATTTGACGTTGTTGTTGTTGTTGTTTATTTGACGTTGTTGTGGTTGTTGTTGTTGTTTTTGTTGTTTATTTGACGTTGTTGTTGTTGTTGACGTTGTTGTTGTTGTTTATTTGACGTTGTTGTTGTTGTTGTTTATTTGACTTTGTTTTTATTGTTGTTTATTTGACGTTGTTATTGTTGTTGTTGTTTATTTGACGTTGTTGTTGTTGTTGTTTATTTGATGTTGTTGTTGTTGACGTTGTTGTTGTTGTTGTTTATTTGACGTTGTTGTTGTTGTTGACGTTGTTGTTGTTGTTGTGTATTTGACGTTGTTGTTGCTTATTTGACGTTATTGTTGTTGTTGACGTTGTTGTTGTTGTTGTTGTTGTTTATTTGACATTGTTGTTGTTTTTGACGTTGTTGTTGTTGTTGTTGTTATTGTTGTTTATTTGACGTTGTTGTTGTTGTTGTTTATTTGATGTTGTTATTGTTGTTGTTTATTTGACGTTGTTGTTGTTGTTGACGTTGTTGTTGTTGTTTATTTGACGTTGTTGTTGTTTATTTGACATTGTTGTTGTTGTTGACGTTGTTGTTGTTGTTGTTTATTTGACGTTCTTGTTGTTGTTGTTTTTTTGACGTTGTTGTTGTTGACGTTGTTGTTGTTGTTGTTGTTTATTTGACGTTGTTGTTGTTGTTGTTGTTTTTGTTGTTTATTTGACGTTGTTGTTGTTGTTGTTGTTATTTTTGTTGTTTATTTGACGTTGTTGTTGTTGTTGTTGACGTTGTTGTTGTTGTTTATTTGACGTTGTTGTTGTTGTTTTTGTTATTTATTTGACGTTGTTGTTGTTGTTGTTGTTTATTTGACGTTGTTGTTGTTGTAGTTTATTTGACGTTGTTGTTGTTGTTTATTTGACGGTGTTGTTGTTGTTGTTGTTTATTTGACGTTGTTGTTGTTGTTGTTGTTTATTTGACGTTGTTGTTGTTGTTGACGTTGTTGTTGTTATTGTTTATTTAACGTTGTTGTTGTTGTTGTTGACGTTGTTGTTGTTGTTGACGTTGTTGTTGTTGTTGTTGTTTATTTGACGTTGTTGTTGTGATTTATTTGACACTGTTGTTGTTGTTGACGGTGTTGTTGTTGTTGTTGACATTGTTGTTGTTGTTTATTTGACTTTGTTGTTGTTGTTGACGTTGTTGTTGTTGTTGTTGACGTTGTTGTTGTTGTTGTTTATTTGACGTTGTTGTTGTTGTTGTTGACGTTGTTGTTGTTGTTGTTATTATTGTTGTTTATTTGACAATTTTGTTGTTATTGACGTTGTTGTTGTTGTTGTTGTTGATGATGTTGTTGTTGTTATTTATTTGACGTTGTTGTTGTTGTTGTTGTTTATTTGACGTTGTTGTTGTTGTTTATTTGACGGTGTTGTTGTTGTTGTTTATTTGACGTTGTTGCTGTTGTTGTTGTTTATTTGACGTTGTTGTTGTTGTTGACGTTGTTGTTGTTGTTGTTGTTTATTTAACGTTGTTGTTGTTGTTGTTAACATTGTTGTTGTTGTTGACGTTGTTGTTGTTGTTGTTGTTTATTTGACGTTGTTGTTGTTGTGATTTATTTGACATTGTTGTTGTTGTTGACAGTGTTGTTGTTGTTGTTGACATTGTTGTTGTTGTTTATTTGACGTTGTTGCTGTTGTTGTTGTTTATTTGACGTTGTTGTTGTTGTTGACGTTGTTGTTGTTATTGTTTATTTAACGTTGTTGTTGTTGTTGTTGACGTTGTTGTTGTTGTTGACGTTGTTGTTGTTGTTGTTGTTTATTTGACGTTGTTGTTGTGATTTATTTGACACTGTTGTTGTTGTTGACGGTGTTGTTGTTGTTGTTGACATTGTTGTTGTTGTTTATTTGACTTTGTTGTTGTTGTTGACGTTGTTGTTGTTGTTGTTGACGTTGTTGTTGTTGTTGTTTATTTGACGTTGTTGTTGTTGTTGTTGACGTTGTTGTTGTTGTTGTTATTATTGTTGTTTATTTGACAATTTTGTTGTTATTGACGTTGTTGTTGTTGTTGTTGTTGATGATGTTGTTGTTGTTATTTATTTGACGTTGTTGTTGTTGTTGTTGTTTATTTGACGTTGTTGTTGTTGTTTATTTGACGGTGTTGTTGTTGTTGTTTATTTGACGTTGTTGCTGTTGTTGTTGTTTATTTGACGTTGTTGTTGTTGTTGACGTTGTTGTTGTTGTTGTTGTTTATTTAACGTTGTTGTTGTTGTTGTTAACATTGTTGTTGTTGTTGACGTTGTTGTTGTTGTTGTTGTTTATTTGACGTTGTTGTTGTTGTGATTTATTTGACATTGTTGTTGTTGTTGACAGTGTTGTTGTTGTTGTTGACATTGTTGTTGTTGTTTATTTGACTTTGTTGTTGTTGTTGACGTTGTTGTTGTTGTTGTTGACGTTGTTGTTGTTGTTTATTTGATGTTGTTATTGTTGTTGTTGTTGTTGTTGACGTTGTTGTTGTTGTTGTTTATTTGACAATTTTGTTGTTATTGACGTTGTTGTTGTTGTTGTTGATGTTGTTGTTGTTATTTATTTGACGTTGTTGTTGTTGTTTATTTGACGTTGTTGTTGTTGTTGTTGTTGTTGACGTTGTTGTTGTTGTTGTTTATTTGACAATTTTGTTGTTGTTGACGTTGTTGTTGTTGTTGATGTTGTTGTTCTTATTTATTTGACGTTGTTGTTGTTGTTGTTGTTGTTGTTGTTTATTTGACTTTGTTGTTGTTATTTATTTTACAATGTTGTTGTTGTTTATTTGACGTTGCTGTTGTTGACGTTGTTGTTGTTGTTGTTGTTGTTTATTTGACGTTGTTGTTGTTGTTTATTTGACATAGTTGTTGTTGTTGACGTTGTTGTTGTTGTTTATTTGATGTTGTTGTTGTTGTTGTTTATTTGACGTTGTTGTTGTTTATTTGACATTGTTGTTGTTGTTGACGTTGTTGTTTTTGTTATTTATTTGACGTTGTTGTTGTTGTTTATTTGACATTGTTGTTGTTGTTGTTGACGTTGTTGTTGTTGTTGTTGTTGTTGTTTATTTGACGTTGTTGTCGTTGACGTTGTTGTTGTTGTTGTTATTTATTTGATGTTGTTGTTGTTGTTGTTGTTGTTGTTTATTTGACGTTGTTGTTGTTGTTGTTGTTGTTTATTTGACGTCGTTGTTGTTGTTGTTTATTTGACGTTGTTGTTGTTGTTTTTGTTGTTTATTTGACGTTGTTGTTGTTGTTGTTTTTGTTGTTTATTTGATGTTGTTGTTGTTGACGTTGTTGTTGTTGTTTATTTGACGTTGATGTTGTTGTTTTTGTTGTTTATTTGACGTTGTTGTTGTTGTTTATTAGACGGTGTTGTTGTTGTTGTTTATTTGACGTTGTTGTTGTTGTTGTTTATTTGACGTTGTTGTTGTTGACGTTGTTGTTGTTGTTGTTTATTTGACGTTGTTGTTGTTGTTGTTGTTTATTTGACGTTGTTGTTGTTGTTGTTGACGTTGTTGTTGTTGTTGTTTATTTGACGTTGTTGTTGTTGTTGTTGACATAGTTGTTGTTGTTGCTTATTTGACGTTGTTGTTATTGTTGACGTTGTTGTTGTTTATTTGACGTTGTTATTGTTGTTCTTGTTGTTGTTTATTTGACGTTGTTGTTGTTGTTTATTTGACGTTGTTGTTGTTGTTGTTGACATAGTTGTTGTTGTTGCTTATTTAACGTTGTTGTTATTGTTGACGTTGTTGTTGTTTATTTGACGTTGTTATTGTTGTTCTTGTTGTTGTTTATTTGACGTTGTTGTTGTTGACGTTGTTGTTGTTGTTGTTGTTTAATTGACGTTGCTGTTGTTGTTGACATTGTTGTTGTTGTTGTTGTTTATTTAACTTTGTTATTATTGTTGTTGACGTTGTTGTTGTTGTTGTTGACATTGTTGTATTTTTCGTTTATTTGACGTTGTTGTTGTTAATGTTGTTGTTGTTGTTTATTTGACATTGTTGTTGTTGTTGACGGTGTTGTTGTTGTTGTTGTTGACATTGTTGTTGTTGTTGTTTATTTGACTTTGTTGTTGTTGTTGACGTTGTTGTTGTTGTTGACGTTGTTGTTGTTGTTGTTGTTGTTTATTTGACGTTTTTGTTGTTTTTGTTGACATTGTTGTTGTTGTTGTTTATTTGACAATTTTGTTGTTGTTGACGGTGTTGTTGTTGTTGATGTTGTTATTGTTATTTATTTGACGTTGTTGTTGTTTATTTGACGTTGTTATTGTTGTTGACGTTGTTGTTGTTGCTGTTATTTATTTGACGTTGTTGTTGTTGTTGTTTATTTGACGTTGTTGTTGTTGTTGTTGTTTATTTGACGTTGTTGTTGTTGTTGTTTATTTGACGTTGTTGTGGTTGTTGTTGTTGTTTTTGTTGTTTATTTGACGTTGTTGTTGTTGTTGACGTTGTTGTTGTTGTTTATTTGACGTTGTTGTTGTTGTTGTTTATTTGACTTTGTTTTTATTGTTGTTTATTTGACGTTGTTATTGTTGTTGTTGTTGTTGTTTATTTGACGTTGTTGTTCTTGTTGTTGTTGTTTATTTGACGGTGTTGTTGTTGTTGTTGTTGTTGTTTATTTGACGTTGTTGTTGTTGTTGTTTATTTGATGTTGTTGTTGTTGACGTTGTTGTTGTTGTTGTTTATTTGGCGTTGTTGTTGTTGACGTTGTTGTTGTTGTTGTGTATTTGACGTTGTTGTTGCTTATTTGACGTTATTGTTGTTGTTGACGTTGTTGTTGTTGTTGTTTATTTGACATTGTTGTTGTTTTTGACGTTGTTGTTGTTGTTGTTGTTTATTTGACGTTGTTGTTGTGATTTATTTGACACTGTTGTTGTTGTTGACGGTGTTGTTGTTGTTGTTGACATTGTTGTTGTTGTTTATTTGACTTTGTTGTTGTTGTTGACGTTGTTGTTGTTGTTGTTGACGTTGTTGTTGTTGTTGTTTATTTGACGTTGTTGTTGTTGTTGTTGACGTTGTTGTTGTTGTTGTTGTTATTATTGTTGTTTATTTGACAATTTTGTTGTTATTGACGTTGTTGTTGTTGTTGTTGTTGATGATGTTGTTGTTGTTATTTATTTGACGTTGTTGTTGTTGTTGTTGTTTATTTGACGTTGTTGTTGTTGTTTATTTGACGGTGTTGTTGTTGTTGTTTATTTGACGTTGTTGCTGTTGTTGTTGTTTATTTGACGTTGTTGTTGTTGTTGACGTTGTTGTTGTTGTTGTTGTTTATTTAACGTTGTTGTTGTTGTTGTTAACATTGTTGTTGTTGTTGACGTTGTTGTTGTTGTTGTTGTTTATTTGACGTTGTTGTTGTTGTGATTTATTTGACATTGTTGTTGTTGTTGACAGTGTTGTTGTTGTTGTTGACATTGTTGTTGTTGTTTATTTGACTTTGTTGTTGTTGTTGACGTTGTTGTTGTTGTTGTTGACGTTGTTGTTGTTGTTTATTTGATGTTGTTGTTGTTGTTGTTGTTGTTGTTGACGTTGTTGTTGTTGTTGTTTATTTGACAATTTTGTTGTTATTGACGTTATTGTTGTTGTTGTTGATGTTGTTGTTATTTATTTGACGTTGTTGTTGTTGTTTATTTGACGTTGTTGTTGTTGTTGTTGTTGTTGTTGTTGACGTTGTTGTTGTTGTTGTTTATTTGACAATTTTGTTGTTGTTGACGTTGTTGCTGTTGTTGATGTTGTTGTTCTTATTTATTTGACGTTGTTGTTGTTGTTGTTGTTTATTTGACTTTGTTGTTGTTATTTATTTTACAATGTTGTTGTTGTTTATTTGACGTTGCTGTTGTTGACGTTGTTGTTGTTGTTGTTGTTTATTTGACGTTGTTGTTGTTGTTTATTTGACATAGTTGTTGTTGTTGACGTTGTTGTTGTTGTTTATTTGATGTTGTTGTTGTTGTTGTTTATTTGACGTTGTTGTTGTTTATTTGACATTGTTGTTGTTGTTGACGTTGTTGTTGTTTTTGTTATTTATTTGACGTTGTTGTTGTTGTTTATTTGACATTGTTGTTGTTGTTGTTGACGTTGTTGTTGTTGTTGTTGTTGTTGTTTATTTGACGTTGTTGTCGTTGACGTTGTTGTTGTTGTTGTTATTTATTTGATGTTGTTGTTGTTGTTGTTGTTGTTGTTTATTTGACGTTGTTGTTGTTGTTGTTGTTTATTTGACGTCGTTGTTGTTGTTGTTTATTTGATGTTGTTGTTGTTGTTTTTGTTGTTTATTTGACGTTGTTGTTGTTGTTGTTTTTGTTGTTTATTTGATGTTGTTGTTGTTGACGTTGTTGTTGTTGTTTATTTGACGTTGATGTTGTTGTTTTTGTTGTTTATTTGACGTTGTTGTTGTTGTTTATTAGACGGTGTTGTTGTTGTTGTTTATTTGACGTTGTTGTTGTTGTTGTTGTTTATTTGACGTTGTTGTTGTTGACGTTGTTGTTGTTGTTGTTGTTTATTTGACGTTGTTGTTGTTGTTGTTGTTTATTTGACGTTGTTGTTGTTGTTGTTGACGTTGTTGTTGTTGTTGTTTATTTGACGTTGTTGTTGTTGTTGTTGACATAGTTGTTGTTGTTGCTTATTTGACGTTGTTGTTATTGTTGACGTTGTTGTTGTTTATTTGACGTTGTTATTGTTGTTCTTGTTGTTGTTTATTTGACGTTGTTGTTGTTGTTTATTTGATGTTGTTGTTGTTGTTGACATAGTTGTTGTTGTTGCTTATTTGACGTTGTTGTTATTGTTGACGTTGTTGTTGTTTATTTGACGTTGTTATTGTTGTTCTTGTTGTTGTTTATTTGACGTTGTTGTTGTTGACGTTGTTGTTGTTGTTGTTGTTTAATTGACGTTGCTGTTGTTGTTGACATTGTTGTTGTTGTTGTTTATTTAACTTTGTTATTATTGTTGTTGACGTTGTTGTTGTTGTTGTTGACATTGTTGTATTTTTCGTTTATTTGACGTTGTTGTTGTTAATGTTGTTGTTGTTGTTTATTTGACATTGTTGTTGTTGTTGACGGTGTTGTTGTTGTTGTTGTTGACATTGTTGTTGTTGTTGTTTATTTGACTTTGTTGTTGTTGTTGACGTTGTTGTTGTTGTTGACGTTGTTGTTGTTGTTGTTGTTTATTTGACGTTTTTGTTGTTTTTGTTGACATTGTTGTTGTTGTTGTTGTTTATTTGACAATTTTGTTGTTGTTGACGGTGTTGTTGTTGTTGATGTTGTTATTGTTATTTATTTGACGTTGTTGTTGTTTATTTGACGTTGTTATTGTTGTTGACGTTGTTGTTGTTGCTGTTATTTATTTGACGTTGTTGTTGTTGTTGTTTATTTGACGTTGTTGTTGTTGTTGTTGTTTATTTGACGTTGTTGTTGTTGTTGTTTATTTGACGTTGTTGTGGTTGTTGTTGTTGTTTTTGTTGTTTATTTGACGTTGTTGTTGTTGTTGACGTTGTTGTTGTTGTTTATTTGACGTTGTTGTTGTTGTTGTTTATTTGACTTTGTTTTTATTGTTGTTTATTTGACGTTGTTATTGTTGTTGTTGTTGTTGTTTATTTGACGTTGTTGTTCTTGTTGTTGTTGTTTATTTGACGGTGTTGTTGTTGTTGTTGTTGTTGTTTATTTGACGTTGTTGTTGTTGTTGTTTATTTGATGTTGTTGTTGTTGACGTTGTTGTTGTTGTTGTTTATTTGGCGTTGTTGTTGTTGACGTTGTTGTTGTTGTTGTGTATTTGACGTTGTTGTTGCTTATTTGACGTTATTGTTGTTGTTGACGTTGTTGTTGTTGTTGTTTATTTGACATTGTTGTTGTTTTTGACGTTGTTGTTGTTGTTGTTGTTTATTTGACGTTGTTGTTGTGATTTATTTGACACTGTTGTTGTTGTTGACGGTGTTGTTGTTGTTGTTGACATTGTTGTTGTTGTTTATTTGACTTTGTTGTTGTTGTTGACGTTGTTGTTGTTGTTGTTGACGTTGTTGTTGTTGTTGTTTATTTGACGTTGTTGTTGTTGTTGTTGACGTTGTTGTTGTTGTTGTTGTTATTATTGTTGTTTATTTGACAATTTTGTTGTTATTGACGTTGTTGTTGTTGTTGTTGTTGTTGATGATGTTGTTGTTGTTATTTATTTGACGTTGTTGTTGTTGTTGTTGTTTATTTGACGTTGTTGTTGTTGTTTATTTGACGGTGTTGTTGTTGTTGTTTATTTGACGTTGTTGCTGTTGTTGTTGTTTATTTGACGTTGTTGTTGTTGTTGACGTTGTTGTTGTTGTTGTTGTTTATTTAACGTTGTTGTTGTTGTTGTTAACATTGTTGTTGTTGTTGACGTTGTTGTTGTTGTTGTTGTTTATTTGACGTTGTTGTTGTTGTGATTTATTTGACATTGTTGTTGTTGTTGACAGTGTTGTTGTTGTTGTTGACATTGTTGTTGTTGTTTATTTGACTTTGTTGTTGTTGTTGACGTTGTTGTTGTTGTTGTTGACGTTGTTGTTGTTGTTTATTTGATGTTGTTGTTGTTGTTGTTGTTGTTGTTGACGTTGTTGTTGTTGTTGTTTATTTGACAATTTTGTTGTTATTGACGTTATTGTTGTTGTTGTTGATGTTGTTGTTATTTATTTGACGTTGTTGTTGTTGTTTATTTGACGTTGTTGTTGTTGTTGTTGTTGTTGTTGTTGACGTTGTTGTTGTTGTTGTTTATTTGACAATTTTGTTGTTGTTGACGTTGTTGCTGTTGTTGATGTTGTTGTTCTTATTTATTTGACGTTGTTGTTGTTGTTGTTGTTTATTTGACTTTGTTGTTGTTATTTATTTTACAATGTTGTTGTTGTTTATTTGACGTTGCTGTTGTTGACGTTGTTGTTGTTGTTGTTGTTTATTTGACGTTGTTGTTGTTGTTTATTTGACATAGTTGTTGTTGTTGACGTTGTTGTTGTTGTTTATTTGATGTTGTTGTTGTTGTTGTTTATTTGACGTTGTTGTTGTTTATTTGACATTGTTGTTGTTGTTGACGTTGTTGTTGTTTTTGTTATTTATTTGACGTTGTTGTTGTTGTTTATTTGACATTGTTGTTGTTGTTGTTGACGTTGTTGTTGTTGTTGTTGTTGTTGTTTATTTGACGTTGTTGTCGTTGACGTTGTTGTTGTTGTTGTTATTTATTTGATGTTGTTGTTGTTGTTGTTGTTGTTGTTTATTTGACGTTGTTGTTGTTGTTGTTGTTTATTTGACGTCGTTGTTGTTGTTGTTTATTTGATGTTGTTGTTGTTGTTTTTGTTGTTTATTTGACGTTGTTGTTGTTGTTGTTTTTGTTGTTTATTTGATGTTGTTGTTGTTGACGTTGTTGTTGTTGTTTATTTGACGTTGATGTTGTTGTTTTTGTTGTTTATTTGACGTTGTTGTTGTTGTTTATTAGACGGTGTTGTTGTTGTTGTTTATTTGACGTTGTTGTTGTTGTTGTTGTTTATTTGACGTTGTTGTTGTTGACGTTGTTGTTGTTGTTGTTGTTTATTTGACGTTGTTGTTGTTGTTGTTGTTTATTTGACGTTGTTGTTGTTGTTGTTGACGTTGTTGTTGTTGTTGTTTATTTGACGTTGTTGTTGTTGTTGTTGACATAGTTGTTGTTGTTGCTTATTTGACGTTGTTGTTATTGTTGACGTTGTTGTTGTTTATTTGACGTTGTTATTGTTGTTCTTGTTGTTGTTTATTTGACGTTGTTGTTGTTGTTTATTTGATGTTGTTGTTGTTGTTGACATAGTTGTTGTTGTTGCTTATTTGACGTTGTTGTTATTGTTGACGTTGTTGTTGTTTATTTGACGTTGTTATTGTTGTTCTTGTTGTTGTTTATTTGACGTTGTTGTTGTTGACGTTGTTGTTGTTGTTGTTGTTTAATTGACGTTGCTGTTGTTGTTGACATTGTTGTTGTTGTTGTTTATTTAACTTTGTTATTATTGTTGTTGACGTTGTTGTTGTTGTTGTTGACATTGTTGTATTTTTCGTTTATTTGACGTTGTTGTTGTTAATGTTGTTGTTGTTGTTTATTTGACATTGTTGTTGTTGTTGACGGTGTTGTTGTTGTTGTTGTTGACATTGTTGTTGTTGTTGTTTATTTGACTTTGTTGTTGTTGTTGACGTTGTTGTTGTTGTTGACGTTGTTGTTGTTGTTGTTGTTTATTTGACGTTTTTGTTGTTTTTGTTGACATTGTTGTTGTTGTTGTTTATTTGACAATTTTGTTGTTGTTGACGGTGTTGTTGTTGTTGATGTTGTTATTGTTATTTATTTGACGTTGTTGTTGTTTATTTGACGTTGTTATTGTTGTTGACGTTGTTGTTGTTGCTGTTATTTATTTGACGTTGTTGTTGTTGTTGTTTATTTGACGTTGTTGTTGTTGTTGTTGTTTATTTGACGTTGTTGTTGTTGTTGTTGTTTATTTGACGTTGTTGTGGTTGTTGTTGTTGTTTTTGTTGTTTATTTGACGTTGTTGTTGTTGTTGACGTTGTTGTTGTTGTTTATTTGACGTTGTTGTTGTTGTTGTTTATTTGACTTTGTTTTTATTGTTGTTTATTTGACGTTGTTATTGTTGTTGTTGTTGTTGTTTATTTGACGTTGTTGTTCTTGTTGTTGTTGTTTATTTGACGGTGTTGTTGTTGTTGTTGTTGTTGTTTATTTGACGTTGTTGTTGTTGTTGTTTATTTGATGTTGTTGTTGTTGACGTTGTTGTTGTTGTTGTTTATTTGGCGTTGTTGTTGTTGACGTTGTTGTTGTTGTTGTGTATTTGACGTTGTTGTTGCTTATTTGACGTTATTGTTGTTGTTGACGTTGTTGTTGTTGTTGTTTATTTGACATTGTTGTTGTTTTTGACGTTGTTGTTGTTGTTGTTGTTTATTTGACGTTGTTGTTGTGATTTATTTGACACTGTTGTTGTTGTTGACGGTGTTGTTGTTGTTGTTGACATTGTTGTTGTTGTTTATTTGACTTTGTTGTTGTTGTTGACGTTGTTGTTGTTGTTGTTGACGTTGTTGTTGTTGTTGTTTATTTGACGTTGTTGTTGTTGTTGTTGACGTTGTTGTTGTTGTTGTTGTTATTATTGTTGTTTATTTGACAATTTTGTTGTTATTGACGTTGTTGTTGTTGTTGTTGTTGTTGATGATGTTGTTGTTGTTATTTATTTGACGTTGTTGTTGTTGTTGTTGTTTATTTGACGTTGTTGTTGTTGTTTATTTGACGGTGTTGTTGTTGTTGTTTATTTGACGTTGTTGCTGTTGTTGTTGTTTATTTGACGTTGTTGTTGTTGTTGACGTTGTTGTTGTTGTTGTTGTTTATTTAACGTTGTTGTTGTTGTTGTTAACATTGTTGTTGTTGTTGACGTTGTTGTTGTTGTTGTTGTTTATTTGACGTTGTTGTTGTTGTGATTTATTTGACATTGTTGTTGTTGTTGACAGTGTTGTTGTTGTTGTTGACATTGTTGTTGTTGTTTATTTGACTTTGTTGTTGTTGTTGACGTTGTTGTTGTTGTTGTTGACGTTGTTGTTGTTGTTTATTTGATGTTGTTGTTGTTGTTGTTGTTGTTGTTGACGTTGTTGTTGTTGTTGTTTATTTGACAATTTTGTTGTTATTGACGTTGTTGTTGTTGTTGTTGATGTTGTTGTTATTTATTTGACGTTGTTGTTGTTGTTTATTTGACGTTGTTGTTGTTGTTGTTGTTGTTGTTGTTGACGTTGTTGTTGTTGTTGTTTATTTGACAATTTTGTTGTTGTTGACGTTGTTGTTGTTGTTGATGTTGTTGTTCTTATTTATTTGACGTTGTTGTTGTTGTTGTTGTTTATTTGACTTTGTTGTTGTTATTTATTTTACAATGTTGTTGTTGTTTATTTGACGTTGCTGTTGTTGACGTTGTTGTTGTTGTTGTTGTTTATTTGACGTTGTTGTTGTTGTTTATTTGACATAGTTGTTGTTGTTGACGTTGTTGTTGTTGTTTATTTGATGTTGTTGTTGTTGTTGTTTATTTGACGTTGTTGTTGTTTATTTGACATTGTTGTTGTTGTTGACGTTGTTGTTGTTTTTGTTATTTATTTGACGTTGTTGTTGTTGTTTATTTGACATTGTTGTTGTTGTTGTTGACGTTGTTGTTGTTGTTGTTGTTGTTGTTGTTTATTTGACGTTGTTGTCGTTGACGTTGTTGTTGTTGTTGTTATTTATTTGATGTTGTTGTTGTTGTTGTTGTTGTTGTTTATTTGACGTTGTTGTTGTTGTTGTTGTTTATTTGACGTCGTTGTTGTTGTTGTTTATTTGATGTTGTTGTTGTTGTTTTTGTTGTTTATTTGACGTTGTTGTTGTTGTTGTTTTTGTTGTTTATTTGATGTTGTTGTTGTTGACGTTGTTGTTGTTGTTTATTTGACGTTGATGTTGTTGTTTTTGTTGTTTATTTGACGTTGTTGTTGTTGTTTATTAGACGGTGTTGTTGTTGTTGTTTATTTGACGTTGTTGTTGTTGTTGTTGTTTATTTGACGTTGTTGTTGTTGACGTTGTTGTTGTTGTTGTTTATTTGACGTTGTTGTTGTTGTTGTTGTTTATTTGACGTTGTTGTTGTTGTTGTTGACGTTGTTGTTGTTGTTGTTTATTTGACGTTGTTGTTGTTGTTGTTGACATAGTTGTTGTTGTTGCTTATTTGACGTTGTTGTTATTGTTGACGTTGTTGTTGTTTATTTGACGTTGTTATTGTTGTTCTTGTTGTTGTTTATTTGACGTTGTTGTTGTTGTTTATTTGATGTTGTTGTTGTTGTTGTTGACATAGTTGTTGTTGTTGCTTATTTGACGTTGTTGTTATTGTTGACGTTGTTGTTGTTTATTTGACGTTGTTATTGTTGTTCTTGTTGTTGTTTATTTGACGTTGTTGTTGTTGACGTTGTTGTTGTTGTTGTTGTTTAATTGACGTTGCTGTTGTTGTTGACATTGTTGTTGTTGTTGTTTATTTAACTTTGTTATTATTGTTGTTGACGTTGTTGTTGTTGTTGTTGACATTGTTGTATTTTTCGTTTATTTGACGTTGTTGTTGTTAATGTTGTTGTTGTTGTTTATTTGACATTGTTGTTGTTGTTGACGGTGTTGTTGTTGTTGTTGTTGACATTGTTGTTGTTGTTGTTTATTTGACTTTGTTGTTGTTGTTGACGTTGTTGTTGTTGTTGACGTTGTTGTTGTTGTTGTTGTTTATTTGACGTTTTTGTTGTTTTTGTTGACATTGTTGTTGTTGTTGTTTATTTGACAATTTTGTTGTTGTTGACGGTGTTGTTGTTGTTGATGTTGTTATTGTTATTTATTTGACGTTGTTGTTGTTTATTTGACGTTGTTATTGTTGTTGACGTTGTTGTTGTTGCTGTTATTTATTTGACGTTGTTGTTGTTGTTGTTTATTTGACGTTGTTGTTGTTGTTGTTGTTTATTTGACGTTGTTGTTGTTGTTGTTTATTTGACGTTGTTGTGGTTGTTGTTGTTGTTTTTGTTGTTTATTTGACGTTGTTGTTGTTGTTGACGTTGTTGTTGTTGTTTATTTGACGTTGTTGTTGTTGTTGTTTATTTGACTTTGTTTTTATTGTTGTTTATTTGACGTTGTTATTGTTGTTGTTGTTGTTGTTTATTTGACGTTGTTGTTCTTGTTGTTGTTGTTTATTTGACGGTGTTGTTGTTGTTGTTGTTGTTGTTTATTTGACGTTGTTGTTGTTGTTGTTTATTTGATGTTGTTGTTGTTTATTTGGCGTTGTTGTTGTTGACGTTGTTGTTGTTGTTGTGTATTTGACGTTGTTGTTGCTTATTTGACGTTATTGTTGTTGTTGACGTTGTTGTTGTTGTTGTTTATTTGACATTGTTGTTGTTTTTGACGTTGTTGTTGTTGTTGTTGTTATTGTTGTTTATTTGACGTTGTTGTTGTTGTTGTTTATTTGATGTTGTTATTGTTGTTGTTTATTTGACGTTGTTGTTGTTGTTGACGTTGTTGTTGTTGTTTATTTGACGTTGTTGTTGTTTATTTGACATTGTTGTTGTTGTTGACGTTGTTGTTGTTGTTGTTTATTTGACGTTCTTGTTGTTGTTGTTTTTTTGACGTTGTTGTTGTTGTTGACGTTGTTGTTGTTGTTGTTGTTTATTTGACGTTGTTGTTGTTGTTGTTGTTTTTGTTGTTTATTTGACGTTGTTGTTGTTGTTGTTATTTTTGTTGTATATTTGACGTTGTTGTTGTTGTTGTTGACGTTGTTGTTGTTGTTTATTTGACGTTGTTGTTGTTGTTTTTGTTATTTATTTAACGTTGTTGTTGTTGTTGTTGTTGTTTATTTGACGTTGTTGTTGTTGTAGTTTATTTGACGTTGTTGTTGTTGTTTATTTGACGTTGTTGTTGTTGTTGTTGTTTATTTGACGTTGTTGCTGTTGTTGTTGTTTATTTGACGTTGTTGTTGTTGTTGACGTTGTTGTTGTTATTGTTTATTTAACGTTGTTGTTGTTGTTGTTGACGTTGTTGTTGTTGTTGTTGACGTTGTTGTTGTTGTTGTTGTTTATTTGACGTTGTTGTTGTGATTTATTTGACACTGTTGTTGTTGTTGACGGTGTTGTTGTTGTTGTTGACATTGTTGTTGTTGTTTATTTGACTTTGTTGTTGTTGTTGACGTTGTTGTTGTTGTTGTTGACGTTGTTGTTGTTGTTGTTTATTTGACGTTGTTGTTGTTGTTGTTGACGTTGTTGTTGTTGTTGTTGTTATTGTTGTTTATTTGACAATTTTGTTGTTATTGACGTTGTTGTTGTTGTTGTTGTTGTTGTTGATGTTGTTGTTGTTATTTATTTGACGTTGTTGTTGTTGTTGTTGTTTATTTGACGTTGTTGTTGTTATTTATTTGACAATGTTGTTGTTGTTTATTTGACGTTGTTGTTGTTGACGTTGTTGTTGTTGTTGTTTATTTGACATTGTTGTTGTTGTTGTTGTTTATTTGACGTTGTTGTTGTTGTTGTTGACGGTTTTGTTGTTGTTGTTTATTTGACGTTGTTGTTGTTGTTGTTGACATAGTTGTTGTTGTTGCTTATTTGACGTTGTTGTTATTGTTGACGTTGTTGTTGTTTATTTGACGTTGTTATTGTTGTTCTTGTTGTTGTTTATTTGACGTTGTTGTTGTTGTTTATTTGACGTTGTTGTTGTTGTTGTTGACATAGTTGTTGTTGTTGCTTATTTGACGTTGTTGTTATTGTTGACGTTGTTGTTGTTTATTTGACGTTGTTATTGTTGTTCTTGTTGTTGTTTATTTGACGTTGTTGTTGTTGACGTTGTTGTTGTTGTTTAATTGACGTTGCTGTTGTTGTTGACATTGTTGTTGTTGTTGTTTATTTAACTTTGTTATTATTGTTGTTAACGTTGTTGTTGTTGATGTTGACGTTGTTGTATTTTTCGTTTATTTGACGTTGTTGTTGTTAACGTTGTTGTTGTTGTTTATTTGACATTGTTGTTGTTGTTGACGGTGTTGTTGTTGTTGTTGACATTGTTGTTGTTGTTGTTTATTTGACTTTGTTGTTGTTGTTGACGTTGTTGTTGTTGTTGACGTTGTTGTTGTTGTTGTTGTTTATTTGACGTTTTTGTTGTTTTTGTTGACATTGTTGTTGTTGTTGTTTATTTGACAATTTTGTTGTTGTTGACGGTGTTGTTGTTGTTGATGTTGTTATTGTTATTTATTTGACGTTGTTGTTGTTTATTTGACGTTGTTATTGTTGTTGACGTTGTTGTTGTTGCTGTTATTTATTTGACGTTGTTGTTGTTGTTGTTTATTTGACGTTGTTGTTGTTGTTGTTGTTTATTTGACGTTGTTGTTGTTGTTGTTTATTTGATGTTGTTGTGGTTGTTGTTGTTGTTTTTGTTGTTTATTTGACGTTGTTGTTGTTGTTGACGTTGTTGTTGTTGTTTATTTGACGTTGTTGTTGTTGTTGTTTATTTGACTTTGTTTTTATTGTTGTTTATTTGACGTTGTTATTGTTGTTGTTGTTGTTGTTTATTTGACGTTGTTGTTCTTGTTGTTGTTGTTTATTTGACGGTGTTGTTGTTGTTGTTGTTGTTGTTGTTTATTTGACGTTGTTGTTGTTGTTGTTTATTTGATGTTGTTGTTGTTGACGTTGTTGTTGTTGTTGTTTATTTGGCGTTGTTGTTGTTGACGTTGTTGTTGTTGTTGTGTATTTGACGTTGTTGTTGCTTATTTGACGTTATTGTTGTTGTTGACGTTGTTGTTGTTGTTGTTTATTTGACATTGTTGTTGTTTTTGACGTTGTTGTTGTTGTTGTTGTTATTGTTGTTTATTTGACGTTGTTGTTGTTGTTGTTTATTTGATGTTGTTATTGTTGTTGTTTATTTGACGTTGTTGTTGTTGTTGACGTTGTTGTTGTTGTTTATTTGACGTTGTTGTTGTTTATTTGACATTGTTGTTGTTGTTGACGTTGTTGTTGTTGTTGTTTATTTGACGTTCTTGTTGTTGTTGTTTTTTTGACGTTGTTGTTGTTGTTGACGTTGTTGTTGTTGTTGTTGTTTATTTGACGTTGTTGTTGTTGTTGTTGTTTTTGTTGTTTATTTGACGTTGTTGTTGTTGTTGTTGTTATTTTTGTTGTTTATTTGACGTTGTTGTTGTTGTTGTTGACGTTGTTGTTGTTGTTTATTTGACGTTGTTGTTGTTGTTTTTGTTATTTATTTAACGTTGTTGTTGTTGTTGTTGTTGTTGTTTATTTGACGTTGTTGTTGTTGTAGTTTATTTGACGTTGTTGTTGTTGTTTATTTGACGGTGTTGTTGTTGTTGTTGTTTATTTGACGTTGTTGCTGTTGTTGTTGTTTATTTGACGTTGTTGTTGTTGTTGACGTTGTTGTTGTTATTGTTTATTTAACGTTGTTGTTGTTGTTGTTGACGTTGTTGTTGTTGTTGACGTTGTTGTTGTTGTTGTTGTTTATTTGACGTTGTTGTTGTGATTTATTTGACACTGTTGTTGTTGTTGACGGTGTTGTTGTTGTTGTTGACATTGTTGTTGTTGTTTATTTGACTTTGTTGTTGTTGTTGACGTTGTTGTTGTTGTTGTTGACGTTGTTGTTGTTGTTGTTTATTTGACGTTGTTGTTGTTGTTGTTGACGTTGTTGTTGTTGTTGTTGTTATTGTTGTTTATTTGACAATTTTGTTGTTATTGACGTTGTTGTTGTTGTTGTTGTTGATGTTGTTGTTGTTATTTATTTGACGTTGTTGTTGTTGTTGTTGTTGTTTATTTGACGTTGTTGTTGTTATTTCTTTGACAATGTTGTTGTTGTTTATTTGACGTTGTTGTTGTTGACGTTGTTGTTGTTGTCGTTTATTTGACGTTGTTGTTGTTGTTGTTGTTTATTTGACGTTGTTGTTGTTGTTGTTGACGGTTTTGTTGTTGTTGTTTATTTGACGTTGTTGTTGTTGTTGTTGACATAGTTGTTGTTGTTGCTTATTTGACGTTGTTGTTATTGTTGACGTTGTTGTTGTTTATTTGACGTTGTTATTGTTGTTCTTGTTGTTGTTTATTTGACGTTGTTGTTGTTGTTTATTTGACGTTGTTGTTGTTGTTGTTGACATAGTTGTTGTTGTTGCTTATTTGACGTTGTTGTTATTTTTGACGTTGTTGTTGTTTATTTGACGTTGTTATTGTTGTTCTTGTTGTTGTTTATTTGACGTTGTTGTTGTTGACGTTGTTGTTGTTGTTGTTGTTTAATTGACGTTGCTGTTGTTGTTGACATTGTTGTTGTTGTTGTTTATTTAACTTTGTTATTATTGTTGTTAACGTTGTTGTTGTTGATGTTGACGTTGTTGTATTTTTCGTATATTTGACGTTGTTGTTGTTAACGTTGTTGTTGTTGTTTATTTGACATTGTTGTTGTTGTTGACGGTGTTGTTGTTGTTGTTGTTGACATTGTTGTTGTTGTTGTTTATTTGACTTTGTTGTTGTTGTTGACGTTGTTGTTGTTGTTGACGTTGTTGTTGTTGTTGTTTATTTGACGTTTTTGTTGTTTTTGTTGACATTGTTGTTGTTGTTGTTTATTTGACAATTTTGTTGTTGTTGACGGTGTTGTTGTTGTTGATGTTGTTATTGTTATTTATTTGACGTTGTTGTTGTTTATTTGACGTTGTTATTGTTGTTGACGTT
>OX451738.1:470560750-470605750 GCA_948472305.1 Vicia faba
GTTGTTGTTGACGTTGTTGTTGTTGTTGTTGTTTATTTGACGTTTTTGTTGTTTTTGTTGACATTGTTGTTGTTGTTGTTTATTTGACAATTTTGTTGTTGTTGACGGTGTTGTTGTTGTTGATGTTGTTATTGTTATTTATTTGACGTTGTTGTTGTTTATTTGACGTTGTTATTGTTGTTGACGTTGTTGTTGTTGCTGTTATTTATTTGACGTTGTTGTTGTTGTTGTTTATTTGACGTTGTTGTTGTTGTTGTTGTTGTTTATTTGACGTTGTTGTTGTTGTTGTTTATTTGACGTTGTTGTGGTTGTTGTTGTTGTTTTTGTTGTTTATTTGACATTGTTGTTGTTGTTGACGTTGTTGTTGTTGTTTATTTGACGTTGTTGTTGTTGTTGTTTATTTGACTTTGTTTTTATTGTTGTTTATTTGACGTTGTTATTGTTGTTGTTGTTGTTGTTTATTTGACGTTGTTGTTCTTGTTGTTGTTGTTTATTTGACGGTGTTGTTGTTGTTGTTGTTTATTTGACGTTGTTGTTGTTGTTGTTTATTTGATGTTGTTGTTGTTGACGTTGTTGTTGTTGTTGTTTATTTGGCGTTGTTGTTGTTGACGTTGTTGTTGTTGTTGTGTATTTGACGTTGTTGTTGCTTATTTGACGTTATTGTTGTTGTTGACGTTGTTGTTGTTGTTGTTGTTGTTTATTTGACATTGTTGTTGTTTTTGACGTTGTTGTTGTTGTTGTTGTTATTGTTGTTTATTTGACGTTGTTGTTGTTGTTGTTTATTTGATGTTGTTATTGTTGTTGTTTATTTGACGTTGTTGTTGTTGTTGACGTTGTTGTTGTTGTTTATTTGACGTTGTTGTTGTTTATTTGACATTGTTGTTGTTGTTGACGTTGTTGTTGTTGTTGTTTTTTTGACGTTCTTGTTGTTGTTGTTTTTTTGACGTTGTTGTTGTTGTTGACGTTGTTGTTGTTGTTGTTGTTTATTTGACGTTGTTGTTGTTGTTGTTGTTTTTGTTGTTTATTTGACGTTGTTGTTGTTGTTGTTGTTATTTTTGTTGTTTATTTGACGTTGTTGTTGTTGTTGTTGACGTTGTTGTTGTTGTTTATTTGACGTTGTTGTTGTTGTTTTTGTTATTTATTTAACGTTGTTGTTGTTGTTGTTGTTGTTGTTTATTTGACGTTGTTGTTGTTGTAGTTTATTTGACGTTGTTGTTGTTGTTTATTTGACGGTGTTGTTGTTGTTGTTGTTTATTTGACGTTGTTGCTGTTGTTGTTGTTTATTTGACGTTGTTGTTGTTGTTGACGTTGTTGTTGTTATTGTTTATTTAACGTTGTTGTTGTTGTTGTTGACGTTGTTGTTGTTGTTGACGTTGTTGTTGTTGTTGTTGTTGTTTATTTGACGTTGTTGTTGTGATTTATTTGACACTGTTGTTGTTGTTGACGGTGTTGTTGTTGTTGTTGACATTGTTGTTGTTGTTTATTTGACTTTGTTGTTGTTGTTGACGTTGTTGTTGTTGTTGACGTTGTTGTTGTTGTTGTTTATTTGACGTTGTTGTTGTTGTTGTTGACGTTGTTGTTGTTGTTGTTGTTGTTATTGTTGTTTATTTGACAATTTTGTTGTTATTGACGTTGTTGTTGTTGTTGTTGATGTTGTTGTTGTTATTTATTTGACGTTGTTGTTGTTGTTGTTGTTGTTTATTTGACGTTGTTGTTGTTATTTATTTGACAATGTTGTTGTTGTTTATTTGATGTTGTTGTTGTTGACGTTGTTGTTGTTGTTGTTTATTTGACGTTGTTGTTGTTGTTGTTGTTTATTTGACGTTGTTGTTGTTGTTGTTGACGGTTTTGTTGTTGTTGTTTATTTGACGTTGTTGTTGTTGTTGTTGACATAGTTGTTGTTGTTGCTTATTTGACGTTGTTGTTATTGTTGACGTTGTTGTTGTTTATTTGACGTTGTTATTGTTGTTCTTGTTGTTGTTTATTTGACGTTGTTGTTGTTGTTTATTTGACGTTGTTGTTGTTGTTGTTGACATAGTTGTTGTTGTTGCTTATTTGACGTTGTTGTTATTGTTGACGTTGTTGTTGTTTATTTGACGTTGTTATTGTTGTTCTTGTTGTTGTTTATTTGACGTTGTTGTTGTTGACGTTGTTGTTGTTGTTGTTGTTTAATTGACGTTGCTGTTGTTGTTGACATTGTTGTTGTTGTTGTTGTTTATTTAACTTTGTTATTATTGTTGTTGACGTTGTTGTTGTTGATGTTGACGTTGTTGTATTTTTCGTTTATTTGACGTTGTTGTTGTTAACGTTGTTGTTGTTGTTTATTTGACATTGTTGTTGTTGTTGACGGTGTTGTTGTTGTTGTTGTTGACATTGTTGTTGTTGTTGTTTATTTGACTTTGTTGTTGTTGTTGACGTTGTTGTTGTTGTTGACGTTGTTGTTGTTGTTGTTTATTTGACGTTTTTGTTGTTTTTGTTGACATTGTTGTTGTTGTTGTTTATTTGACAATTTTGTTGTTGTTGACGGTGTTGTTGTTGTTGATGTTGTTATTGTTATTTATTTGACGTTGTTGTTGTTTATTTGACGTTGTTATTGTTGTTGACGTTGTTGTTGTTGCTGTTATTTATTTGACGTTGTTGTTGTTGTTGTTTATTTGACGTTGTTGTTGTTGTTGTTGTTTATTTGACGTTGTTGTTGTTGTTGTTTATTTGACGTTGTTGTGGTTATTGTTGTTGTTTTTGTTGTTTATTTGACGTTGTTGTTGTTGTTGACGTTGTTGTTGTTGTTTATTTGACGTTGTTGTTGTTGTTGTTTATTTGACGTTGTTTTTATTGTTGTTTATTTGACGTTGTTATTGTTGTTGTTGTTGTTGATTATTTGACGTTGTTGTTCTTGTTGTTGTTGTTTATTTGACGATGTTGTTGTTGTTGTTGTTGTTTATTTGACGTTGTTGTTGTTGTTGTTTATTTGATGTTGTTGTTGTTGACGTTGTTGTTGTTGTTTATTTGACGTTGTTGTTGTTGACGTTGTTGTTGTTGTTGTGTATTTGACGTTGTTGTTGCTTATTTGACGTTATTGTTGTTGTTGACGTTGTTGTTGTTGTTGTTGTTGTTGTTTATTTGACATTGTTGTTGTTTTTGACGTTGTTGTTGTTGTTATTGTTGTTTATTTGACGTTGTTGTTGTTGTTGTTTATTTGATGTTGTTATTGTTGTTGTTTATTTGACGTTGTTGTTGTTGTTGACGTTGTTGTTGTTGTTGTTTATTTGACGTTGTTGTTGTTTATTTGACATTGTTGTTGTTGTTGACGTTGTTGTTGTTGTTGTTTATTTGACGTTCTTGTTGTTGTTGTTTTTTTGACGTTGTTGTTGTTGTTGACGTTGTTGTTGTTGTTGTTGTTGTTTATTTGACGTTGTTGTTGTTGTTGTTGTTGTTGTTTTTGTTGTTTATTTGACGTTGTTGTTGTTGTTGTTGTTATTTTTGTTGTTTATTTGACGTTGTTGTTGTTGTTGTTGACGTTGTTGTTGTTGTTTATTTGACGTTGTTGTTGTTGTTTTTGTTATTTATTTGACGTTCTTGTTGTTGTTGTTGTTTATTTGACGTTGTTGTTGTTGTAGTTTATTTGACGTTGTTGTTGTTGTTTATTTGACGGTGTTGTTGTTGTTGTTGTTTATTTGACGTTGTTGCTGTTGTTGTTGTTTATTTGACGTTGTTGTTGTTGTTGACGTTGTTGTTGTTATTGTTTATTTAACGTTGTTGTTGTTGTTGTTGACGTTGTTGTTGTTGTTGACGTTGTTGTTGTTGTTGTTGTTTATTTGACGTTGTTGTTGTGATTTATTTGACACTGTTGTTGTTGTTGACGGTGTTGTTGTTGTTATTGACATTGTTGTTGTTGTTTATTTGACTTTGTTGTTGTTGTTGACGTTGTTGTTGTTGTTGTTGACGTTGTTGTTGTTGTTTATTTGACGTTGTTGTTGTTGTTGTTGACGTTGTTGTTGTTGTTGTTGTTGTTGTTTATTTGACAATTTTGTTGTTATTGACGTTGTTGTTGTTGTTGTTGTTGTTGATGTTGTTGTTGTTATTTATTTGACGTTGTTGTTGTTGTTGTTGTTGTTGTTTATTTGACGTTGTTGTTGTTATTTATTTGACAATGTTGTTGTTGTTTATTTGACAGGGCTGTTGTTGACGTTGTTGTTGTTGTTGTTTATTTGACGTTGTTGTTGTTTATTTGACGTAGTTGTTGTTGTTGACGTTGTTGTTGTTGTTTATTTGACATTGTTGTTGTTGTTGTTTTAACATTGTTGTTATTGTTGAGGTTGTTGTTGTTGTTTATTTGATGTTGTTGTTGTTGTTGTTGTTTATTTGACGTTGTTGTTGTTTATTTGACATTGTTGTTGTTGTTGACGTTGTTGTTGTTGTTTATTTGACATTGTTGTTGTTTTTTATTTGACATTGTTGTTGTTGTTGACGTTGTTGTTGTTGTTGTTTATTTGACGTTGTTGTTGTTGACGTTGTTGTTGTTGTTATATATTTGACGTTGTTTTTGTTGACATTGTTGTAGTTGTTGTTTATTTGACTTTGTTGTTGTTGTTGACGTTGTTGTTGTTGTTTATTTGACGTTGTTGTTGTTGTTGACGTTGTTGTTGTTGTTGTTGTTTATTTGACATTGTTGTTGTTGTTGACGTTGTTATTATTGTTGTTGTTGTTTATTTGACGTCGTTATTGTTGTTGTATATTTGACGTTGTTGTTGTTGTTTATTTGATGTTGTTGTTGTTGTTGTTTTTGTTGTTTATTTGACGTTGTTGTTGTTGTTGAGGTTGTTGTTGTTGTTTATTTGACGTTGTTGTTGTTGTTTTTGTTGTTTATTTGACGTTGTTGTTGTTGTTGTTGACGTTGTTGTTGTTGTTTATTTGACGTTGTTGTTGTTGTTGTTGACGTTGTTGTTGTTGTTTATTTGACGTTGTTGTTGTTGTTTTTGTTGTTTATTTGACGTTGTTGTTGTTGTTGTTGTTGTTTATTTGACGTTGTTGTTGTTGTTGTTGTTTATTTGACGTTGATGTTGTTGTTTATTTGACGGTGTTGTTGTTGTTGTTTATTTGACGTTGTTGCTGTTGTTGTTGTTTATTTGACGTTGTTGTTGTTGTTGACGTTGTTGTTATTGTTGTTGTTTATTTAACGTTGTTGTTGTTGTTGTTGTTGACGTTGTTGTTGTTGTTGACGTTGTTGTTGTTGTTGTTTATTTGACGTTGTTGTTGTTGTTGTTTATTTGACATTGTTGTTGTTGTTGACATTGTTGTTGTTGTTTATTTGACTTTGTTGTTGTTGTTGACGTTGTTGTTGTTGTTGACGTTGTTGTTGTTGTTTATTTGACGGTGTTGTTGTTGTTGTTTATTTGACGTTGTTGCTGTTGTTGTTGTTTATTTGACGTTGTTGTTGTTGTTGACGTTGTTGTTGTTGTTGTTGTTTATTTAACGTTGTTGTTGTTGTTGTTGACGTTGTTGTTGTTGTTGACGTTGTTGTTGTTGTTGTTGTTTATTTGACGTTGTTGTTGTTGTGATTTATTTGACATTGTTGTTGTTGTTGACGGTGTTGTTGTTGTTGTTGACATTGTTGTTGTTGTTTATTTGACTTTGTTGTTGTTGTTGACGTTGTTGTTGTTGTTGTTGACGTTGTTGTTGTTGTTTATTTGACGTTGTTGTTGTTGTTGACGTTGTTGTTGTTGTTTATTTGACAATTTTGTTGTTATTGACGTTGTTGTTGTTGTTGTTGATGTTGTTGTTGTTATTTATTTGACGTTGTTGTTGTTGTTGTTGTTGTTGTTGTTTATTTGACGTTATTGTTGTTATTTATTTGACAATGTTGTTGTTGTTTATTTGACAGGGCTGTTGTTGACGTTGTTGTTGTTGTTGTTTATTTTAGGTTGTTGTTGTTTATTTGACGTAGTTGTTGTTGTTGACGTTGTTGTTGTTGTTGTTTATTTGACATTGTTGTTGTTGTTGTGTTTTAACATTGTTGTTACTGTTGAGGTTATTGTTGTTGTTTATTTGATGTTGTTGTTGTTGTTGTTGTTTATTTGACGTTGTTGTTGTTTATTTGACATTGTTGTTGTTGTTGACGTTGTTGTTGTTGTTTATTTGACGTTGTTGTTGTTGTTTATTTGACATTGTTGTTGTTGTTGACGTTGTTGTTGTTGTTGTTTATTTGACGTTGTTGTTGTTGACGCTGTTGTTGTTGTTGTTATATATTTGACGTTGTTATTGTTGTTGTTGTTTATTTGACGTTGTTGTTGTTGTTGTTTATTTGACGTTGTTGTTGTTGACATTGTTGTAGTTGTTGTTTATTTGACTTTGTTGTTGTTGTTGACGTTGTTGTTGTTGACGTTGTTGTTGTTGTTTATTTGACGTTGTTGTTGTTGTTGTTGACGTTGTTGTTGTTGTTGTTGTTGTTTATTTGACAATTTTGTTGTTGTTGACGGTGTTGTTGTTGTTTATTTGACGTTGTTGTTGTTGTTGACGTTGTTGTTGTTGTTGTTTATTTGACGTTGTTGTTGTTGTTGTTGTTTATTTGACATTGTTGTTGTTCTAGACGTTGTTGTTGTTGTTGTTGTTTATTTGACGTTGTTGTTGTTGACGTTGTTGTTGTTGTTGTTGTTTATTTGACGTCGTTGTTGTTGTTGTATATTTGACGTTGTTGTTGTTGTTTATTTGACGTTGTTGTTGTTGTTGTTTTTGTTGTTTATTTGACGTTGTTGTTGTTGTTGAGGTTGTTGTTGTTGTTTATTTGACGTTGTTGTTGTTGTTTTTGTTGTTTATTTGACGTTGTTGTTGTTGTTGTTGACGTTGTTGTTGTTGTTTATTTGACGTTGTTGTTGTTGTTTTTGTTGTTTATTTGACGTTGTTGTTGTTGTTGTTGTTTATTTGACGTTGTTGTTGTTGTTGTTTATTTGACGTTGATGTTGTTGTTTATTTGACGGTGTTGTTGTTGTTGTTTATTTGACGTTGTTGCTGTTGTTGTTGTTTATTTGACGTTGTTGTTGTTGTTGACGTTGTTGTTATTGTTGTTGTTTATTTAACGTTGTTGTTGTTGACGTTGTTGTTGTTGTTGACGTTGTTGTTGTTGTTGTTGTTTATTTGACGTTGTTGTTGTTGTGATTTATTTGACATTGTTGTTGTTGTTGACGGTGTTGTTGTTGTTGTTGACATTGTTGTTGTTGTTTATTTGACCTTGTTGTTGTTGACGTTGTTGTTGTTGTTGTTGTTGTTGATGTTGTTGTTGTTATTTATTTGACGTTGTTGTTGTTGTTGTTGTTGTTTATTTGACGTTGTTGTTGTTATTTATTTGACAATGTTGTTGTTGTTTATTTGACAGGGCTGTTGTTGACGTTGTTGTTGTTGTTTATTTGACGTTGTTGTTGTTTATTTGACGTAGTTGTTGTTGTTGACGTTGTTGTTGTTGTTTATTTGACATTGTTGTTGTTGTTGTTTTAACATTGTTGTTATTGTTGAGGTTGTTGTTGTTGTTTATTTGTTGTTGTTGTTGTTGTTATTGTTTATTTGACGTTGTTGTTGTTTATTTGACATTGTTGTTGTTGTTGACGTTGTTGTTGTTGTTTATTTGACGTTGTTGTTGTTGTTTATTTGACATTGTTGTTGTTGTTGACGTTGTTGTTGTTGTTGTTTATTTGACGTTGTTGTTGTTGACGCTGTTGTTGTTGTTGTTATATATTTGACGTTGTTATTGTTGTTGTTGTTTATTTGACGTTGTTGTTGTTGTTGTTGTTTATTTGACGTTGTTGTTGTTGACATTGTTGTAGTTGTTGTTTATTTGACTTTGTTGTTGTTGTTGTTGACGTTGTTGTTGTTGACGTTGTTGTTGTTGTTTATTTGACGTTGTTGTTGTTGTTGACGTTGTTGTTGTTGTTGTTGTTGTTGTTTATTTGACAATTTTGTTGTTGTTGACGGTGTTGTTGTTGTTTATTTGACGTTGTTGTTGTTGTTGTTGACGTTGTTGTTGTTGTTGTTTATTTGACGTTGTTGTTGTTGTTGTTGTTTATTTGACATTGTTGTTGTTCTAGACGTTGTTGTTGTTGTTGTTGTTTATTTGACGTTGTTGTTGTTGACGTTGTTGTTGTTGTTGTTTATTTGACGTCGTTGTTGTTGTTGTATATTTGACGTTGTTGTTGTTGTTTATTTGACGTTGTTGTTGTTGTTGTTTTTGTTGTTTATTTGACGTTGTTGTTGTTGTTGAGGTTGTTGTTGTTGTTTATTTGACGTTGTTGTTGTTGTTTTTGTTGTTTATTTGACGTTGTTGTTGTTGTTGTTGACGTTGTTGTTGTTGTTTATTTGACGTTGTTGTTGTTGTTTTTGTTGTTTATTTGACGTTGTTGTTGTTGTTGTTGTTGTTTATTTGACGTTGTTGTTGTTGTTGTTTATTTGACCTTGTTGTTGTTGTTGACGTTGTTGTTGTTGTTGTTGTTGTTGACGTTGTTGTTGTTGTTGTTGTTGTTGACGTTGTTGTTGTTGTTTATTTGACGTTGTTGTTGTTGTTGTTGACATAGTTGTTGTTGTTGCTTATTTGACGTTGTTGTTATTGTTGACGTTGTTGTTGTTTATTTGACGTTGTTATTGTTGTTCTTGTTGTTGTTTATTTGACGTTGTTGTTGTTGACGTTGTTGTTGTTGTTGTTGTTTAATTGACGTTGCTGTTGTTGTTGACATTGTTGTTGTTGTTGTTGTTTATTTAACTTTGTTATTATTGTTGTTGACATTGTTGTTGTTGATGTTGACGTTGTTGTATTTTTCGTTTATTTGACGTTGTTGTTGTTAACGTTGTTGTTGTTGTTTATTTGACATTGTTGTTGTTGTTGACGGTGTTGTTGTTGTTGTTGTTGACATTGTTGTTGTTGTTGTTTATTTGACTTTGTTGTTGTTGTTGACGTTGTTGTTGTTGTTGACGTTGTTGTTGTTGTTGTTTATTTGACGTTTTTGTTGTTTTTGTTGACATTGTTGTTGTTGTTGTTTATTTGAAAATTTTGTTGTTGTTGACGGTGTTGTTGTTGTTGATGTTGTTATTGTTATTTATTTGACGTTGTTGTTGTTTATTTGACGTTGTTATTGTTGTTGACGTTGTTGTTGTTGCTGTTATTTATTTGACGTTGTTGTTGTTGTTGTTTATTTGACGTTGTTGTTGTTGTTGTTGTTTATTTGACGTTGTTGTTGTTGTTGTTTATTTGACGTTGTTGTGGTTATTGTTGTTGTTTTTGTTGTTTATTTGACGTTGTTGTTGTTGTTGACGTTGTTGTTGTTGTTTATTTGACGTTGTTGTTGTTGTTGTTTATTTGACGTTGTTTTTATTGTTGTTTATTTGACGTTGTTATTGTTGTTGTTGTTGTTGTTTATTTGACGTTGTTGTTCTTGTTGTTGTTGTTTATTTGACGATGTTGTTGTTGTTGTTGTTGTTTATTTGACGTTGTTGTTGTTGTTGTTTATTTGATGTTGTTGTTGTTGACGTTGTTGTTGTTGTTTATTTGACGTTGTTGTTGTTGACGTTGTTGTTGTTGTTGTGTATTTGACGTTGTTGTTGCTTATTTGACGTTATTGTTGTTGTTGACGTTGTTGTTGTTGTTGTTGTTGTTGTTTATTTGACATTGTTGTTGTTTTTGACGTTGTTGTTGTTGTTATTGTTGTTTATTTGACGTTGTTGTTGTTGTTGTTTATTTGATGTTGTTATTGTTGTTGTTTATTTGACGTTGTTGTTGTTGTTGACGTTGTTGTTGTTGTTTATTTGACGTTGTTGTTGTTTATTTGACATTGTTGTTGTTGTTGACGTTGTTGTTGTTGTTGTTTATTTGACGTTCTTGTTGTTGTTGTTTTTTTGACGTTGTTGTTGTTGTTGACGTTGTTGTTGTTGTTGTTGTTGTTTATTTGACGTTGTTGTTGTTGTTGTTGTTGTTGTTGTTTTTGTTGTTTATTTGACGTTGTTGTTGTTGTTGTTGTTATTTTTGTTGTTTATTTGACGTTGTTGTTGTTGTTGTTGACGTTGTTGTTGTTGTTTATTTGACGTTGTTGTTGTTGTTTTTGTTATTTATTTGACGTTCTTGTTGTTGTTGTTGTTTATTTGACGTTGTTGTTGTTGTAGTTTATTTGACGTTGTTGTTGTTGTTTATTTGACGGTGTTGTTGTTGTTGTTGTTTATTTGACGTTGTTGCTGTTGTTGTTGTTTATTTGACGTTGTTGTTGTTGTTGACGTTGTTGTTGTTATTGTTTATTTAACGTTGTTGTTGTTGTTGTTGACGTTGTTGTTGTTGTTGACGTTGTTGTTGTTGTTGTTGTTTATTTGACGTTGTTGTTGTGATTTATTTGACACTGTTGTTGTTGTTGACGGTGTTGTTGTTGTTATTGACATTGTTGTTGTTGTTTATTTGACTTTGTTGTTGTTGTTGACGTTGTTGTTGTTGTTGTTGACGTTGTTGTTGTTGTTTATTTGACGTTGTTGTTGTTGTTGTTGACGTTGTTGTTGTTGTTGTTGTTGTTGTTTATTTGACAATTTTGTTGTTATTGACGTTGTTGTTGTTGTTGTTGTTGTTGATGTTGTTGTTGTTATTTATTTGACGTTGTTGTTGTTGTTGTTGTTGTTGTTTATTTGACGTTGTTGTTGTTATTTATTTGACAATGTTGTTGTTGTTTATTTGACAGGGCTGTTGTTGACGTTGTTGTTGTTGTTGTTTATTTGACGTTGTTGTTGTTTATTTGACGTAGTTGTTGTTGTTGACGTTGTTGTTGTTGTTTATTTGACATTGTTGTTGTTGTTGTTTTAACATTGTTGTTATTGTTGAGGTTGTTGTTGTTGTTTATTTGATGTTGTTGTTGTTGTTGTTGTTTATTTGACGTTGTTGTTGTTTATTTGACATTGTTGTTGTTGTTGACGTTGTTGTTGTTGTTTATTTGACATTGTTGTTGTTTTTTATTTGACATTGTTGTTGTTGTTGACGTTGTTGTTGTTGTTGTTTATTTGACGTTGTTGTTGTTGACGTTGTTGTTGTTGTTGTTATATATTTGACGTTGTTGTTGTTGACATTGTTGTAGTTGTTGTTTATTTGACTTTGTTGTTGTTGTTGACGTTGTTGTTGTTGTTTATTTGACGTTGTTGTTGTTGTTGACGTTGTTGTTGTTGTTGTTGTTTATTTGACATTGTTGTTGTTGTTGACGTTGTTATTATTGTTGTTGTTGTTTATTTGACGTCGTTATTGTTGTTGTATATTTGACGTTGTTGTTGTTGTTTATTTGATGTTGTTGTTGTTGTTGTTTTTGTTGTTTATTTGACGTTGTTGTTGTTGTTGAGGTTGTTGTTGTTGTTTATTTGACGTTGTTGTTGTTGTTTTTGTTGTTTATTTGACGTTGTTGTTGTTGTTGTTGACGTTGTTGTTGTTGTTTATTTGACGTTGTTGTTGTTGTTTTTGTTGTTTATTTGACGTTGTTGTTGTTGTTGTTGTTGTTTATTTGACGTTGTTGTTGTTGTTGTTGTTTATTTGACGTTGATGTTGTTGTTTATTTGACGGTGTTGTTGTTGTTGTTTATTTGACGTTGTTGCTGTTGTTGTTGTTTATTTGACGTTGTTGTTGTTGTTGACGTTGTTGTTATTGTTGTTGTTTATTTAACGTTGTTGTTGTTGTTGTTGTTGACGTTGTTGTTGTTGTTGACGTTGTTGTTGTTGTTGTTTATTTGACGTTGTTGTTGTTGTTGTTTATTTGACATTGTTGTTGTTGTTGACATTGTTGTTGTTGTTTATTTGACTTTGTTGTTGTTGTTGACGTTGTTGTTGTTGTTGACGTTGTTGTTGTTGTTTATTTGACGGTGTTGTTGTTGTTGTTTATTTGACGTTGTTGCTGTTGTTGTTGTTTATTTGACGTTGTTGTTGTTGTTGACGTTGTTGTTGTTGTTGTTGTTTATTTAACGTTGTTGTTGTTGTTGTTGACGTTGTTGTTGTTGTTGACGTTGTTGTTGTTGTTGTTGTTTATTTGACGTTGTTGTTGTTGTGATTTATTTGACATTGTTGTTGTTGTTGACGGTGTTGTTGTTGTTGTTGACATTGTTGTTGTTGTTTATTTGACTTTGTTGTTGTTGTTGACGTTGTTGTTGTTGTTGTTGACGTTGTTGTTGTTGTTTATTTGACGTTGTTGTTGTTGTTGACGTTGTTGTTGTTGTTTATTTGACAATTTTGTTGTTATTGACGTTGTTGTTGTTGTTGTTGATGTTGTTGTTGTTATTTATTTGACGTTGTTGTTGTTGTTGTTGTTGTTGTTTATTTGACGTTATTGTTGTTATTTATTTGACAATGTTGTTGTTGTTTATTTGACAGGGCTGTTGTTGACGTTGTTGTTGTTGTTGTTTATTTTAGGTTGTTGTTGTTTATTTGACGTAGTTGTTGTTGTTGACGTTGTTGTTGTTGTTGTTTATTTGACATTGTTGTTGTTGTTGTGTTTTAACATTGTTGTTACTGTTGAGGTTATTGTTGTTGTTTATTTGATGTTGTTGTTGTTGTTGTTGTTTATTTGACGTTGTTGTTGTTTATTTGACATTGTTGTTGTTGTTGACGTTGTTGTTGTTGTTTATTTGACGTTGTTGTTGTTATTTATTTGACATTGTTGTTGTTGTTGACGTTGTTGTTGTTGTTGTTTATTTGACGTTGTTGTTGACGCTGTTGTTGTTGTTGTTATATATTTGACGTTGTTATTGTTGTTGTTGTTTATTTGACGTTGTTGTTGTTGTTGTTTATTTGACGTTGTTGTTGTTGACATTGTTGTAGTTGTTGTTTATTTGACTTTGTTGTTGTTGTTGACGTTGTTGTTGTTGACGTTGTTGTTGTTGTTTATTTGACGTTGTTGTTGTTGTTGTTGACGTTGTTGTTGTTGTTGTTGTTGTTTATTTGACAATTTTGTTGTTGTTGACGGTGTTGTTGTTGTTTATTTGACGTTGTTGTTGTTGTTGACGTTGTTGTTGTTGTTGTTTATTTGACGTTGTTGTTGTTGTTGTTGTTTATTTGACATTGTTGTTGTTCTAGACGTTGTTGTTGTTGTTGTTGTTTATTTGACGTTGTTGTTGTTGACGTTGTTGTTGTTGTTGTTGTTTATTTGACGTCGTTGTTGTTGTTGTATATTTGACGTTGTTGTTGTTGTTTATTTGACGTTGTTGTTGTTGTTGTTTTTGTTGTTTATTTGACGTTGTTGTTGTTGTTGAGGTTGTTGTTGTTGTTTATTTGACGTTGTTGTTGTTGTTTTTGTTGTTTATTTGACGTTGTTGTTGTTGTTGTTGACGTTGTTGTTGTTGTTTATTTGACGTTGTTGTTGTTGTTTTTGTTGTTTATTTGACGTTGTTGTTGTTGTTGTTGTTTATTTGACGTTGTTGTTGTTGTTGTTTATTTGACGTTGATGTTGTTGTTTATTTGACGGTGTTGTTGTTGTTGTTTATTTGACGTTGTTGCTGTTGTTGTTGTTTATTTGACGTTGTTGTTGTTGTTGACGTTGTTGTTATTGTTGTTGTTTATTTAACGTTGTTGTTGTTGACGTTGTTGTTGTTGTTGACGTTGTTGTTGTTGTTGTTGTTTATTTGACGTTGTTGTTGTTGTGATTTATTTGACATTGTTGTTGTTGTTGACGGTGTTGTTGTTGTTGTTGACATTGTTGTTGTTGTTTATTTGACCTTGTTGTTGTTGTTGACGTTGTTGTTGTTGTTGTTGTTGTTGATGTTGTTGTTGTTATTTATTTGACGTTGTTGTTGTTGTTGTTGTTGTTTATTTGACGTTGTTGTTGTTATTTATTTGACAATGTTGTTGTTGTTTATTTGACAGGGCTGTTGTTGACGTTGTTGTTGTTGTTTATTTGACGTTGTTGTTGTTTATTTGACGTAGTTGTTGTTGTTGACGTTGTTGTTGTTGTTTATTTGACATTGTTGTTGTTGTTGTTTTAACATTGTTGTTATTGTTGAGGTTGTTGTTGTTGTTTATTTGTTGTTGTTGTTGTTGTTGTTATTGTTTATTTGACGTTGTTGTTGTTTATTTGACATTGTTGTTGTTGTTGACGTTGTTGTTGTTGTTTATTTGACGTTGTTGTTGTTGTTTATTTGACATTGTTGTTGTTGTTGACGTTGTTGTTGTTGTTGTTTATTTGACGTTGTTGTTGTTGACGCTGTTGTTGTTGTTGTTATATATTTGACGTTGTTATTGTTGTTGTTGTTTATTTGACGTTGTTGTTGTTGTTGTTGTTTATTTGACGTTGTTGTTGTTGACATTGTTGTAGTTGTTGTTTATTTGACTTTGTTGTTGTTGTTGTTGACGTTGTTGTTGTTGACGTTGTTGTTGTTGTTTATTTGACGTTGTTGTTGTTGTTGACGTTGTTGTTGTTGTTGTTGTTGTTGTTTATTTGACAATTTTGTTGTTGTTGACGGTGTTGTTGTTGTTTATTTGACGTTGTTGTTGTTGTTGACGTTGTTGTTGTTGTTGTTTATTTGACGTTGTTGTTGTTGTTGTTGTTTATTTGACATTGTTGTTGTTCTAGACGTTGTTGTTGTTGTTGTTGTTTATTTGACGTTGTTGTTGTTGACGTTGTTGTTGTTGTTGTTTATTTGACGTCGTTGTTGTTGTTGTATATTTGACGTTGTTGTTGTTGTTTATTTGACGTTGTTGTTGTTGTTGTTTTTGTTGTTTATTTGACGTTGTTGTTGTTGTTGAGGTTGTTGTTGTTGTTTATTTGACGTTGTTGTTGTTGTTGTTTTTGTTGTTTATTTGACGTTGTTGTTGTTGTTGTTGACGTTGTTGTTGTTGTTTATTTGACGTTGTTGTTGTTGTTTTTGTTGTTTATTTGACGTTGTTGTTGTTGTTGTTGTTGTTGTTTATTTGACGTTGTTGTTGTTGTTGTTTATTTGACCTTGTTGTTGTTGTTGACGTTGTTGTTGTTGTTGTTGTTGTTGATGTTGTTGTTGTTATTTATTTGACGTTGTTGTTGTTGTTGTTGTTGTTTATTTGACGTTGTTGTTGTTATTTATTTGACAATGTTGTTGTTGTTTATTTGACAGGGCTGTTGTTGACGTTGTTGTTGTTGTTGTTGTTTATTTGACGTTGTTGTTGTTTATTTGACGTAGTTGTTGTTGTTGACGTTGTTGTTGTTGTTTATTTGACATTGTTGTTGTTGTTGTTTTAACATTGTTGTTATTGTTGAGGTTGTTGTTGTTGTTTATTTGTTGTTGTTGTTGTTGTTGTTGTTGTTTATTTGACGTTGTTGTTGTTTATTTGACATTGTTGTTGTTGTTGACGTTGTTGTTGTTGTTGACGTTGTTGTTGTTGTTGTTTATTTGATGTTGTTGTTGTTGACGTTGTTGTTGTTGTTGTTATATATTTGACGTTGTTGTTGTTGACATTGTTGTAGTTGTTGTTTATTTGACTTTGTTGTTGTTGTTGACGTTGTTGTTGTTGACGTTGTTGTTGTTGACGTTGTTGTTGTTGTTTATTTGACGTTGTTGTTGTTGTTGACGTTGTTGTTGTTGTTGTTGTTTATTTGACATTGTTGTTGTTGTTGACGTTGTTGTTGTTTATTTGACGTTGTTGTTGTTGTTGTTTATTTGACATTGTTGTTGTTCTAGACGTTGTTGTTGTTGTAGTTTATTTGACGTTGTTGTTGTTGTTGTTGTTTATTTGACATCGTTATTGTTGTTGTATATTTGACGTTGTTGTTGTTATTTATTTGACGTTGTTGTTGTTGTTGTTTTTGTTGTTTATTTGATGTTGTTGTTGTTGTTGAGGTTGTTGTTGTTGTTTATTTGACGTTGTTGTTGTTGTTTTTGTTGTTTATTTGACGTTGTTGTTGTTGTTGTTGACGTTGTTGTTGTTGTTTATTTGACGTTGTTGTTGTTGTTTTTGTTGTTTATTTGACGTTGTTGTTGTTGTTGTTGTTTATTTGACGTTGTTGTTGTTGTTGTTGTTTATTTGACGTTGATGTTGTTGTTTATTTGACGGTGTTGTTGTTGTTGTTTATTTGACGTTGTTGCTGTTGTTGTTGTTTATTTGACATTGTTGTTGTTGTTGTTTTAACATTGTTGTTATTGTTGAGGTTGTTGTTGTTGTTTATTTGTTGTTGTTGTTGTTGTTGTTATTGTTTATTTGACGTTGTTGTTGTTTATTTGACATTGTTGTTGTTGTTGACGTTGTTGTTGTTGTTTATTTGACGTTGTTGTTGTTGTTTATTTGACATTGTTGTTGTTGTTGACGTTGTTGTTGTTGTTGTTTATTTGACGTTGTTGTTGTTGACGCTGTTGTTGTTGTTGTTATATATTTGACGTTGTTATTGTTGTTGTTGTTTATTTGACGTTGTTGTTGTTGTTGTTGTTTATTTGACGTTGTTGTTGTTGACATTGTTGTAGTTGTTGTTTATTTGACTTTGTTGTTGTTGTTGTTGACGTTGTTGTTGTTGACGTTGTTGTTGTTGTTTATTTGACGTTGTTGTTGTTGTTGACGTTGTTGTTGTTGTTGTTGTTGTTGTTTATTTGACAATTTTGTTGTTGTTGACGGTGTTGTTGTTGTTTATTTGACGTTGTTGTTGTTGTTGACGTTGTTGTTGTTGTTGTTTATTTGACGTTGTTGTTGTTGTTGTTGTTTATTTGACATTGTTGTTGTTCTAGACGTTGTTGTTGTTGTTGTTGTTTATTTGACGTTGTTGTTGTTGACGTTGTTGTTGTTGTTGTTTATTTGACGTCGTTGTTGTTGTTGTATATTTGACGTTGTTGTTGTTGTTTATTTGACGTTGTTGTTGTTGTTGTTTTTGTTGTTTATTTGACGTTGTTGTTGTTGTTGAGGTTGTTGTTGTTGTTTATTTGACGTTGTTGTTGTTGTTTTTGTTGTTTATTTGACGTTGTTGTTGTTGTTGTTGACGTTGTTGTTGTTGTTTATTTGACGTTGTTGTTGTTGTTTTTGTTGTTTATTTGACGTTGTTGTTGTTGTTGTTGTTGTTGTTTATTTGACGTTGTTGTTGTTGTTGTTTATTTGACCTTGTTGTTGTTGTTGACGTTGTTGTTGTTGTTGTTGTTGTTGATGTTGTTGTTGTTATTTATTTGACGTTGTTGTTGTTGTTGTTGTTGTTTATTTGACGTTGTTGTTGTTATTTATTTGACAATGTTGTTGTTGTTTATTTGACAGGGCTGTTGTTGACGTTGTTGTTGTTGTTGTTGTTTATTTGACGTTGTTGTTGTTTATTTGACGTAGTTGTTGTTGTTGACGTTGTTGTTGTTGTTTATTTGACATTGTTGTTGTTGTTGTTTTAACATTGTTGTTATTGTTGAGGTTGTTGTTGTTGTTTATTTGTTGTTGTTGTTGTTGTTGTTGTTGTTTATTTGACGTTGTTGTTGTTTATTTGACATTGTTGTTGTTGTTGACGTTGTTGTTGTTGTTGACGTTGTTGTTGTTGTTGTTTATTTGATGTTGTTGTTGTTGACGTTGTTGTTGTTGTTGTTATATATTTGACGTTGTTGTTGTTGACATTGTTGTAGTTGTTGTTTATTTGACTTTGTTGTTGTTGTTGACGTTGTTGTTGTTGACGTTGTTGTTGTTGTTTATTTGACGTTGTTGTTGTTGTTGACGTTGTTGTTGTTGTTGTTGTTTATTTGACATTGTTGTTGTTGTTGACGTTGTTGTTGTTTATTTGACGTTGTTGTTGTTGTTGTTTATTTGACATTGTTGTTGTTCTAGACGTTGTTGTTGTTGTAGTTTATTTGACGTTGTTGTTGTTGTTGTTGTTTATTTGACATCGTTATTGTTGTTGTATATTTGACGTTGTTGTTGTTATTTATTTGACGTTGTTGTTGTTGTTGTTTTTGTTGTTTATTTGATGTTGTTGTTGTTGTTGAGGTTGTTGTTGTTGTTTATTTGACGTTGTTGTTGTTGTTTTTGTTGTTTATTTGACGTTGTTGTTGTTGTTGTTGACGTTGTTGTTGTTGTTTATTTGACGTTGTTGTTGTTGTTTTTGTTGTTTATTTGACGTTGTTGTTGTTGTTGTTGTTTATTTGACGTTGTTGTTGTTGTTGTTGTTTATTTGACGTTGATGTTGTTGTTTATTTGACGGTGTTGTTGTTGTTGTTTATTTGACGTTGTTGCTGTTGTTGTTGTTTATTTGACGTTGTTGTTGTTGTTGACGTTGTTGTTATTGTTGTTGTTTATTTAACGTTGTTGTTGTTGTTGTTGACGTTGTTGTTGTTGTTGACGTTGTTGTTGTTGTTGTTTATTTGACGTTGTTGTTGTTGTTGTTTATTTGACATTGTTGTTGTTGTTGACATTGTTGTTGTTGTTTATTTGAATTTGTTGTTGTTGTTGACGTTGTTGTTGTTGTTGACGTTGTTGTTGTTGTTTATTTGACAGTGTTGTTGTTGTTGTTTATTTGACGTTGTTGCTGTTGTTGTTGTTTATTTGACGTTGTTGTTGTTGTTGACGTTGTTGTTGTTGTTGTTGTTTATTTAACGTTGTTGTTGTTGTTGTTGACGTTGTTGTTGTTGTTGACGTTGTTGTTGTTGTTTATTTGACGTTGTTGTTGTTGTGATTTATTTGACATTGTTGTTGTTGTTGACGGTGTTGTTGTTGTTGTTGACATTGTTGTTGTTGTTGTTTATTTGACTTTGTTGTTGTTGTTGACGTTGTTGTTGTTGTTGTTGACGTTGTTGTTGTTGTTTATTTGACGTTGTTGTTGTTGTTGACGTTGTTGTTGTTGTTTATTTGACAATTTTGTTGTTATTGACGTTGTTGTTGTTGTTGTTGATGTTGTTGTTGTTATTTATTTGACGTTGTTGTTGTTGTTGTTGTTTATTTGACGTTATTGTTGTTATTTATTTGACAATGTTGTTATTGTTTATTTGACAGGGCTGTTGTTGACGTTGTTGTTGTTGTTGTTGTTGTTTATTTTAGGTTGTTGTTGTTTATTTGACGTAGTTGTTGTTGTTGACGTTGTTGTTGTTGTTGTTTATTTGACATTGTTGTTGTTGTGTTTTAACATCGTTGTTACTGTTGAGGTTGTTGTTGTTGTTTATTTGATGTTGTTGTTGTTGTTGTTTATTTGACATTGTTGTTGTTTATTTGACATTGTTGTTGTTGTTGACGTTGTTGTTGTTGTTTATTTGACGTTGTTGTTGTTGTTTATTTGACATTGTTGTTGTTGTTGACGTTGTTGTTGTTGTTGTTTATTTGACGTTGTTGTTGTTGACGCTGTTGTTGTTGTTGTTATATATTTGACGTTGTTATTGTTGTTGTTGTTTATTTGACGTTGTTGTTGTTGTTGTTTATTTGACGTTGTTGTTGTTGACATTGTTGTAGTTGTTGTTTATTTGACTTTGTTGTTGTTGTTGACGTTGTTGTTGTTGACGTTGTTGTTGTTGTTTATTTGACGTTGTTGTTGTTGTTGACGTTGTTGTTGTTGTTGTTGTTTATTTGACAATTTTGTTGTTGTTGACGGTGTTGTTGTTGTTTATTTGACGTTGTTGTTGTTGTTGACGTTGTTGTTGTTGTTGTTTATTTGACATTGTTGTTGTTGTTGTTTATTTGACATTGTTGTTGTTCTAGACGTTATTGTTGTTGTTGTTGTTTATTTGACGTTGTTGTTGTTGTTGACGTTGTTGTTGTTGTTGTTTATTTGACGTTGTTGTTGTTGTTGTATATTTGACGTTGTTGTTGTTGTTTATTTGACGTTGTTGTTGTTGTTGTTTTTGTTGTTTATTTGACGTTGTTGTTGTTGTTGAGGTTGTTGTTGTTGTTTATTTGACGTTGTTGTTGTTGTTGTTGACGTTGTTGTTGTTGTTGTTTATTTGACGTTGTTGTTGTTGTTTTTGTTGTTTATTTGACGTTGTTGTTGTTGTTGTTTATTTGACGTTGTTGTTGTTGTTGTTTATTTGACGTTGATGTTGTTGTTTATTTGACGGTGTTGTTGTTGTTGTTTATTTGACGTTGTTGCTGTTGTTGTTGTTTATTTGACGTTGTTGTTGTTGTTGACGTTGTTGTTATTGTTGTTGTTTATTTAACGTTGTTGTTGTTGACGTTGTTGTTGTTGTTGACGTTGTTGTTGTTGTTTATTTGACGTTGTTGTTGTTGTTGTTTATTTGACATTGTTGTTGTTGTTGACGGTGTTGTTGTTGTTGTTGACATTGTTGTTGTTGTTTATTTGACATTGTTGTTGTTGTTGACGTTGTTGTTGTTGTTGACGTTGTTGTTGTTGTTTATTTGACGTTGTTGTTGTTGTTGTTGACGTTGTTGTTGTTGTTGTTGTTTATTTGACAATTTTGTTGTTATTGACGTTGTTGTTGTTGATGTTGTTGTTGTTATTTATTTGACGTTGTTGTTGTTGTTGTTGTTTATTTGACGTTGTTTTTGTTATTTATTTGACAATGTTGTTGTTGTTTATTTGACGTTGCTGTTGTTGACGTTGTTGTTGTTGTTGTTGTTGTTTATTTGACGTTGTTGTTGTTTATTTGACGTAGTTGTTGTTGTTGACGTTGTTGTTGTTGTTGTTTATTTGACATTGTTGTTGTTGTTGTTTTAACATTATTGTTATTGTTGAGGTTGTTGTTGTTGTTGTTGTTTATTTGATGTTGTTGTTGTTGTTGTTTATTTGACGTTGTTGTTGTTTATTTGACATTGTTGTTGTTGCTGACGTTGTTGTTGTTGTTGTTTATTTGACGTTGTTGATGTTGTTTATTTGACATTGTTGTTGTTGTTGACGTTGTTGTTGTTGTTGTTTATTTGACGTTGTTGTTGTTGACGTTGTTGTTGTTGTTGTTGTTGTTGTTATTTATTTGACGTTGTTATTGTTGTTGTTGTTGTTGTTTATTTGACGTTGTTGTTGTTGACATTGTTGTTGTTGTTGTTTATTTGACTTTGTTGTTGTTGTTGACGTTGTTGTTGTTGACGTTGTTGTTGTTGTTTATTTGACGTTGTTGTTGTTGTTGACGTTGTTGTTGTTGTTGTTTATTTGACAATTTTGTTGTTGTTGACGGTGTTGTTGTTGTTTATTTGACGTTGTTGTTGTTGTTGACGTTGTTGTTCTTGTTGTTTATTTGACGTTGTTGTTGTTGTTTATTTGACATTGTTGTTGTTGTAGACGTTGTTGTTGTTGTTGTTGTTGTTGTTGTTTATTTGACGTTGTTGTTGTTGTTGACGTTGTTGTTGTTGTTGTTGTTTATTTGACGTCGTTGTTGTTGTTGTATATTTGACGTTGTTGTTGTTGTTGTTGTTGTTGTTGTTGTTTATTTGACGTTGTTGTTGTTGTTGTTTTTGTTGTTTATTTGACGTTGTTGTTGTTGTTGAGGTTATCGTTGTTGTTTATATGACGTTGTTGTTGTTGTTTTTGTTGTTTATTTGACGTTGTTGTTGTTGTTTATTTGACGTTGTTGTTGTTGTTGTTTATTTGACGTTGTTGTTGTTTATTTGACGGTGTTGTTGTTGTTTATTTGACGTTGTTGCTGTTGTTGTTGTTGTTGTTTATTTGACGTTGTTGTTGCTGTTGACGTTGTTGTTGTTGTTGTTTATTTGACGTTGTTGTTGTTGTTGACATAGTTGTTGCTGTTGTTTATTTGACGTTGTTGTTGTTGTTGCTCTTGTTGTTGTTTATTTGACGTTATTGTTGTTGACGTTGTTGTTGTTGTTGTTGTTTAATTGACGTATTTGTTGTTGTTGTTGTTGACGTTGTTGTTGTTGTTGTTTATTTAACTTTGTTGTGGTTGTTGTTGACATTGTTGTTGACGTTGTTGTTGTTGTCGTTTATTTGACGTTGTTGTTGTTAACGTTGTTGTTGTTGTTGTTTATTTGACATTGTTGTTGTTGTTGACGGTGTTGTTGTTGTTGTTGACATTGTTGTTGTTATTGTTATTTATTTGACTTTGTTGTTGTTGTTGACGTTGTTGTTGTTGCTGACGTTGTTGTTGTTGTTTATTTGACGTTGTTGTTGTTGTTTATTTGACATTGTTGTTGTTGTTGACGTTGTTGTTGTTGTTGTTTATTTGACGTTGTTGTTGTTGACGCTGTTGTTGTTGTTGTTATATATTTGACGTTGTTATTGTTGTTGTTGTTTATTTGACGTTGTTGTTGTTGTTGTTTATTTGACGTTGTTGTTGTTGACATTGTTGTAGTTGTTGTTTATTTGACTTTGTTGTTGTTGTTGACGTTGTTGTTGTTGACGTTGTTGTTGTTGTTTATTTGACGTTGTTGTTGTTGTTGACGTTGTTGTTGTTGTTGTTGTTGTTGTTTATTTGACAATTTTGTTGTTGTTGACGGTGTTGTTGTTGTTTATTTGACGTTGTTGTTGTTGTTGACGTTGTTGTTGTTGTTGTTTATTTGACGTTGTTGTTGTTGTTGTTTATTTGACATTGTTGTTGTTCTAGACGTTGTTGTTGTTGTTGTTTATTTGACGTTGTTGTTGTTGTTGACGTTGTTGTTGTTGTTGTTTATTTGACGTCGTTGTTGTTGTTGTATATTTGACGTTGTTGTTGTTGTTTATTTGACGTTGTTGTTGTTGTTGTTTTTGTTATTTATTTGACGTTGTTGTTGTTGTTGAGGTTGTTGTTGTTGTTTATTTGACGTTGTTGTTGTTGTTTTTGTTGTTTATTTGACGTTGTTGTTGTTGTTGTTGACGTTGTTGTTGTTGTTTATTTGACGTTGTTGTTGTTGTTTTTGTTGTTTATTTGACGTTGTTGTTGTTGTTGTTTATTTGACGTTGTTGTTGTTGTTGTTTATTTGACGTTGATGTTGTTGTTTATTTGACGGTGTTGTTGTTGTTGTTTATTTGACGTTGTTGCTGTTGTTGTTGTTTATTTGACGTTGTTGTTGTTGTTGAAGTTGTTGTTATTGTTGTTGTTTATTTAACGTTGTTGTTGTTGACGTTGTTGTTGTTTATTTGACGTTGTTGTTGTTGTTGTTTATTTGACATTGTTGTTGTTGTTGACGGTGTTGTTGTTGTTGTTGACATTGTTGTTGTTGTTTATTTGACATTGTTGTTGTTGTTGACGTTGTTGTTGTTGTTGACGTTGTTGTTGTTGTTTATTTGACGTTGTTGTTGTTGTTGACGTTGTTGTTGTTGTTGTTGTTTATTTGACAATTTTGTTGTTATTGACGTTGTTGTTGTTATTGATGTTGTTGTTGTTATTTATTTGACGTTGTTGTTGTTGTTGTTGTTGTTTATTTGACGTTGTTTTTGTTATTTATTTGACAATGTTGTTGTTGTTTATTTGACGTTGCTGTTGTTGACGTTGTTGTTGTTGTTATTGTTGTTTATTTGACGTTGTTGTTGTTTATTTGACGTAGTTGTTGTTGTTTACGTTGTTGTTGTTGTTGTTTATTTGACATTGTTGTTGTTGTTGTTTTAACATTATTGTTATTATTGAGGTTGTTGTTGTTGTTGTTTATTTGATGTTGTTGTTGTTGTTTATTTGACGTTGTTGTTGTTTATTTGACATTGTTGTTGTTGCTGACGTTGTTGTTGTTGTTATTTATTTGACGTTGTTGATGTTGTTTATTTGACATTGTTGATGTTGTTGACGTTGTTGTTGTTGTTGTTTATTTGACGTTGTTGTTGTTGACGTTGTTGTTGTTGTTGTTGTTGTTATTTATTTGACATTGTTATTGTTGTTGTTGTTGTTGTTTATTTGACGTTGTTGTTGTTGACATTGTTGTTGTTGTTGTTTATTTGACTTTGTTGTTGTTGTTGACGTTGTTGTTGTTGACGTTGTTGTTGTTGTTTATTTGACGTTGTTGTTGTTGTTGACGTTGTTGTTGTTGTTGTTGTTTATTTGACAATTTTGTTGTTGTTGACGGTGTTGTTGTTGTTTATTTGACGTTGTTGTTGTTGTTGACGTTGTTGTTGTTGTTGTTTATTTGACGTTGTTGTTGTTGTTTATTTGACATTGTTGTTGTTGTAGACGTTGTTGTTGTTGTTGTTGTTGTTGTTTATTTGACGTTGTTGTTGTTGTTGACGTTGTTGTTGTTGTTGTTGTTTATTTGACGTCGTTGTTGTTGTTGTATATTTGACGTTGTTGTTGTTGTTGTTGTTGTTGTTGTTGTTTATTTGACGTTGTTGTTGTTGTTTTTGTTGTTTATTTGACGTTGTTGTTGTTGTTGAGGTTATCGTTGTTGTTTATATGACGTTGTTGTTGTTGTTTTTGTTGTTTATTTGACGTTGTTGTTGTTGTTGTTTATTTGACGTTGTTGTTGTTGTTGTTTATTTGACGTTGTTGTTGTTTATTTGACGGTGTTGTTGTTGTTTATTTGACGTTGTTGCTGTTGTTGTTGTTGTTGTTTATTTGACGTTGTTGTTGCTGTTGACGTTGTTGTTGTTGTTGTTTATTTGACGTTGTTGTTGTTGTTGACATAGTTGTTGCTGTTGTTTATTTGACGTTGTTGTTGTTGTTGCTCTTGTTGTTGTTTATTTGACGTTATTGTTGTTGACGTTGTTGTTGTTGTTGTTGTTTAATTGACGTATTTGTTGTTGTTGTTGTTGACGTTGTTGTTGTTGTTGTTTATTTAACTTTGTTGTGGTTGTTGTTGACATTGTTGTTGACGTTGTTGTTGTTGTCGTTTATTTGACGTTGTTGTTGTTAACGTTGTTGTTGTTGTTGTTTATTTGACATTGTTGTTGTTGTTGACGGTGTTGTTGTTGTTGTTGACATTGTTGTTGTTATTGTTATTTATTTGACTTTGTTGTTGTTGTTGACGTTGTTGTTGTTGCTGACGTTGTTGTTGTTGTTTATTTGACGTTGTTGTTGTTGTTTATTTGACATTGTTGTTGTTGTTGACGTTGTTGTTGTTGTTGTTTATTTGACGTTGTTGTTGTTGACGCTGTTGTTGTTGTTGTTATATATTTGACGTTGTTATTGTTGTTGTTGTTTATTTGACGTTGTTGTTGTTGTTGTTTATTTGACGTTGTTGTTGTTGACATTGTTGTAGTTGTTGTTTATTTGACTTTGTTGTTGTTGTTGACGTTGTTGTTGTTGACGTTGTTGTTGTTGTTTATTTGACGTTGTTGTTGTTGTTGACGTTGTTGTTGTTGTTGTTGTTGTTGTTTATTTGACAATTTTGTTGTTGTTGACGGTGTTGTTGTTGTTTATTTGACGTTGTTGTTGTTGTTGACGTTGTTGTTGTTGTTGTTTATTTGACGTTGTTGTTGTTGTTGTTTATTTGACATTGTTGTTGTTCTAGACGTTGTTGTTGTTGTTGTTTATTTGACGTTGTTGTTGTTGTTGACGTTGTTGTTGTTGTTGTTGTTTATTTGACGTCGTTGTTGTTATTGTATATTTGACGTTGTTGTTGTTGTTTATTTGACGTTGTTGTTGTTGTTGTTTTTGTTATTTATTTGACGTTGTTGTTGTTGTTGAGGTTGTTGTTGTTGTTTATTTGACGTTGTTGTTGTTGTTTTTGTTGTTTATTTGACGTTGTTGTTGTTGTTGTTGACGTTGTTGTTGTTGTTTATTTGACGTTGTTGTTGTTTTTGTTGTTTATTTGACGTTGTTGTTGTTGTTGTTTATTTGACGTTGTTGTTGTTGTTGTTTATTTGACGTTGATGTTGTTGTTTATTTGACGGTGTTGTTGTTGTTGTTTATTTGACGTTGTTGCTGTTGTTGTTGTTTATTTGACGTTGTTGTTGTTGTTGAAGTTGTTGTTATTGTTGTTGTTTATTTAACGTTGTTGTTGTTGACGTTGTTGTTGTTTATTTGACGTTGTTGTTGTTGTTGTTTATTTGACATTGTTGTTGTTGTTGACGGTGTTGTTGTTGTTGTTGACATTGTTGTTGTTGTTTATTTGACATTGTTGTTGTTGTTGACGTTGTTGTTGTTGTTGACGTTGTTGTTGTTGTTTATTTGACGTTGTTGTTGTTGTTGACGTTGTTGTTGTTGTTGTTGTTTATTTGACAATTTTGTTGTTATTGACGTTGTTGTTGTTATTGATGTTGTTGTTGTTATTTATTTGACGTTGTTGTTGTTGTTGTTGTTGTTGTTTATTTGACGTTGTTTTTGTTATTTATTTGACAATGTTGTTGTTGTTTATTTGACGTTGCTGTTGTTGACGTTGTTGTTGTTGTTATTGTTGTTTATTTGACGTTGTTGTTGTTTATTTGACGTAGTTGTTGTTGTTTACGTTGTTGTTGTTGTTGTTTATTTGACATTGTTGTTGTTGTTGTTTTAACATTATTGTTATTATTGAGGTTGTTGTTGTTGTTGTTTATTTGATGTTGTTGTTGTTGTTTATTTGACGTTGTTGTTGTTTATTTGACATTGTTGTTGTTGCTGACGTTGTTGTTGTTGTTATTTATTTGACGTTGTTGATGTTGTTTATTTGACATTGTTGATGTTGTTGACGTTGTTGTTGTTGTTGTTTATTTGACGTTGTTGTTGTTGACGTTGTTGTTGTTGTTGTTGTTGTTATTTATTTGACATTGTTATTGTTGTTGTTGTTGTTGTTTATTTGACGTTGTTGTTGTTGACATTGTTGTTGTTGTTGTTTATTTGACTTTGTTGTTGTTGTTGACGTTGTTGTTGTTGACGTTGTTGTTGTTGTTTATTTGACGTTGTTGTTGTTGTTGACGTTGTTGTTGTTGTTGTTGTTTATTTGACAATTTTGTTGTTGTTGACGGTGTTGTTGTTGTTTATTTGACGTTGTTGTTGTTGTTGACGTTGTTGTTGTTGTTGTTTATTTGACGTTGTTGTTGTTGTTTATTTGACATTGTTGTTGTTGTAGACGTTGTTGTTGTTGTTGTTGTTGTTGTTTATTTGACGTTGTTGTTGTTGTTGACGTTGTTGTTGTTGTTGTTGTTTATTTGACGTCGTTGTTGTTGTTGTATATTTGACGTTGTTGTTGTTGTTGTTGTTGTTGTTGTTGTTTATTTGACGTTGTTGTTGTTGTTTTTGTTGTTTATTTGACGTTGTTGTTGTTGTTGAGGTTATCGTTGTTGTTTATATGACGTTGTTGTTGTTGTTTTTGTTGTTTATTTGACGTTGTTGTTGTTGTTGTTTATTTGACGTTGTTGTTGTTGTTGTTTATTTGACGTTGTTGTTGTTTATTTGACGGTGTTGTTGTTGTTTATTTGACGTTGTTGCTGTTGTTGTTGTTGTTGTTTATTTGACGTTGTTGTTGCTGTTGACGTTGTTGTTGTTGTTGTTTATTTGACGTTGTTGTTGTTGTTGACATAGTTGTTGCTGTTGTTTATTTGACGTTGTTGTTGTTGTTGCTCTTGTTGTTGTTTATTTGACGTTATTGTTGTTGACGTTGTTGTTGTTGTTGTTGTTTAATTGACGTATTTGTTGTTGTTGTTGTTGACGTTGTTGTTGTTGTTGTTTATTTAACTTTGTTGTGGTTGTTGTTGACATTGTTGTTGACGTTGTTGTTGTTGTCGTTTATTTGACGTTGTTGTTGTTAACGTTGTTGTTGTTGTTGTTTATTTGACATTGTTGTTGTTGTTGACGGTGTTGTTGTTGTTGTTGACATTGTTGTTGTTATTGTTATTTATTTGACTTTGTTGTTGTTGTTGACGTTGTTGTTGTTGCTGACGTTGTTGTTGTTGTTGTTGTTTATTTGATGTTGATGTTGTTGTTATTGTTGACGTTGTTGTTGTTGTTGTTTATTTGACAATTTTGTTGTTGTTGACGGTGTTGTTGTTGTTGTTGATGTTGATGTTGTTATTTATTTGACGTTGTTGTTGTTTATTTGACGTTGTTGTTGTTATTTATTTGACACTGTTGTTGTTGTTGTTTATTTGACGTTGCTGTTGTTGACGTTGCTGTTGTTGTTGTTGTTGTCAATTTGACGTTGTTGTTGTTGTTGTTTATTTGACGTTGTTGTTGTGTTTTTTTTGACATTGTTGTTGTTGTTGACGTTGTTGTTGTTGTTGTTGTTGTTTATTTCACGTTGTTGTTGTTGTTGTTTATTTGACATTGTTGTTGTTGTTGACGTTGTTGTTGTTTATTTGACGTTGTTGTTGTTGTTGACGTTGTTGTTGTTTTTATTTATTTGACGTTGTTTTTGTTGTTGTTGTTGTCGTTTATTTGATGTTGTTGTTGTTGTTGTTTTTTTTACGTTGTTGTTGTTGTTTATTTGACGTTGTTGTTGTTGTTGACGTTGTTGTTGTTGTTGTTGTTTATTTGACGTTGTTGTTGTTTATTTGACATTGTTGTTGTTGTTGACGTTGTTGTTGTTGTTGTTTATTTGACGTTGTTGTTGTTGTTGTTGTTGTTATTAATTTGACGTTGTTGTTGTTGTTGTTGTTGACGTTGTTGTTGTTGTTTATTTGACGTCGTTGTTGTTGTTTATTTGACGTTGTTGTTGTTGTTGTTTTTGTTGTTTATTTGACGTTGTTGTTGTTGTTGTTGTTGTTGTTTTTGTTATTTATTTGACGTTGTTGTTGTTGTTGACGTTGTTGTTGTTGTTTATTTGACGTTGTTGTTGTTGTTTTCGTTGTTTATTTGACGTTGTTGTTGTTTTTATTTATTTGACATTATTGTTGTTGTTGTTTATTTGACGTTGTTGTTGTTGTTTATTTGACATTGTTGTTGTTGTTGTTGTTTATTTGACATTGTTGTTGTTGTTGACGGTGTTGTTGTTGTTGACATTGTTGTTGTTGTTGTTTATTTGACTTTGTTGTTGTTGTTGACGTTGTTGTTGTTGTTGACGTTGTTGTTGTTGTTTATTTGACGTTGTTGTTGTTGTTGTTGACGTTGTTGTTGTTGTTGTTTATTTGACAATTTTGTTGTTGTTGACGTTGTTGTTGTTGTTGATGTTGTTGTTGTTATTTATTTGACGTTGTTGTTGTTATTATTGTTTATTTGACGTTGTTGTTGTTATTTATTTGACAATGTTGTTGTTGTTTATTTGACGTTGTTGTTGTTGACGTTGTTGTTGTTGTTGTTGTTGTTGTTTATTTGACGTTGTTGTTGTTTATTTGACGTAGTTGTTGTTGTTGACGTTGTTGTTGTTGTTGTTTATTTGACATTATTGTTGTTGTTGTTTTGACATTGTTGTTATTGTTGACGTTGTTGTTGTTGTTTATTTGACGTTGTTGTTGTTGTTGTTTATTTGATGTTGTTGTTGTTTATTTGACATTGTTGTTGTTGTTGACGTTGTTGTTGTTGTTTATTTGACGTTGTTGTTGTTGTTTATTTGACATTGTTGTTGTTGTTGTTGACGTTGTTGTTGTTGTTGTTTATTTGACATTGTTGTTGTTAACATTGTTGTTGTTGTTGTTATTTATTTGACGTTGTTGTTGTTGTTTATTTGACGTTGTTATTGTTGTTGTTTATTTGACGTTGTTGTTGTTGTTGTTGTTTTTGTTGTTTATTTTACGTTGTTGTTGACGTTGTTGTTGTTGTTGTTTATTTGACGTTGTTGTTGTTGTTTATTTGATGTTATTGTTGTTGTTGTTGTTTATTTGACGTTGTTATTGTGGTTTTTTTGACATTGTTGTTGTTGTTGACGTTGTTGTTGTTGTTTATTTGACGTTGTTGTTGTTGTTGACGTTGTTGTTGTTGTTTATTTGACATTGTTGTTGTTGTTGACGTTGTTGTTGTTTATTTGACGTTGTTGTGGTTGACGTTGTTGTGGTTGACGTTGTTGTTGTTGTTGTTGTTATTTATTTGACGTTGTTGTTGTTGTTGTTGTTTATTTGACGTTGTTGTTGTTGTTTATTTGACGTTGTTGTTGTTGTTTATATGACATTGTTGTTGTTGTTGTTGTTGTTGTTGTTGTTTTTGTTGTTTATTTGACGTTGTTGTTGTTGTTTATTTGACGTTGTTTTTATTGTTGTTTATTTGACGTTGTTGTTGTTGTTGTTGTTTATTTGACGTTGTTGTTGTTGTTGACGTTGTTGTTGTTGTTTATTTGACGTTGTTATTGCTTATTTGACGTTGTTGTTGTTGTTGTTGTTTATTTGACGTTGTTGTTGTTGTTGTTGTTGTTGTTTATTTGACGTTGTTGTTGTTGTTGTTTATTTGACGTTGTTATTGTTGTTGTTTATTTGACGTTGTTGTTGTTATTTATTTGACAATGTTGTTGTTGTTTATTTGACGTTGTTGTTGTTGACATTGTTGTTGTTGTTGTTGTTTATTTGACGTAGTTGTGGTTGTTGACGTTGTTGTTGTTGTTGTTGTTTATTTGACATTATTGTTGTTGTTGTTTTGACATTGTTGTTATTGTTGACGTTGTTGTTGTTGTTGTTTATTTGACGTTGTTGTTGTTGTTGTTTATTTGATGTTGTTGTTGTTTATATGACATTGTTGTTGTTGTTGACGTTGTTGTTGTTGTTGTTGTTTATTTGACGTTGTTGTTGTTGAGGTTGTTGTTGTTGTTGTTATTTATTTGACGTTGTTGTTGTTGTTGTTTATTTGACGTTGTTATTGTTGTTGTTTATTTGACGTTGTTGTTGTTGTTGTTGTTTTTGTTCTTTATTTTACGTTGTTGTTGACGTTGTTGTTGTTGTTGTTGTTGTTTTTGTTGTTTATTTTACGTTGTTGTTGACGTTGTTGTTGTTGTTGTTTATTTGACGTTGTTGTTGTTGTTTATTTGACGTTGTTGTTGTTGTTGTTTATTTGACGTTGTTGTTGTTGTTGTTTATTTGACGTTGTTATTGTGGTTTTTTTGACATTGTTGTTGTTGTTGACGTTGTTGTTGTTGTTTATTTGACGTTGTTGTTGTTGTTGACGTTGTTGTTGTTGTTTATTTGACATTGTTGTTGTTGTTGACGTTGTTGTTGTTTATTTGACGTTGTTGTGGTTGACGTTGTTGTTGTTGTTGTTGTTATTTATTTGACGTTGTTGTTGTTGTTGTTGTTGTTTATTTGACGTTGTTGTTGTTGTTTATTTGACGTTGTTGTTGTTGTTTATATGACGTTGTTGTTGTTGTTGTTGTTTTTGTTGTTTATATGACGTTGTTGTTGTTGTTTATTTGACGTTGTTTTTATTGTTGTTTATTTGACGTTGTTGTTGTTGTTGTTGTTGTTGTTGTTTATTTGACGTTGTTGTTGTTGTTGTTGTTTATTTGACGTTGTTATTGTTGTTGTTTATTTGACGTTGTTGTTGTTGTTGACGTTGTTGTTGTTGTTGTTTATTTGACATTGTTGTTGCTGTTGTTTATTTGACACTGTTGTTGTTGTTGACGTTGTTGTTGTTGTTGTTGTTGTTTATTTCACGTTGTTGTTGTTGACGTTGTTGTTGTTGTTGTTTATTTGACGTCGTTGTTGTTGTTTATTTGACGTTGTTGTTGTTGTTGACGTTGTTGTTGTTGTTGTTTATTTGACGTTGTTGTTGTTGTTGTTTATTTGATGTTGTTGTTGTTTATATGACATTGTTGTTGTTGTTGACGTTGTTGTTGTTGTTGTTGTTTATTTGACGTTGTTGTTGTTGAGGTTGTTGTTGTTGTTGTTATTTATTTGACGTTGTTGTTGTTGTTGTTTATTTGACGTTGTTATTGTTGTTGTTTATTTGACGTTGTTGTTGTTGTTGTTGTTTTTGTTCTTTATTTTACGTTGTTGTTGACGTTGTTGTTGTTGTTGTTGTTGTTTTTGTTGTTTATTTTACGTTGTTGTTGACGTTGTTGTTGTTGTTGTTTATTTGACGTTGTTGTTGTTGTTTATTTGACGTTGTTGTTGTTGTTGTTTATTTGACGTTGTTGTTGTTGTTGTTTATTTGACGTTGTTATTGTGGTTTTTTTGACATTGTTGTTGTTGTTGACGTTGTTGTTGTTGTTTATTTGACGTTGTTGTTGTTGTTGACGTTGTTGTTGTTGTTTATTTGACATTGTTGTTGTTGTTGACGTTGTTGTTGTTTATTTGACGTTGTTGTGGTTGACGTTGTTGTTGTTGTTGTTGTTATTTATTTGACGTTGTTGTTGTTGTTGTTGTTGTTTATTTGACGTTGTTGTTGTTGTTTATTTGACGTTGTTGTTGTTGTTTATATGACGTTGTTGTTGTTGTTGTTGTTTTTGTTGTTTATATGACGTTGTTGTTGTTGTTTATTTGACGTTGTTTTTATTGTTGTTTATTTGACGTTGTTGTTGTTGTTGTTGTTGTTGTTGTTTATTTGACGTTGTTGTTGTTGTTGTTGTTTATTTGACGTTGTTATTGTTGTTGTTTATTTGACGTTGTTGTTGTTGTTGACGTTGTTGTTGTTGTTGTTTATTTGACATTGTTGTTGCTGTTGTTTATTTGACACTGTTGTTGTTGTTGACGTTGTTGTTGTTGTTGTTGTTGTTTATTTCACGTTGTTGTTGTTGACGTTGTTGTTGTTGTTGTTTATTTGACGTCGTTGTTGTTGTTTATTTGACGTTGTTGTTGTTGTTGTTTATTTGACGTTGTTGTTGTTGTTGTTTTTGTTGTTTATTTGACGTTGTTGTTGTTGAGGTTGTTGTTGTTGTTTATTTGACGTTGTTGTTGTTGTTTTTGTTGTTTATTTGACGTTGTTGTTGTTGTTGTTTATTTGACGTTGTTGTTGTTTTTGTTGTTGTTTTTTGACGTTGTTGTTGTTGTTTATTTGACGGTGTTGTTGTTGTTGTTTATTTGACGTTGTTGCTGTTGTTGTTGTTTATTTGACGTTGTTATTGCTGTTGATGTTGTTGTTGTTGTTGTTTATTTGACGTTGTTGTTGTTGTTGACATAGTTGTTGCTGTTGTTGATTTGACGTTGTTGTTATTGTTGACGTTGTTATTGTTTATTTGACGTTGTTGTTGTTGTTGTTGCTCTTGTTGTTGTTTATTTGACGTTGTTGTTGTTGACGTTGTTGTTGTTGTTGTTATTTAATTGACGTTGTTGTTGTTGTTGTTGACGTTGTTGTTGTTGTTGTTGTTTATTTAGCTTTGTTGTTGTTGTTGTTGACGTAGTTGTTGTTGTTGACGTTGTTGTTGTTGTCGTTTATTTGACGTTGTTGTTTTCGTTGTTGTTGTTGTTGTTTATTTGACATTGTTGTTGTTGTTGACGGTGTTGTTGTTGTTGTTGACATTGTTGTTGTTATTGTTGTTTATTTGACTTTGTTGTTGTTGTTGACGTTGTTGTTGTTGCTGACGTTGTTGTTGTTGTTTATTTGACGTTGATGTTGTTGTTGTTGACGTTGTTGTTGTTGTTGTTTATTTGACAATTTTGTTGTTGTTGACGGTGTTGTTGTTGATGTTGATGTTGTTATTTATTTGACGTTGTTGTTGTTTATTTGACGTTGTTGTTGTTATTTATTTGACACTGTTGTTGTTGTTTATTTGATGTTGCTGTTGTTGACGTTGCTGTTGTTGTTGTTGTTTATTTGACGTTGTTGTTGTTTATTTGTCGTTGTTGTTGTTGTTTATTTGATGTTGTTGTTGTTGATGTTTATTTGACGTTGTTGTTGTGGTTTTTTTGACATTGTTGTTGTTGTTGACGTTGTTGTTGTTGTTGTTGTTGTTTATTTGACATTGTTGTTGTTGTTGACGTTGTTGTTGTTGTTGTTTATTTGACATTGTTGTTGTTGTTGACGTTGTTGTTGTTGTTGTTTATTTGACATTGTTGTTGTTGTTGACGTTGTTGTTGTTTATTTGACGTTGTTGTTGTTGTTTACGTTGTTGTTGTTGTTATTTATTTGACGTTGTTATTGTTGTTGTTGTTGTTGTTTATTTGACGTTGTTGTTTTTGTTGTTTATTTGACGTTGTTGTTGTTGTTGTTGTTTATTTGACGTTGTTGTTGTTGTTGTTGTTTTTGTTGTTTATTTGAGGTTGTTGTTGTTGACGTTGTTGTTGTTGTTTATTTGACGTTGTTTTTATTGTTGTTTATTTGACGTTGTTGTTGTTGTTGTTTATTTGACGTTGTTGTTGTTGTTGTTGTTTATTTGTATGGTTTTGTTGTTGTTGTTTTTGTTGTTTATTTGAAGTTGTTGTTGTTGTTGAGGTTATCGTTGTTGTTTATATGACGTTGTTGTTGTTGTTTTTGTTGTTTATTTGACGTTGTTGTTGTTGTTTATTTGACGTTGTTGTTGTTGTAGTTTATTTGACGTTGTTGTTGTTTATTTGACGGTGTTGTTGTTGTTTATTTGACGTTGTTGCTGTTGTTGTTGTTATTTATTTGACGTTGTTGTTGTTGTTGACGTTGTTGTTGTTGTTGTTTATTTGACGTTGTTGTTGTTGTTGACATAGTTGTTGCTGTTGTTTATTTGACGTTGTTGTTGTTGTTGCTCTTGTTGTTGTTTATTTGACGTTATTGTTGTTGACGTTGTTGTTGTTGTTGTTGTTGTTGTTGTTGTTTAATTGACGTATTTGTTGTTGTTGTTGTTGACGTTGTTGTTGTTGTTGTTTATTTAACTTTGTTGTTGTTGTTGTTGACATTGTTGTTGACGTTGTTGTTGTTGTCGTTTATTTGACGTTGTTGTTGTTAACGTTGTTGTTGTTGTTGTTTATTTGACATTGTTGTTGTTGTTGACGGTGTTGTTGGTGTTGTTGACATTGTTGTTGTTATTGTTATTTATTTGACTTTGTTGTTGTTGTTGACGTTGTTGTTGTTGCTGACGTTGTTGTTGTTGTTTATTTGATGTTGATGTTGTTGTTGTTGTTGACGTTGTTGTTGTTGTTGTTGTTTATTTGACAATTTTGTTGTTGTTGACGGTGTTGTTGTTGTTGTTGATGTTGATGTTGTTATTTATTTGACGTTGTTGTTGTTTATTTGACATTGTTGTTGTTATTTATTTGACACTGTTGTTGTTGTTGTTTATTTGACGTTGCTGTTGTTGACGTTGCTGTTGTTGTTGTTGTTTATTTGACGTTGTTGTTGTTTATTTGACGTTGTTGTTTTTGTTGTTTATTTGACGTTGTTGTTGTTGTTGTTGTTTATTTGATGTTGTTGTTGTGTTTTTTTTGACATTGTTGTTGTTGTTGACATTGTTGTTGTTGTTGTTGTTTATTTCACGTTGTTGTTGTTGACGTTGTTGTTGTTGTTGTTTATTTGACATTGTTGTTGTTGTTGACGTTGTTGTTGTTTATTTGACGTTGTTGTTGTTGTTGACGTTGTTGTTGTTGTTATTTATTTGACGTTGTTTTTGTTGTTGTTGTTGTCGTTTATTTGACGTTGTTGTTGTTGTTGTTTTTTTTACGTTGTTGTTGTTGTTTATTTGACGTTGTTGTTGTTGTTGACGTTGTTGTTGTTGTTGTTGTTGTTGTTTATTTGACGTTGTTGTTGTTTATTTGACATTGTTGTTGTTGTTGTTTATTTGACGTTGTTGTTGTTGTTGTTGTTTATTTGACGTTGTTGTTGTTGTTGTTGACGTTGTTGTTGTTGTTTATTTGACGTCGTTGTTGTTGTTGTTTATTTGACGTTGTTGTTGTTGTTGTTGTTTTTGTTGTTTATTTGACGTTGTTGTTGTTGTTGTTGTTGTTTTTGTTGTTTATTTGACGTTGTTGTTGTTGTTGACGTTGTTGTTGTTGTTTATTTGACGTTGTTGTTGTTGTTTTTGTTGTTTATTTGACGTTGTTGTTGTTTTTATTTATTTGACATTATTGTTGTTGTTGTTTATTTGACGTTGTTGTTGTTGTTTATTTGACGATGTTGTTGTTGTTGTTTATTTTACGTTGTTGTTTATTTAGCTTTGTTGTTGTTGTTGTTGACGTAGTTGTTGTTGTTGACGTTGTTGTTGTTGTCGTTTAATTGACGTTGTTGTTTTCGTTGTTGTTGTTGTTGTTTATTTGACATTGTTGTTGTTGTTGACGGTGTTGTTGTTGTTGTTGACATTGTTGTTGTTATTGTTGTTTATTTGACTTTGTTGTTGTTGTTGACGTTGTTGTTGTTGCTGACGTTGTTGTTGTTGTTTATTTGACGTTGATGTTGTTGTTGTTGACGTTGTTGTTGTTGTTGTTTATTTGACAATTTTGTTGTTGTTGACGGTGTTGTTGTTGATGTTGATGTTGTTATTTATTTGACGTTGTTGTTGTTTATTTGACGTTGTTGTTGTTATTTATTTGACACTGTTGTTGTTGTTTATTTGATGTTGCTGTTGTTGACGTTGCTGTTGTTGTTGTTGTTTATTTGACGTTGTTGTTGTTTATTTGTCGTTGTTGTTGTTGTTTATTTGATGTTGTTGTTGTTGATGTTTATTTGACGTTGTTGTTGTGGTTTTTTTGACATTGTTGTTGTTGTTGACGTTGTTGTTGTTGTTGTTGTTGTTGTTGTTTATTTGACATTGTTGTTGTTGTTGACGTTGTTGTTGTTGTTGTTTATTTGACATTGTTGTTGTTGTTGACGTTGTTGTTGTTGTTGTTTATTTGACATTGTTGTTGTTGTTGACGTTGTTGTTGTTTATTTGACGTTGTTGTTGTTGTTTACGTTGTTGTTGTTGTTACTTATTTGACGTTGTTATTGTTGTTGTTGTTGTTGTTTATTTGACGTTGTTGTTTTTGTTGTTTATTTGACGTTGTTGTTGTTGTTGTTGTTTATTTGACGTTGTTGTTGTTGTTGTTGTTTTTGTTGTTTATTTGAGGTTGTTGTTGTTGACGTTGTTGTTGTTGTTTATTTGACGTTGTTTTTATTGTTGTTTATTTGACGTTGTTGTTGTTGTTGTTTATTTGACGTTGTTGTTGTTGTTGTTGTTGTTTATTTGTATGGTTTTGTTGTTGTTGTTTTTGTTGTTTATTTGAAGTTGTTGTTGTTGTTGAGGTTATCGTTGTTGTTTATATGACGTTGTTGTTGTTGTTTTTGTTGTTTATTTGACGTTGTTGTTGTTGTTTATTTGACGTTGTTGTTGTTGTAGTTTATTTGACGTTGTTGTTGTTTATTTGACGGTGTTGTTGTTGTTTTATTTGACGTTGTTGCTGTTGTTGTTGTTATTTATTTGACGTTGTTGTTGCTGTTGACGTTGTTGTTGTTGTTGTTTATTTGACGTTGTTGTTGTTGTTGACATAGTTGTTGCTGTTGTTTATTTGACGTTGTTGTTGTTGTTGCTCTTGTTGTTGTTTATTTGACGTTATTGTTGTTGACGTTGTTGTTGTTGTTGTTGTTGTTGTTGTTTAATTGACGTATTTGTTGTTGTTGTTGTTGACGTTGTTGTTGTTGTTGTTTATTTAACTTTGTTGTTGTTGTTGTTGACATTGTTGTTGACGTTGTTGTTGTTGTCGTTTATTTGACGTTGTTGTTGTTAACGTTGTTGTTGTTGTTGTTTATTTGACATTGTTGTTGTTGTTGACGGTGTTGTTGGTGTTGTTGACATTGTTGTTGTTATTGTTATTTATTTGACTTTGTTGTTGTTGTTGACGTTGTTGTTGTTGCTGACGTTGTTGTTGTTGTTTATTTGATGTTGATGTTGTTGTTGTTGTTGACGTTGTTGTTGTTGTTGTTTATTTGACAATTTTGTTGTTGTTGACGGTGTTGTTGTTGTTGTTGATGTTGATGTTGTTATTTATTTGACGTTGTTGTTGTTTATTTGACATTGTTGTTGTTATTTATTTGACACTGTTGCTGTTGTTGTTTATTTGACGTTGCTGTTGTTGACGTTGCTGTTGTTGTTGTTGTTTATTTGACGTTGTTGTTGTTTATTTGACGTTGTTGTTTTTGTTGTTTATTTGACGTTGTTGTTGTTGTTGTTGTTTATTTGATTTTGTTGTTGTGTTTTTTTTGACATTGTTGTTGTTGTTGACATTGTTGTTGTTGTTGTTGTTTATTTCACGTTGTTGTTGTTGACGTTGTTGTTGTTGTTGTTTATTTGACATTGTTGTTGTTGTTGACGTTGTTGTTGTTTATTTGACGTTGTTGTTGTTGTTGACGTTGTTGTTGTTGTTATTTATTTGACGTTGTTTTTGTTGTTGTTGTTGTCGTTTATTTGACGTTGTTGTTGTTGTTGTTTTTTTTACGTTGTTGTTGTTGTTTATTTGACGTTGTTGTTGTTGTTGACGTTGTTGTTGTTGTTGTTGTTGTTGTTTATTTGACGTTGTTGTTGTTTATTTGACATTGTTGTTGTTGTTGTTGTTGTTTATTTGACGTTGTTGTTGTTGTTGTTGTTTATTTGACGTTGTTGTTGTTGTTGTTGACGTTGTTGTTGTTGTTTATTTGACGTCGTTGTTGTTGTTGTTTATTTGACGTTGTTGTTGTTGTTGTTGTTTTTGTTGTTTATTTGACGTTGTTGTTGTTGTTGTTGTTTTTGTTGTTTATTTGACGTTGTTGTTGTTGTTGACGTTGTTGTTGTTGTTTATTTGACGTTGTTGTTGTTGTTTTTGTTGTTTATTTGACGTTGTTGTTGTTTTTATTTATTTGACATTATTGTTGTTGTTGTTTATTTGACGTTGTTGTTGTTGTTTATTTGACGATGTTGTTGTTGTTGTTTATTTTACGTTGTTGCTGTTGTTGTTGTTTATTTGACGTTGTTGTTGTTGTTGACATTGTTGTTGTTGTTGTTTATTTGACGTTGTTGTTGTTGTTGTTGTTGACGTTGTTATTGTTGTTGACGTTGTTGTTGTTTATTTGACGTTGTTGTTGTTGTTGTTTATTTGACATTGTTGTTGTTGTTGACGGTGTTGTTGTTGTTGACATTGATATTGTTGTTGTTGTTGTTTATTTGACTTTGTTGTTGTTGTTGACGTGGTTGTTGTTGTTGACGTTGTTGTTGTTGTTGTTTATTTGACGTTGTTGTTGTTGTTGTTGACGTTGTTGTTGTTGTTGTTTATTTGACAATTTTGTTGTTGTTGACGTTGTTGTTGTTGTTGATGTTGTTGTTGTTATTTATTTGACGTTGTTGTTGTTATTATTGTTTATTTGACGTTGTTGTTGTTATTTATTTGACAATGTTGTTGTTGTTTATTTGACGTTGTTGTTGTTGACGTTGTTGCTGTTGTTGTTAGTGTTGTTTATTTGACGTTGTTGTTGTTTATTTGACGTAGTTGTTGTTGTTGACGTTGTTTATTTGACATTATTGTTGTTGTTGTTTTGACATTGTTGTTATTGTTGACGTTGTTGTTGTTGTTTATTTGACATTGTTGTTGTTGTTGTTTATTTGATGTTGTTGTTGTTTATTTGACATTGTTGTTGTTGTTGACGTTGTTGTTGTTGTTTATTTGACGTTGTTGTTGTTGTTGTTTATTTGACATTGTTGTTGTTGACGTTGTTGTTGTTGTTGTTGTTGTTTATTTGACGTTGTTGTTGTTAACATTGTTGTTGTTGTTGTTATTTATTTGACATTGTTGTTGTTGTTTATTTGACGTTGTTATTGTTGTTATTTATTTGACGTTGTTGTTGTTGTTGTTGTTGTTTTTGTTGTTTATTTTACGTTGTTGTTGACGTTGTTGTTGTTGTTGTTGTTTTTGTTGTTTATTTTACGTTGTTGTTGACGTTGTTGTTGTTGTTGTTGTTGTTTTTGTTGTTTATTTTACGTTGTTATTGACGTTGTTGTTGTTGTTGTTGTTTATTTGACGTTGTTGTTGTTGTTTATTTGACGTTGTTGTTTATTTGACGTTGTTGTTGTTGTTGTTGTTGTTGTTTATTTGACGTTGTTATTGTGGTTTTTTTGACATTGTTGTTGTTGTTGACGTTGTTGTTGTTTATTTGACGTTGTTGTTGTTGTTGACGTTGTTGTTGTTGTTTATTTGACATTGTTGTTGTTGTTGTTGTTTATTTGACGTTGTTGTGGTTGACGTTGTTATGGTTGACGTTGTTGTTGTTGTTGTTGTTGTTATTTATTTGACGTTGTTGTTGCTGTTGTTGTTTATTTGACGTTGTTGTTGTTGTTTATTTGACGTTGTTGTTGTTGTTTATATGACGTTGTTGTTGTTGTTGTTGTTGTTGTTGTTGTTTATTTGACGTTGTTGTTGTTGTTGTTTATTTGATGTTGTTATTGTTGTTTATTTGACATTGTTGTTGTTGTTGACGTTGTTGTTGTTGTTGTTGTTTATTTGACGTTGTTGTTGTTGACGTTGTTGTTGTTGTTGTTATTTATTTGAAGTTGTTGTTGTTGTTGTTTATTTGACGTTGTTATTGTTGTTGTTTATTTGACGTTGTTGTTGTTGTTGTTGTTGTTTATTTTACGTTGTTGTTGACGTTGTTGTTGTTGTTGTTGTTGTTGTTTTTGTTGTTTATTTTACGTTGTTGTTGACGTTGTTGTTGTTGTTGTTTATTTGACGTTGTTGTTGTTGTTTATTTGACGTTGTTGTTGTTGTTGTTTATTTGACGTTGTTGTTGTTGTTTATTTGACGTTGTTATTGCGGTTTTTTTGACATTGTTGTTGTTGTTGACGTTGTTGTTGTTGTTTATTTGACGTTGTTGTTGTTGTTGACGTTGTTGTTGTTGTTTATTTGACATTGTTGTTGTTGTTGACGTTCTTGTTGTTTATTTGACGTTGTTGTTGTTGTTGTTGTTGTTGTTATTTATTTGACGTTGTTGTTGTTGTTGTTGTTGTTGTTTATTTGACGTTGTTGTTGTTGTTTATTTGACGTTGTTGTTGTTGTTTATATGACGTTGTTAGTGTTGTTGTTGTTGTTTTTGTTGTTTATATGACGTTGTTGTTGTTGTTGTTGTTTATTTGACGTTGTTTTTATTGTTGTTTATTTGACGTTGTTGTTGTTGTTGTTGTTGTTTATTTGACGTTGTTGTTGTTTATTTGACGTTGTTATTGTTGTTGTTTATTTGACGTTGTTGTTGTTGTTGACGTTGTTGTTGTTGTTTATTTGACATTGTTGTTGCTGTTGTTTATTTGACACTGTTGTTGTTGTTGACGTTGTTGTTGTTGTTGTTGTTGTTTATTTCACGTTGTTGTTGTTGACGTTGTTGTTGTTGTTGTTGTTTATTTGACGTCGTTGTTGTTTATTTGACGTTGTTGTTGTTGTTGTTTATTTGACGTTGTTGTTGTTGTTGTTTTTGTTGTTTATTTGACGTTGTTGTTGTTGAGGTTGTTGTTGTTGTTTATTTGACGTTGTTGTTGTTGTTTTTGTTGTTTATTTGACGTTGTTGTTGTTGTTGTTGTTTATTTGACGTTGTTGTTGTTTTTGTTGTTGTTTATTTGACGTTGTTGTTGTTGTTTATTTGACGGTGTTGTTGTTGTTGTTTATTTGACGTTGTTGCTGTTGTTGTTGTTTATTTGACGTTGTTGTTGCTGTTGATGTTGTTGTTGTTGTTGTTTATTTGACGTTGTTGTTGTTGTTGACATAGTTGTTGCTTTTGTTGATTTGACGTTGTTGTTATTGTTGACGTTGTTATTATTTATTTGACGTTGTTGTTGTTGTTGTTGCTCTTGTTGTTGTTTATTTGACGTTGTTGTTGTTGACGTTGTTGTTGTTGTTGTTATTTAATTGACGTTGTTGTTGTTGTTGACGTTGTTGTTGTTGTTGTTTATTTAGCTTTGTTGTTGTTGTTGTTGACGTAGTTGTTGTTGTTGACGTTGTTGTTGTTGTCGTTTATTTGACGTTGTTGTTGTTTTCGTTGTTGTTGTTGTTGTTTATTTGACATTGTTGTTGTTGTTGACGGTGTTGTTGTTGTTGTTGACATTGTTGTTGTTATTGTTGTTTATTTGACTTTGTTGTTGTTGTTGTTGACGTTGATGTTGTTGCTGACGTTGTTGTTGTTGTTTATTTGACGTTGATGTTGTTGTTGTTGACATTGTTGTTGTTGTTGTTGTTTATTTGACAATTTTGTTGTTGTTGACGGTGTTGTTGTTGATGTTGATGTTGTTATTTATTTGACGTTGTTGTTGTTTATTTGACGTTGTTGTTGTTATTTATTTGACACTGTTGTTGTTGTTTATTTGATGTTGCTGTTGTTGACGTTGCTGTTGTTGTTGTTGTTTATTTGACGTTGTTGTTGTTTATTTGTCGTTGTTGTTGTTGTTTATTTGATGTTGTTGTTGTTGATGTTTATTTGACGTTGTTGTTGTGGTTTTTTTGACATTGTTGTTGTTGTTGACGTTGTTGTTGTTGTTGTTTATTTGACATTGTTGTTGTTGTTGACGTTGTTGTTGTTGTTGTTTATTTGACATTGTTGTTGTTGTTGACGTTGTTGTTGTTTATTTGACGTTGTTGTTGTTGTTTACGTTGTTGTTGTTGTTATTTATTTGACGTTGTTATTGTTGTTGTTGTTGTTTATTTGACGTTGTTGTTTTTGTTGTTTATTTGACGTTGTTGTTGTTGTTGTTGTTTATTTGACATTGTTGTTGTTGTTGTTGTTGTTTTTGTTGTTTATTTGAGGTTGTTGTTGTTGACGTTGTTGTTGTTTATTTGACGTTGTTGTTGTTTATTTGACGTTGTTTTTATTGTTGTTTATTTGACGTTGTTGTTGTTGTTGTTTATTTGACGTTGTTGTTGTTGTTGTTTATTTGTATGGTTTTGTTGTTGTTGTTTTTGTTGTTTATTTGACGTTGTTGTTGTTGTTGAGGTTATCGTTGTTGTTTATATGACGTTGTTGTTGTTGTTTTTGTTGTTTATTTGACGTTGTTGTTGTTGTTGTTGTTGTTTATTTGACGTTGTTGTTGTTGTTGTTTATTTGACGTTGTTGTTGTTTATTTGACGGTGTTGTTGTTGTTTATTTGACGTTGTTGCTGTTGTTGTTGTTATTTATTTGACGTTGTTGTTGCGGTTGACGTTGTTGTTGTTGTTGTTGTTTATTTGACGTTGTTGTTGTTGTTGACATAGTTGTTGCTGTTGTTTATTTGACGTTGTTGTTGTTGTTGACATAGTTGTTGCTGTTGTTTATTTGACGTTGTTGTTGTTGTTGCTCTTGTTGTTGTTTATTTGACGTTATTGTTGTTGACGTTGTTGTTGTTGTTGTTGTTGTTTAATTGACGTATTTGTTGTTGTTGTTGTTGACGTTGTTGTTGTTGTTGTTTATTTAACTTTGTTGTTGTTGTTGTTGACATTGTTGTTGACGTTGTTGTTGTTGTCGTTTATTTGACGTTGTTGTTGTTAACGTTGTTGTTGTTGTTGTTTATTTGACATTGTTGTTGTTGTTGACGGTGTTGTTGGTGTTGTTGACATTGTTGTTGTTATTGTTATTTATTTGACTTTGTTGTTGTTGTTGACGTTGTTGTTGTTGCTGACGTTGTTGTTGTTGTTTATTTGATGTTGATGTTGTTGTTGTTGTTGACGTTGCTGTTGTTGTTGTTTATTTGACAATTTTGTTGTTGTTGACGGTGTTGTTGTTGTTGTTGATGTTGATGTTGTTATTTATTTGACGTTGTTGTTGTTTATTTGACGTTGTTGTTGTTATTTATTTGACACTGTTGTTGTTGTTGTTTATTTGACGTTGCTGTTATTGACGTTGTTGTTGTTGTTGTTGTTTATTTGACGTTGTTGTTGTTTATTTGACGTTGTTGTTGTTGTTGTTTATTTGACGTTGTTGTTGTTGTTGTTGTTGTTTATTTGACGTTGTTGTTGTGTTTTTTTTGACATTGTTGTTGTTGTTGACGTTGTTGTTGTTGTTGTTGTTTATTTCACGTTGTTGTTGTTGACGTTGTTGTTGTTGTTGTTTATTTGACATTGTTGTTGTTGTTGACGTTGTTGTTGTTTATTTGACGTTGTTGTTGTTGTTGACGTTGTTGTTGTTGTTATTTATTTGACGTTGTTTTTGTTGTTGTTGTTGTTGTTTATTTGATGTTGTTGTTGTTGTTGTTTTTTTTACGTTGTTGTTGTTGTTGTTTATTTGACGTTGTTGTTGTTGTTGACGTTGTTGTTGTTGTTGTTTATTTGACGTTGTTGTTGTTTATTTGACATTGTTGTTGTTGTTAACGTTGTTGTTGTTGTTGTTTATTTGACGTTGTTGTTGTTGTTGTTGTTATTTATTTGACGTTTTTGTTGTTGTTGTTGTTGTTGACGTTGTTGTTGTTGTTTATTTGACGTCGTTGTTGTTGTTGTTTATTTGACGTTGTTGTTGTTGTTGTTTTTGTTGTTTATTTGACGTTGTTGTTGTTGTTGTTGTTGTTGTTTTTGTTGTTTATTTGACGTTGTTGTTGTTGTTGTTGTTTATTTGACGTTGTTGTTGTTGTTGTTGTTTTTGTTGTTTATTTGAGGTTGTTGTTGTTGACGTTGTTGTTGTTTATTTGACGTTGTTGTTGTTTATTTGACGTTGTTTTTATTGTTGTTTATTTGACGTTGTTGTTGTTGTTGTTTATTTGACGTTGTTGTTGTTGTTGTTTATTTGTATGGTTTTGTTGTTGTTGTTTTTGTTGTTTATTTGACGTTGTTGTTGTTGTTGAGGTTATCGTTGTTGTTTATATGACGTTGTTGTTGTTGTTTTTGTTGTTTATTTGACGTTGTTGTTGTTGTTGTTGTTGTTTATTTGACGTTGTTGTTGTTGTTTATTTGACGTTGTTGTTGTTTATTTGACGGTGTTGTTGTTGTTTATTTGACGTTGTTGCTGTTGTTGTTGTTATTTATTTGACGTTGTTGTTGCTGTTGACGTTGTTGTTGTTGTTGTTGTTTATTTGACGTTGTTGTTGTTGTTGACATAGTTGTTGCTGTTGTTTATTTGACGTTGTTGTTGTTGTTGACATAGTTGTTGCTGTTGTTTATTTGACGTTGTTGTTGTTGTTGCTCTTGTTGTTGTTTATTTGACGTTATTGTTGTTGACGTTGTTGTTGTTGTTGTTGTTTAATTGACGTATTTGTTGTTGTTGTTGTTGACGTTGTTGTTGTTGTTGTTTATTTAACTTTGTTGTTGTTGTTGTTGACATTGTTGTTGACGTTGTTGTTGTTGTCGTTTATTTGACGTTGTTGTTGTTAACGTTGTTGTTGTTGTTGTTTATTTGACATTGTTGTTGTTGTTGACGGTGTTGTTGGTGTTGTTGACATTGTTGTTGTTATTGTTATTTATTTGACTTTGTTGTTGTTGTTGACGTTGTTGTTGTTGCTGACGTTGTTGTTGTTGTTTATTTGATGTTGATGTTGTTGTTGTTGTTGACGTTGCTGTTGTTGTTGTTTATTTGACAATTTTGTTGTTGTTGACGGTGTTGTTGTTGTTGTTGATGTTGATGTTGTTATTTATTTGACGTTGTTGTTGTTTATTTGACGTTGTTGTTGTTATTTATTTGACACTGTTGTTGT